>JBBHKE010001982.1:50559-83087 GCA_037447655.1 Zygnema cylindricum
TGTAAGCCTGGTTTTTTTAAATTAATGTGGCAGTTTTAAGTTTGCTAGCCTGCCAGCGACTAGTTTCATCGCTAGATTCTTCTAGTGTACTTTTCGGGTATTGTGTTGAATGCTATTTCCGCGGCTGGTTTCCGTATGGTATTTTTGCGGATGAAAACTTGATACCACATGTTGTTTTCCAACTCCACCGAAGATCTCTAAGCTAAAGTTTTTGTAGTGTTTTACGAAGTGAACACGTGTGGAATAGCATTGCCTTTCCACCTAGCTTTCACGCGTGTGGCAGGGCCGTAGACTTTCATGACGAGTCAATTCGTACAAGTGAAAATGCACAATCATATTGTTCTCACGTGGGTACACCTGGACATTAACTTTCGCTCGTGTGTACAGGCAACGAAGCATTTTGTGATGTTTTTGAAATCGAATCTCTAGAAGCCACCTCAACCTTTTGTTGTACACCATAGTTCAAAAGTAGGCGTTTTTATGGTATGCCTTTGGTCGGCGCCTTTATCGTAAGTTGTGTTATGGGCTTTTCATGTGATCTTCTTAGATCGCTACTTTGATCAGCGACCGTCCGATCGTTTGAATTTTGACGGTGTAATTAAATTTTTTTGGTCCGAATGTTTTAATTGGTCTAATTTTTGGTCTGAATGTTTTAATTGGTCCGAATACAATATGGGTCTTAAGGTCATATTGTATGTTTTGCATACAGTAGGCATATTGTATGGGCCTACTTTCACCTACTTTTGAACTACATAGTACACCCTTTCATTTTCTCATAATGAAGCCTGTTCTCCATTAGGCGGTCCTAGTAGGCGGTCCTAGTATACATGCAGATATGTCTATTTCTAGTGTTTTATGGCACGGCCTTCTATTATGTCGTGCCAGTAGACATCGTTTCTCAATTATGATTGGCGCCACGTAGGCTAATTTTCAGATTCTTAAAATCTAGAAATATTCTTCAAGCTGAAAATTTGTACATAATATTTGTACGAGCGGAGGTAGTTAATGATTCGTACGAAAATTTTGCGACCAGATTTTAATTTCGAAATTGAAAATCAAAATTTTGAATCGGAATGCCAAATTGGCGCCGCAAACTTTTAAGGTCAGCGGATGTCAGAAGGAGCGTGCGAAGATATTTCGTTCGACCTTCATACACCGTGGCGGAAGGCACATGGCATGTATGACGTGTTCGATTCTCATTGCCTGTTCACGGTGGATTTTTTTTTACTTTTCACGTGTACCAATGGTACGCGACCAGTCTGAAGAAACTCTCCTAGCCGAGGACAGTCTCTTCACACTAGACAAGGTGCGCGATTGCTTCGCGAATCTAAAAAAGTGAAAAATCCAACAGTCGATACGTACGCCTATAATATTGGAGCCATCTAGTAGACATGTTTCGCCATGTTTCGTTTGAAAAAAAAAATGGTACGAATCTGTATGAAATCGTACGGCATCCAGTAAACAACCCCACTTTTCCTGTAATGGAAGTTCACCCTAAGAGTAACCTTCCATCAGGCGTTCCCAAGAATTGTACGGTCACGTTTACCAGCTGTAAAATTTGTAACACTTTTCTATCAGGTCGTGGCAGTAAAGCAAAAATTGCTTACGTGTTGGATTTCGATTGGTACCACGTAGGATCCTGTTGATCCGGCCAAGAATATTGAAAGTTTCGAAAAGTACAAAATCTTGACTGCGTATCTGTACGGGCGGACACTGATTAAAATATCTAGTAGCGTGACGCTAATGTACAACCTAAACGTTATTGTATTTGTCGTTGTACCAACGGCCACGAAAACCGAGGCGATGATATGTACTGTACTATACTTGATTTTGCACATTTATAAAGGAGGCGTGACACGATGTCCTACAACTAAGTTTTTGTCTGTACTTGATTGTGCACATTTATAGCGGAGGCGTGACAGGATGTCCTACAAGATTTTGTCGTCGAACGGGGTGGCTTCGACTTCAAAAGGTACACGCCATTTGCCACATGTAAGTATATAACTTCACGTCCGTCGTGGACGACTCTAATTATATAAGTGGACCAATACACGCATTCAGTAAGCGCAAAGTGTCCTCCTGAGGACAGCCGGAGGAGACTCGCCAGGTACTGGATGGAAGGGGCGTTTGCGTCGAGAATTCAAAATCGGACGGTGGGAGTTTTTGCCAAAAAGTCTGGAGAATCTTAGCGAATTTCTTGTAAACATGTTTTGTAAAAAAATAAAATAAAACAGTACGGCTTAATACGGAAAGGTACTTTCTCCAGTAAACAACCCCACTTTTCGCCTGATGGAAGGTTACCCTGAATGACAACGTGCAAAATCATAGATGTCCCGTGCACATATTACGCACGGTATAAACTAACAAATACTATGTACGGTACGCATCAAACCATGATGAAAAGTAAATAAAATACGTACCTTACTTTGTACCCGTACAATATTTTTACACTTACGTACAGTGTCCGTCAATGTTCGTACATTTTAGGGTTACTTTAGGTGATTTTGTAGGGTTTCCAAGGTACATTGCCGTACGTTCATTTATATTTAAGTACGGCTGGCGTAGATATTCCGTACTATAAGGTTTTTAGGGTACACTTTCATACAATTTTGTAGTGTTGTGTATCGGTAAAAAAATTATCGCGATAACACCGATACCGATAGTTATCGATTATCGAACGGTCAGCGGTCCCGATATATTTGTACTTTCTGTACTTTGTGTCCGGAGTGCTTTCTGTCCGGTAAACTGAACGGTAAATTTACGATAAATGTACGGTTTTTTACTGGAAATGTACGGAATTTGACGAAAAAATACGTTGCACTTTGTAGTACTTTTTGGGCGGTTAAGTGAACATAAATTTTACGGAACGTACGGAATTGTACCAATAAACTGATTATCATGGAACGGTAAAAATACGGCAGACACAAAGTACAACGGATGCAAAATAACATTATGCGTGCCACCGGAATCGAACGGACGACATTCAATGAGAAAATACGATCGGACGGTCAGCGTGAGCGCCGACATCTCGGAATGGCTCTTTTGGCAGCTTTTGCCAAAAAAGCCGACGGATTGACACGTGGCAGGTTTCCAGTGGATCCTAAAAAATAAAGGGACAAAGCCACGGCGTCGGATGTGAAAGGTACATCGTTTTAATTGGAGCCGTACTAGAGCCGTACACATCTTATGCCAGCTACTGTACTTTCGGCTTGTACAAATGATCTGATTGGTAGGTACCTCAGGGGTTGTGAGTAGGGCGCGTCGGGGGAATAAGACGTACAGTTGAGTGTTTATGCCGTACATTTATCTGTACGGCTCGTACATTTATCGCCGAAAGTTATCGTTATCGGAATTATCGCCGATAAGTAGCCGATATTATCGGCTACTTATCGGCGATAAGACCGATAGCGATGTATCGTACCAATATATCGATTATCGGGTCCCCGAAAAAAGGCCCATGTCGGTTATCGGCAAATCCTTACCGATACACAACACTAGAAAAACCCTGAAGACGAACCCAAACAAAAAAAAAAGAAAAAAAAAATGCACCATTCGGCAGGGGACGTCACTGTCTACGGCGGACACTGACCGCCAAATATTATCCTGCGTCTCAGACAAGATACGCACAGCCTGGACGCTGGTGTGCGGAGAAAATTTTATTCGGAGTGCCCGGCGTTTACCTACAAAACAAATCCAGTGGATACCGTGATCACTTTCTCTCGCGGTACGGCCGTCAGCGTTTATTTCAAGGGAAATTTATTATTTTTCACCGTACACCAGCGGTCTCAGTAAATCCGTACATTCCTGGAGATCGGAATTTTAGCTGGTGCTAAAATACAGGTAGAGTGGTAGATGCTAAGGTTGGTGATACCGTACGGTACCTACTGTCCCTATCCTTTTTCTTGACAAAAGACTTGAGCAAGTTGGGGATGAACGCCTCGATACGCTGTCCTCTCTGCGAAACCGCATTAGTTTGCTGTCAGAATAGGACCTTTCGTACTGAATCGATTTGACTTGGGAGGACCTCTTTAATGACAAACTTGGGGAGTCAGTCCCTTTAATATCCGATATGGTCCGTTGGCTAAAAAGCGGAAGTGCGGAATGGCTTTCTGCAGACTCGGGCTGTTCCCGCGACAGACAAAAACGGCAAGTTAATCGAATCCGACGGTGGATTCCACGAAAATGACGGTGCACATCCGTCGCGCGCCAATCGCTGCTATATTCTAAAAACTAAAATCTGCCAGTTGCTGTGGTCCTGCAGCCGCATTAAATGCACAGAATCTGGCATTATCTGCATGAGATAACAGCTGACACGCTGCAGCGAAGGCCGCCTGCACAGCGCTGCGATATATTGGCGATTTCTGACTAGTTCTGGACCGTCCTGGACGGTTTTCTGCCACGTAGGATGATGTTGAACAGCATATAACTGCACAAAACAGCATAGAACCGTCTGAAACATCGATAAAAAAAGGGAATTGCTAATCGCAGAGAACGATTTTTGCTGCGCGCAGGTACACCGCGCATCGTTATTAGTGTCAACGACACTAATTTGGGTTCTTAAAATTTTGATTTTTTTCCTCAAATAGGATACATGATTTTAATTTTTCCTTGACGTTAATTAAGGTACCGTACAAAATAGCGTAAAGGACGAATTACAAGGTTTTTAGGGTACACTTTCATACAATTTTGTAGTGTTGTGTATCGGTAAAAAAATTATCGCGATAACACCGATACCGATAGTTATCGATTATCGAACGGTCAGCGGTCCCGATATATTTGTACTTTCTGTACTTTGTGTCCGGAGTGCTTTCTGTCCGGTAAACTGAACGGTAAATTTACGATAAATGTACGGTTTTTTACTGGAAATGTACGGAATTTGACGAAAAAATACGTTGCACTTTGTAGTACTTTTTGGGCGGTTAAGTGAACATAAATTTTACGGAACGTACGGAATTGTACCAATAAACTGATTATCATGGAACGGTAAAAATACGGCAGACACAAAGTACAACGGATGCAAAATAACATTATGCGTGCCACCGGAATCGAACGGACGACATTCAATGAGAAAATACGATCGGACGGTCAGCGTGAGCGCCGACATCTCGGAATGGCTCTTTTGGCAGCTTTTGCCAAAAAAGCCGACGGATTGACACGTGGCAGGTTTCCAGTGGATCCTAAAAAATAAAGGGACAAAGCCACGGCGTCGGATGTGAAAGGTACATCGTTTTAATTGGAGCCGTACTAGAGCCGTACACATCTTATGCCAGCTACTGTACTTTCGGCTTGTACAAATGATCTGATTGGTAGGTACCTCAGGGGTTGTGAGTAGGGCGCGTCGGGGGAATAAGACGTACAGTTGAGTGTTCATGCCGTACATTTATCTGTACGGCTTGTACAGTTATCGCCGATAGTTATTGTTATCTGCATTATCGCCAATAATAGCCGATATTATCGGCTACTTATCGGCGATAAGACCGATAGCGATATATCGTACCAATATATCGATTATCGGGTCCCTGAAAAAAGGCCCATATCGGTTATCGGCAAATCCTTACCGATACACAACACTACAATTTTGTACATTTCTGTTAAACTTCCGTACATTTTAAGATTTTGAAGGATTTTCTAAGATTACGCTTTTCGTACGTTTTTGTACATTGCCGTACAGCGAAATTTACACGAATTTTACGAAAAGTATTAAAAAGACGAATACTACGTAGTTTTCGTAGAAAAGTTGAAATCCGTACGAATTGGATATCAACGTGCAAAATGTTTGTCCGTAGTTGCAAAATAAGGTATTATACTATTATATTAAATATTATAAGCCTACTAAAATAGGTTAAGTACACCGTGAATCGTTATTAGCCTTATGTACGCTATATCGGCACCCCAAAATTTTGTCATTGATACCTTAAATAAAATAAAGTACACTATTTAAGAACGTGGACCATAATCTGCCACGTCTCCTGGCACTAAATTAGAATGAATGACGCTAATTTTTTCTTTACACTAATAATTTCTATACGCTAATAACGATTCAAGGTGTACTTAAGTACTTAAGTTTGTGTTTTACAGGTGGAAATCGTATTTTATTAACCCACTTGTTTCAAATTGCAAACGGAAAGGTAGGGTTCTTACATTCCGATTGGCGGTCTCGGAATGAAAATCAGACAGGTGTGCACGGAGAGAAGCTGGTCCAACTGGCGGAAAAAGCATTAACTCTAAAAGTGTTACACGGTGTAATGTATTGCTAATACAAAAGTAGAGAACATATAATGATACAAATTATTGGAATATCATACAGAATTTTCGTACAAATCCTTGGGAAGACCATATATAGTGAAGGTACTAACCCTTGGGATCACATTATGTGATCACAAGATCGTCTGGACGGTTCCCTTACCCAGGCATGTCCGCTCTGATGTCGAGACAATTTCTTCGAATAAGACAAAATATAATAATCCACACAATCCACACTTGTTATCCACACCTACGTTGTTTGGAAACAGGGTTGGGATAAAATTCCCTTACTGACTTCCTTCGTATGCCATAATTAATACTAAAACTCTTTAGTTGTTTCTCTTCCATTAACTTTTGAAACTCTCAATCACTACAGGGAAATTATTGGGGCATATATACACATACTTCACATACAATAAATTTATCAAAACGTGCACGATGTCATCCGTACAGGGAGAGACTTTTCAGTCGCCCATTAGTAAGATTCGTTAACCGACATGTCACCAACACCACAAACATGCCCTGTTAAACCAATGTTTCCCAAATGTTTCCCACTAGGTTTCACAGCGCCTCTTTGAAACATTGCACTTTAAGTCAAAAGGTTTAGTGTTGAACTTTCATATTCACATCCACATCTTCAGCTCGACAAATATGATGGTCAAGAATGTGACGTTATGACACCGAAAGACGCTATGATCACCATGCTCTGCAAGTGGAGCAATGCTAGTTTTTTGTTAGGGAAAACCCACAAGGCTACAAACTCCCTAGCTATTCCGCAAACCGAAGCAAATGAATTACGCTTGTTTATGGGTTATATGATTTCTATGAATTCTAATTCAGTTCTGAAAAACATGGTGGCTTTTTGAACCGTTTGATGTCATAGACATAAGAAAACAACAATTAGTACCACTGGTGCTATTTTATGCCCAAGGGGCAAAATTTTGGCACACCAACTCAGTGTAGGGATATTGAGAACACGACAACGTGGCGTGATGTTACGAGATCGCACGCGCCAAAATTAAAAGTGTGATACTGTACGTTACTGTACCGGTATTGATATCGCGACACATCGTACGTCACGCCAACACTGATATAACAGTAGTGTACGGATATTGACAACATGACAACTCGGCGTGATGTACGGTATCGCACGCGAAAATTTTAACGTACGATACTGTACGTTACTCAACCGGTATTGATAACACGACATTTTGGCGTGTCGTCGATTTTGTCTGGACTTTTATCATACCACTACAACCACGTGAAATACAACAAATAAGATTGTACCACGTGTCTTTTTCCTTTGTCACCAGAGACGCCAATCCTAACTCAAAACACTCAACGGCTCAAGATCTTACTCAAAAAATATCGACGGTCAATTTTCGTTGTCACCAGAGACGAAGGCGACTACAATGCTTTTCCCTTTTAGAAAAAGGGCAAAGCAAAAAAAAAAAAACAGTACGGATTAATACGGAAATGTACTTTCTCCATTAAACAACCCCACTTTTCGCCTGATGGAAGGTTACCCTGAATGACAACTTGCAAAATGTTTGTCCTTAGTTCCAAAATAAGGTATTATACTATTATATTAAATATTATAAGCCTACTAAAATAGGTTAAGTACACCGTGAATCGTTTTTAGCCTTATGTACGCTATATCGGCACCCCAAAATTTCGACATTGATACCTTAAATAAAATAAAGTACACTATTTAAGAACGTGGACCATAATCTGCCACGTCTCCTGGCACTAAATTAGAATGAATGACGCTAATTTTTTCTTTACACTAATAATTTCTATACGCTAATAACGATTCAAGGTGTACTTAAGTACTTAAGTTTGTGTTTTACGCGTGGAAATCATATTTTATTAATCCACTTGTTGCAAAATGCAAACGGAAAGGTAGGGTTCTTAGTTTCTTACATTCCGATTGGCGGTCTCGGATCGAAAATCAGACAGGTGTGCACGGAGAGAAGCTGATCCAACTGGCAAAAAAGCATTAACTCTAAAAGTGTTACACGGTGTAATGTATTGCTAATACAAAAGTAGAGAACATATAATGATACAAATTATTGGAATATCATACATAATTATCGTACAATCCTTGGGAAGACCATATATAGTGAAGGTACAAATCCTTGGGATCACATTATGTGATCATAAGATCGTCTGGACGGTTCCCTTACCCAGGCATGTCCGCTCTGATGTCGAGACAATTTCTTCGAATAAGACAAAATATCATAATCCACACAATCCACACTTGTTATCCACACCTACGTTGTTTGGAAACAGGGTTGGGATAAAATTCCCTTACTGACTTCCTTCGTATGCCATAATTAATACTAAAACTCTTTAGTTGTTTCTCTTCCATTAAATTTTGAAACTCTCAATCACTACAGGGAAATTATTGGGGCATATATACACATACTTCACATACAATAAATTTATCAAAACGTGCACGATGTCATCCGTACAGGGAGAGACTTTTGAGTCGCCCACTAGTAAGATTCGTTAACCGACATGTCACCAACACCACAAACATGCCCTGTTAAACCAATGTTTCCCAAATGTTTCCCACTAGGTTTCACAGCGCCTCTTTGAAACATTGCACTTTAAGTGAAAAGGTTAAGTGTTGAACTTTCATATTCACATCCACATCTACAGCTCGACAAATATGAAGGTCAAGAATGTGACGTTATGACACCGAAAGACGCTATGATCACCATGCTCTGCAAGTGGAGCAATGCTAGTTTTTTGTTAGGGAAAACCCACAAGGCTACAAACTCCCTAGCTATTCCGCAAACCGAAGCAAATTAATTATGCATGTCACAACTCGGCATTGGTTTTGCTCAGATTCACTATGAGTCATTACTTAATGAAACGAGTTTTTAGTATATGGGTTATATGATTTCTATGAATTCTAATTCAGTTCTGAATGACATGGTGGCTTTTTGAACCGTTTGACGTCATAGACATAAGAAAACAACAATTAGCACCACTGGTACTATTTTATGCCCAAGGGGCAAAAATTTAGGCACACCAACTCAGTGTCGTCACATGCAATAATAACAAGACGCGGTGCTCTGCCAAAAACTCTTAAAAAAGTATATATCCATACCTATATTGCTAAGGCTCTAATCTATGCATCCATCCAGCAAATTAGGTTATGGCACATTTACTTGAAGTTTTTCACTAGCAGGCAATAACTATGGTGGACAATGATTAGAATATGGGAGAAAAGTGGCTTTCATCACTTGGTCTCGAATCAGTAATATACCAATCCATCAAATCTAGCATGTCAATCTAACCAATTAACATTATTCCATGCCAAACCTGTTTTCCTTACTAGCAGAATAAGCTTTCTTTTCATATCTTCAAGCATGTTATCCCATCATCACAGAAAAGGTCTTCAGACACCAGTCACAATTTGACTAAAGGTGAAATTTATATAATATAAACAGCATGAAGACTCCCTGTCTCCACTAGCAACGAGCAATTAGTCTACTTCTTTGATTCACTAGCCTGAATACAGATCCAAGACTGAACTATGAATTACAACTTCAATTCTTAGTCTTCATTTCAGCTCTCAAAACATAGTGCTGGACAACCGAAGTAAACGCGGAGATAAATCTATAGTAGAAATTAAAAGTAAGTAAGGACGAAGAGTCCAATCAAAAGGAAACAAAAGGGAACAAAAAGGAAAGTACATTCTACTTATCTTTCTCTAACACAGCCCTGTTCCTCCTAAACGCAGTCGACTGCAAGGGCTACTTCACAAAGTAAACAACACGATTCATTAATTTGACACCCTCATTGATTTGTCAGCTTACCATACTTAACCTCAAAAAGGTACACAACGGATCCTGGATGGGACCACATACGACTACAAATGCATAAAACAGCTTTACAAAAGACAACTCATCTCGCATCCGCTGATTCTATGTGCACCTGCCTACGCCTCCCAGCCAATCACGTTATCCTTCTTAAAAAAAAAAAAAACATTACCCTGGTGAGAACAACAGTACTCAATACTAAAAAGACCAACCTCCGTATATCCATTTCGAGAAAAACATTACCCCGGTGAAATCAACTGTACTCAATACTAGGAAGAGCAACCTTAATGCATTCCTCTCGCAAAAACATTAACCCGGCAAGGACAGCCACACTCAAAACTAACAAAACCAACCTCGACCTCATTATATCGTCGCCTTTCAACCGCCCCATAAACGAGATTTGTTTGTGTCTTGGAAGTAAGTAAAAACAAAAAAACATACAGAGACTCTGGTCATTGCCCTTTATCTCCACGGGCTTTATTCGCAGTCCACCTATTTCTCGAGTCTTTGACATAACCTAACGATTTCAGTTGCTCTTGAACCGCGTCTTTCTTCTCTAACTGTCCTCCAGCGGCATATGCACCCGCTAAAGTTGCTAAAGTGGCAAAACTAGGTTTACATGGGTGAGGTTGTTCTTGCATTTCTAGGTATAGTTTCTCGACCGTCTTCCAATCGTTTTTCAACCTATATCCATTCATACGGGTCGTGTATGTAATAGTATCCGCGTTATGTCCTGCCCTAATCATCTTCTTATAAAGGTTTTCCATTTTATCAATTGCACCACATTTGGCAAAAATGTTGAGCATAGTATTATAGTTAACCTGCAAAATAAGGAGAGAAAGGAAGGAAGTAATAAGAGCCTAAACGACAAAACAGGGTCTTCAACTAAAACATCAAGGAAAGAAACAAAATTGCATGAAAAATGAGAGTCTGTATTTGTCTTGTCACAAATTTCAGTTTTTTTTCTAGGCAAGCGTGACCATAGGTCTTTCCTATTAGACTTTCTGACTTCTCTATGATAGAGTTTACCCCCTTTTACACACCATCACAACAAGGCCATCTAAAAAAATGCATGTTAAACATTTCAGTAGGCTCGTCAAAAAAAGCTTTGCCTAGCACCTCTCCCTCCCTCTCACGCTCTCCCTCGGCACCCCCTTCCCTCTCCCTCCCTCCCTTCCTTACCTGGTTAGGGGGGCATCCAGAGGCCTCCATGCGATTGAAGAGCTCCTCGGCCGCAGCCATATCTCCCGCCTTACCAAGAGCTTTAAAGACCGAGTTATAAGAGAACGAGTTTGGAGTAAGCCCAGCCTCGACCATTTGTTGAAACAAGTCCATGGCTTTGGATGTATTTTTCACTTTCAAATAGGCTTCTACCATCACATTGAAAGTCACCAACGACGGCGAACATTGCCTCCCCAACAATCGCTGAAAAACCTCCTCCATCTTTCCTATGGCTCCAACCTTTCCGTAGGCGTGCATCAAAATGTTGTGAGTTACCTGAAGAAAGACAAAAAATGAAAATTGAGAAAGACGACCGATAAGTCAAGCAGGTGAATTTTTGTAGCTAAAGACATTGTGCGAACCGGGTCAAAGGTGAGCTGAAAGAGAAGGTTGGAGAAAGGTTTTGGCAATGGCAAACAGGAATTATAAAACATGCATAATGAAGGCATTAAATAATAAAAAAATAATTCGAACAGAGGCAGATATTTCATAGCTTCGGATAAAATTATGTTAAAATAGCTACATTTGCATTTCCTTCAAGACTATATCCTTGCAGATCGTTATGTACTAAGTGAATCCTAAATGACATCGATGAATTATCAGTCGACTCCATAAAACGTTTTCTAGGAACAGTTATAAATAAACCGACATTACAATTTCGGAGCTGATACGCACCTCGTCCGTTTCACAGTTCTGACGAAGCATTTCATCGTACAAAAGCTCTGCTGCGCTCAACTTTCCTTGCTCTACAAGAGCCTTCATAATCATATTCAAAGGACGAGCCTGTTTCTCCAAACCAGCTTTGTGCTTCGCATCTATAGTACGAATCGCCTCCTCCAACCTTCCTGCCTTCACATATCCTTGAACCAATGTGTTGAATGTTGCTGCCTCTGGCGCTACATTTGATGCTTTCATCCTTTCATATGCTGCTTCCATTGCCACACAACCGTCCTTTTCTTCGCTATAAAGATGTATGAACAAATTATGAGTAACCTGCAACCCCGGGAATCAAACAAATTAAAGCTTCAGAATTTTCTCTTAACGCTTATATGTGAAGTTAAAACCCTTGCTTAAAAACGGGCACGGTACGGAAGGCTAATGTTGAGTTCAGTAACTTAGAGCTGTTGAAATTGCTTGCATATCTTAATAAACAGTGATTGAAGCTAAGAGCACTACATGAGCAACAGAAAATAGGGCCAACATATGACTTCAAAGTCCCAAAGACATTATCCTCCTAGATTAATTTTCAGTGCACTGCCCATCACTATTAAGTGTGAAGAAATTATTAATGTAAATGCAGAATTAGAATGCATTACATCATTAGCTGCGGAGACGTGATGGACTGTTGTCCACTCCCTTAAATAGTGTAATTAATACTATTTTATGATTTTCCGCCCAAAAAAGTCATGCAATGAGCAGTGTACCGTCTTATGCATAACAGCAGAGCATGTAATGATATCAAACAGGAACGAAACTTGGCAAGAGTTTGGTTGCCTTTGTCACAAAAAACCTTCGGACCAATGCCAACAAACCCTGCCACTAAACAAAGAACATTCAGCTAACATGATTCTCAACAACAGAACAACTATTTTGTTCGTTTTTAAAGTTGCGGAAGGCTGCTGGGTACTAAAGAAAAAGGAGAGCGCAAAACTCACCGCATCTGCCATGCCTTGCTTTTCTACTTCATCAAGCAACCGATAAGCCTCCTCCACCGCCCGTGCATCCAAGAGACCCTTCAAAAGAATATTGTAAGTGACCGCCGTCGGACGAAACTCGTCGCTTTCCTTCAACGTCTCGACCAAATTCCGAGCTTTGTCCAACCAACCTCCGTCGACATAGGCCTTAAGAAGGACGTTGAGGACATTCATAGACAGTCGACACCCTTGCTGTTGTATATTTTGAACCACATCCTCGGCGGCTTGAGGCTGTCGAGCTCGACTTAAACATGATATGAGTTGAATGTAGATGGCTGGCCAGTCGTTAGACCACCAGCTTTGTTGCTGCATCCGATGGAAGAGCTGGGCCCATTTATTACAGGGGGGCACCAAAAGATGGGAGGGAGTCAGACTTTAAGGTACTTTAGGTGAACCATGATGGGCGTCCTGCCAAGGGGGCTGCGACCGACAAACGGGAAAGAAAAAGAAAAAAGCCGAGGGAGTCCAAAAGTCAGGGATGACTTGGGGGGATGTGAACAGGGAAGACAAGGATGAAGGGTTTTTCCGGTCTTTGGTGGCTAGATATTGTGACTGACTGGTACGGATCTCAACAGTATAATCACGAACAAGACAGCAATGGTGACAGTAGATTAATATTTAATAGATGACATCAGAAAGCCTTTGTAACTTGAGGAATTACATAAAAAATTATTAGACAACCACAAGAGAACCAAAAATAGGAGAACTCACAATGCATAATTGGGAAAACATTTTCAATAGAGTCATGCCATTATTCTAGCCAACAAATTGAGTATAAATTCAGAGAAAAGTAGAGTAGATAAGTGCAATTTAGGCCATGTGAAGTAAAAAAGCTTTTAGCTTCTCAGATACCAGAAATTGAATTGGAATTATAAAAGTAAATCATGGTTTCGATATAAAAGAGAAAGGAGAGAGATTTCACCAAAGATAGACAGAGTTATTCAGCTGCTTTCAAAAGTCATTCAATAAAAAAATTGCCGCCTTGCAAGGACTGGCATTACATGCGAAAATGTTTACAGAAAAGCCTTATTTAACCTATCCTTTCCTCTACATACTCTATGGTGTCTGTTCTATGTTTGAGTACTGAGTCCCAATTTAATAATCAGTTGAACTAGGGAAAGCTGGTGGAAGAAAGGGATCAGACATCATTCCCTTCTATTCATCAAGGGCAAGCTCAAGTCCAGAAAATGGCATAACATTCAAAGGAATCTCAACTGCATACATCCTCAGCTCTTACTTTCCATTCCACTCCCATTTCTGTTGCGACAAACAGAGAGGGAGGGAGAGAGGGAGAGAGAGAGGGAGAGAGGGGGAAGGAGGGGGAGAGAGGGGGAGAGAGGGGGGGAGAAAGAGAGAGGGGAGAGAGAGAGAGAAAAGGAGAGGGAGGGAGGGATGGGGAGAGGGAGAGGGAGAAGGAGAGAGGGGAAAAAAGAGAGAGGGAGAGAGAGAGAGAGGGGGGGGAGAGAGGGAGAGAGAGAGAGCATATACATATACTTCGCTACGATGCGAACCAAATGAAAAGTTACGAAAAGTCAAGAGAAAAACCAACCTCGCTTGCAGACTGCCAGAAGTCCTTTGCAGCTAAACTGTGAAAGAGTCGTCGCGCCAATTGTTGATCGCTCAAATCCTCCACTCTCCTTAGCCAATTCTTTGCTTGCTCGTCAGAATTAGCACTGAAAAGAAGCTCCAATTTTCGAGATTCTGACCTAACTCTGTCTTGTCCTGAACCAGAAGTGCTCTCCCATCTACTTCTCACTTGAATTCCTGAGTTTCTCGACACCGAAATTCGGTTTTCCTTCCTATCATCAGAATTCAATTGATCACTTTCTAAAGTCTGTACATTTCCAGATACGTATGGCAACCCACTAGAACCGTTAACTGCTAAGTATTGATCTCCGCTGTCACCTTTTTCTTCCACTATGTTCATTTCGGATGTTGTATCTAGTTCATCATCGGTAAACTTTTTTTTTTTCCTCCAAAGTACTTTCACACGTGTGCCTGGTTGCTTCTGTTGTAAATTTTCTAAAGAGTCAACTTTTTCTACATTGTCTATTATGGCGACTACTTCGCTTGAGAGACAAGATAACCAGCGTTGTTGTTTCACTCTTTTTTCTGCAGGAGAACCTACTCTCAATTTCACAAACTGCAGTTTCTTAATAATATAAGAGCTAAAATAAACATGCGAGACTTGTAAACATTCAGCCCGATTACTAATTTTATAAAGTACGGAGGTTTGTGACTTCCTAAGATCTCCCATGGTGTTTGTAAAACCATAGAAATGGCTCGAGATCATAATGAGAAGTACGGAAATGATTACGAGAAAGCTTTTAGGGTACCATGACTTTGTAAGCAACTATACAAAGACTGAAAATTCATTTTTGTAGAAGCTCTAAACTTTCAATACGAGGTTTACCGTGACGTGACGAGATACTCTATTTTTGACTGCACATCACTAGAAGCTTCTTATTATCAAACTGGAAAAGAATTAAAGAAACGAAGGATTTAAAACTTACAAATACACCAGAAAGTTCACAAAAGCTCCGGATCTAATGCGAAGGCTTTGAAATACACCACAAAGTTCTCAAAATTTCCTTATCCATTGCACTGGAGATGATTTATAGGTTTGTCTATATATATTCTGGAAGGCTGAAACCCGAGGCATAACTCACCACCACTGTATGCAGGATTTGCCGCAATGCCGTACAGAATTGTGACGTACATTGTGTATCGCTGTTAGCCTGGTAGCGTTAATGCTTTTTTAGTTTTTTTTGTTTTTTTCGGCTTTTTTGCTGCTGCACACTCATCGAATAATTGATCCAACGGTTGCAATGTGAAATAAGATTCATACCTTCTGCTTGACGATCTCGAAATGAATACCGGACAAGTGTGCACGAAGAAAAGTTGCGGTGATTAAATGGCGAAAAGCCGAAAAGATACAAGTTATACAACTGTATAAGGTGTACTGCTATATGTACTTCTGTACTGTCACATGCTGTGCTGTACGCCCTGTATTGCATTAGCGTTAGTTTTTTTCGCCGTTTAAATTAGCGTTTCCCTGTGCACACGTGCTCGACTCCCGTTTGGAGACCACCACTCGAAAGGCAAGATTCTTACATTTCCATCGCAACCGTCGGATTAATAATCGGAAGAATACAGATCGCGAAAAAAACACACAAGCTGAGAGCAATACACGGTGTAGTGTCGCAACTGGGAAACTGCGGATCGCTTTTGGGAATTTCTTATTAGTTCTATATTGGTAGCCCACCTTGGAAAATACGAACTTTATGCGGTTCCGAGTAGGCTTGTATGCCTCCATGCGATCGATATGTTGCCGAGCATACCTCTTTAACAGTGTTTGTAGCAATGTATAGCCCGGAAAGATAAGTATAGCACGTCATAGAGGAATTGTGTTGCGTTTGGTGAAATATACTGCGATGAATTGCCATTTTCCACGTTAGGGAAGCAATATTGATACACCTTCTTAGAAAACAGATAGAGCAATATAGCAATCACATACCAGAAATATTGTAGTATTCCACATGAGCAATGCATGTTGTGACAAACGAACCATCTTAAGCATGGGCCGAATGATTCACGGTAATTTGCCTTCAGTATATTTCACGTCTATTGTTTCCCCACGACAAGGCATTCTTTTACATCTCAGTTGTCAGCTGAATTCCCAACAAAAAACCTTTGAGATGGTCTTAAAAGAAAATTAAATCATCAGCAGTCAAATTAAGTAACCGGCAATCTGGGCAGATAGCCATATACTGAGATACCGATGAAACAGTTTAACCGGCCTCCAATGTTGTACTTGCACGTCTGTTGTTGCCACTAGAGGGATCAACTGACCTGTGCTCCAAACCATAAGATGTTCATACCTCCTCTCTTCTTCTCCCACAAGCTAGAAACATGTCCAAATTGCTCGTCTTCTTCAATAACTGTGTATCCTCAACAATTTAGCTGTGAAATCTTAACATACAAAAGCTCGGAGAAGCTTTATTTGTCAGCCGATGTGGCATATCTATGCGCTAAATCTCAATAATTTACAAACATTGAATCCAATGTGTTATATGAATTGCATGCAAGGTACAATATGGACAAAGGATCGTATCCCAGCGTATTTGCAATGGCTTAAACACATTGATATTTTCCTTAAGAACATGGGAAGTCACTCTAATGCCATTGATGTCATCACCCGTCCATTACTCATTTTATGACAATTTAAACATCAAATCCACATCTTAGCTCACATGGATACACCAGTTCCCGAGGGAGAAAATTTGAGATCTTCGTGTAAACCCTAAATTTTATTCATGGAAATCACCTAGTACATTTTACCTCACACTCAATCTACATTCCTACTTTCAGATGGATGACGAAAAATCATTGGTAAATCGGAATCAAACCAATGAAACCGTGCTTTTGTGCTGTACTAGTTTTCTTTGACCCACGAATGTCGGCTACTATGATACTTCAACCGATACAAAAAGCTTTTCCCAGAGGTCGACGATGGCAAAATTGGATGTGAAAATAACAAAAAAAAAACTCATATTGAGAGTCACTTTCGAATTCGTTCTTAAGAAGAATTAATAAGATGTGATCGTCAATTGGTGAGATCCCACAGTCGTAGTTCATAGTTCCCGCCCTGAATCTGATCCTAATATAGACTGCTTCGCCTTCTCCTGTTCTTCCCAAACGTCACGTCCCATAAGCTCACTCAAAGGCACATCACCCGGCCGACGAAAAATCCGGTCTCCAACTTTAAATTCGTATGCCTCATCTTGAGAAATAAGGAAATCTATCAACTGTACCCAAACTCGTACAAAGGGTCATCAGAACCATACAAAGCGAATGAAACCTAGCTTTGAGGAGACGTTTTTTTTTTTTTAATCTGAGTGTTTATTACAATAGAGGATATCCGAGATGGGAGAAGAAAAGGAAAACAGGACAAAGAGAGGAAAAAGGGCTTACCTCGTCAATTTCTTGATCGTCATCCAATTGATACCATAAGGTCATGATGTCCACAGGTTGAAATTCACTCTTTATGTGGCCGGTTCGGAGGAGTCTTTCCCAGTGAGACGCTAACCTCATCACATCTGCCTGTATGGCCCAATAGTAGTCATTTCAGTATACCATAATACAGAACATCGTAATTATAACAATAATAAAATACTGATATAGAAACCAAGGCAACCAAATGGCAATGATCACCGATGTTTACTCTCTGACATACTAACCACATTATATATGTCTGTATGGGCCAATAGTAGCCATTTCAATACACCAAAATACAAGACATAACAATGATAACAGCAATAATAATAATATTTCAATACACTAAAATTAATAATGATAAATAACAACAATTTGCATTGGAACAAATACAACTAAATGGCAATGATCATCAATTTTTACTCTCTGAGATGCTAACCACTATATATTTGTCTCTATGGGACAAAAGTAGCCATTTCAATAAAAATAACAATTAGAAACACAATTTACAATAATGAACACAATAATAGGAAACATAGGAAAAATTGCAGTAAAATGGCAACATTTATCAATGTTTGCTCTGTGACAGGCTACTTCAAGCCTTAGTAAAGAACGCATAAAACAGTATGACTGTATTGAAATTTGTGTAGCGAAGAGAGGGAGGGAGGAAAAGAGGGAGGAGAGGGTGGGAGAATTCAGAATTAAATGATGATGTTGCAAATTAATCTCCTACTTTCTTCTCAAAGGACCTATATGCGATTAAAAATAATAATAATCATAATTGGTAAAAATCCTAATCTCCTCCCTTTCTATAGTACAGTTTCACTCTAAGACATACCACCTTCTTGGACTTCCTTCAACTTTTAAAGGTTTTAACTTGTGATTCTCTGTGTATGCCTTAGTTGCTGAATCTGGACAAAATTTCCACATTCGTCATACTTCATAATTTAGTGCATGAAATAAAGTATGAAAATAGTCTACGTATAGCCTTTCATAAATGACACAATTATTGGAGGTGGAGGAGGTTGTGAATCTGAAGATAGATATGATGGTAAACTTAACAAATGGTTGAAAGATGCACAAAGAAAGTGAGGAGAGCATTGAAATGTTTTGAATTAATAACATCTTCAATTGGAAGAGTTCAAATTAAATATGAATTCCTGCAGTACCAATTACTGTGGATTTTCAGTGCGCATTAAAATGCTCTGTAGCCATATGGGCGGTGAGTCATAGTCTAATCATTGGTCTAATCAAGGAAAACACAACTTTAATCTAAGAATCAAAATTTTAATTTAAGTTACTGTACACAGAAACATCGCCTCATGCAGGGAGAAACAGGATTATTTGATCACAAGAATAAGACAGAGAACTGTCCAAAAGTAAGATAGGGGCAAATAAATAATGAACAAAGGGTGTGCAAATTACGCACTGGAGAATGGAATAGGACGGGAAAACGTAGACAGACGGCTAAGTGACGGACGGAGAAATATTCAGGTGGTTGTACAGAGAACTTAGTTAAGCTAGGCAGAGCCGAAAATACTCTTAACAACAGTGGGGAAGACAAAAATTGTTTTCCAGATAAAAATCCCCGATCCACAATAAAGAGGAAACAACCCAATTCGACCCAATTCTACCTAATCATTATTTTGATTAAGCTTATTATCATTAATTCTTATAATTCTGAGGTTCCATTGACGGCCGAGGTCCGGTGACAACCTCTGTTGCTCAAGTCACTATTCAGATTGTAATAAGAGTTCTAATGACGCCTTTTTTTTATTTTTGTTTTTTGACACGTTCTCCTCACAAAACGACAAAGTTGTTATTGTTACAAATTATGGTTTTCGCTTCCAAATCATTGCCAAAAGTTGGTGACTGGAAAAATAATTTGTAATGCAAAACAATAATGAAAATGAGAATGATGATAGTAATACTACAAAGTAATAACAATAACAAAATAATGATAAAAAAAAACACACTCCAGACGTAGTTCGATTGTACAATCTATGTTTGCACTAAATCTCCAATTCCATTTTCTTTTAACATATCCATATTTACAATTTTCTTTTTAAATATGTACCTAACAACGGGAATTTAGATAAAGATGTTTGAAATTACCATACTTTCCAAGCTGAAAAATACTGAAGTTTAAATAGAGAGATTGTGAATTTTAGGATAATCTAGTTTGAATTCTAATTTGAATTCTACGGTTGAGAATTTGAGAGTTTATATATCTATTTATACATTTCTATTTTATGGTCGCATATATATTATAACTTAAAACTTATATTTTATGTTGAAATATACTCCCAAAGTTGCCATGCGAATGTTACTGCTGACGATGATGATGATGACAACGACGATATTTTTAATTTAATTCGTTTTTTTTCTATTTATTTATTTATTTATTTCATTTTTAGCTTTTAAAATTTAAGAAGTTTAGATTATAGTTACAGAAGAAGAGACCGAACGGCAGAAAAAAACAAAAAAGAAAAGAAAACAAAAAAAACTCACATCTTTCCTGTCTGGATTTATCTTCAGCTTCACGAATCCAAAAGCCGGTCCTTTAACTTTTGCCGCAGAGAAAGCATGAAAAGCATTCGTATCAAACGATCCTTTTTTGGAGTTATATGCATTTTCCGGAATTTTCGGCTCCTTTTTCCGGCCCCATGCTTTCCACTCCTCATCTTCTTCGTCATCGATGATGTCATCTAAGTTTCCATCCACATGAATACGTCTTTTGTAAGCTAAAGAAGGAGAGAGAAAAGTTAACCCTAGTAGAAAACAGAAAAAGAGGGAGAGGAATGGGAGGGAGCGTGAGACTTGCAAAGGAGAGGGAGAGGTAAGTAGGGAAGAGGACTTCTTGGAAGGCATGATACTATTTTTGGCTGTAACAAAGCAACAGAGTTATTACTTATTAGTCTATTATAGGAAAGAAGTGCAGGTTTTATGTACCGTACGGAAGGTACAAATTTTAGAACTGTACGGATGAACACGTGTGTGGCTGACTGATAATTGGCTGAAGTGACAAGTGAGCTTGATAATGCAAACTTTCTGCAGAGAATTGCAAGGCGATTTGCATATTGGAATTGGAAGCAGTGAAGCACATAGTAACTTGTCTTTAATGGTACGAAACAATTCAAGTTTGGAACTCAGCAGCACTAAAATCATAGGATGAGATGCTCTACAGGAATTTGTGAATTTGGAATCTGGACACGGGAATCTCCCTCCCTGCAGGCATGGCATGGTTTCTCACTATTACTAGTGCTGATTTTTTGTACTTTCCGTACACATGTTCAATCGAAGACAGCCAATGGGAAGGTGAGATTATTTCAATTGCAACGTCTGAGGGCACTTTCCCATGCGAAGAGAATGTTCGGGCGAATGAGTATCCAACGGTCTCTGTTGCCTCCCAGACCGTCGGAGAACATTGCAAGATTCTCTAATGTTGTTCGCGGATAAAAAACAAAATAAATGGTACGGCACAGTACGGCGAGGTCCGGATCAGTAAATAACCTCACTTTTCGTCCGATAGAACTTCACCCTAATCCTTCGTCAAAATTTCAGATTTGTCCGTTCGAATATTGTGAGGTTTCGAACTTTATTCAAACAAAAATTACGTAATCTCGACACACGGGCGAGTCGTTTCTGTGTCATAGCGTATCGCACAATATCTCATAGTATCGCATAGCATTGCATCGTATCGCATCGTATCGCGATATATCGTTTTAACACAAAAATGTATTTGACTATTTGCAGCTCGCCAATCTTAGGTGGTATCAGGGCCACTTTTTCCTTAGGTTTTTTTTTTTTTTTTTTGATTCAAGGTGACACATCCTCTAAAGAAGAAGGATCTCATTTTTTTCATTCGATTAAGGAATACGCCATGGCCGACTTGGTACACACCTATAA
The DNA here is from genome assembly GCA_037447655.1 of Zygnema cylindricum. Classification (NCBI taxonomy): domain Eukaryota; kingdom Viridiplantae; phylum Streptophyta; class Zygnematophyceae; order Zygnematales; family Zygnemataceae; genus Zygnema; species Zygnema cylindricum. The sequence continues at coordinate 72,455 of JBBHKE010001982.1, forward strand.
CTTTTTTCTGCTAACTTTCATTTCTCTCCCTCTCCCCCTCTCCCCCTTCCTCATCTCCTCCTCTCCCCCTCTCTCCCTCTCTCCCTCTCCCGCCCTTTCCCTTCCAACCCCTCCCGCTCTCCCTCTCCCCATCTTTTTTTCTGAACTTTTTTTTCTTTTTTTTTCTTCCCTCTCAATCTGAAAACTGAAAACTGAAAAAATGAACAACTGAAAATTGGATGCCCTTCATGTATCCACATTGTTGATAATAAAATTCAACTTATGGAAGTCAATAAAGAAAAGAAAAGAAAAAAAAAGAAAATGGAAGGAAATGTTAAATCCTTTTTTTTTACTTCAGATGCAGGAGAAATCTACTTTTTTTTTTTTTTTCTATTCACTCAAAACCCCTTTTAAATCTCAAATGCATCAAAAGTACTTCATTTTTTTCATGTAAACCTTTTTTAATTTGATGTATTTTTAATTTTAACCCTTTTTTAATTTGATAAACAGAAAATTTTGTCGTCTTTTCCGATAACGAGTCCTATCCCCATCCACCTGTTTCCTCTTTTGGCCGTCGTACTTTTGACGGCCGGTTTAGTTTCTACCGGCACCTTTTTTGTGTACGTTTCTTTTATATTTCTTACAACTTTTTACAATTTGTTTTCGTAGAAACACCATATTTTGACTTTCTTTGTGTACTTTTGTTTTTTTTAAAGAAAAAAATTATGTATTCCTTTTTTTTTGGTATTTTTGTTGTGTATGGCTATTTTTTTTGACCCAAAAAAACTCTAAAATGTTGATTCCTTGCGTTAAAAATCAGTCCATTTGCTCTTTTTTTCGGTGTGTGCTTAACACTTGGTGGCTTTGAAAATGCAAATTGTGCACTTATCCACATCTAAAACGGTAAATGAATATTTTGGCTATATCTAAAATGATAAATAAGTTTTTATTTCTATATTAATCGACACTTAAAACTACTAATCTACATCTCATTAATGCTAAACTCTACTTACAGTAGTGGTTTTTTTATTCGCAAAAATGGACGTTTAAACCCTGATCAACATCAAACCCTAATTAACATAAGAAATAAATCAGCACTAAACCGTTTTTACAATGTGGTCTTTCAAATCAATTCACGAAGAAAAAACGGACGGATTTGAGGAGGAAGTCATCAGATATGCGGTGATGACATCATTGCTTAACAGAAAGCCCTAAGTCAATACTGTACCCTGATTAACATCAAACCCTAATTAGCACAATACTTAATCAATACCAAACCCGTATCAATACGTAATACCAAACCTTTAGTTAGCTAACCCTAATTAATATTAAACCATAATTAACACTAAACCCTAATTAATATCATACCCTAGTTACAAAAGTGCTCTCTTAAAATAAATTAACAAGAACGGAATTTATGGGGAGTCAACAGGTATGAGGTGACGTCATCAAAATTCAACAGAAGTTTAGTGAAGGAACTCTCCATTGGTGCCGTTGCCTCCGTTTGCCTCGTAAGGAACCATTGACTCTCTCTCTCTCTCTCCCTCTCTCTCTCTCTCCAACTCTCTCGCTCTCTCTCTCTCGCCCTCTTTCTCTGTCTCTCCCTTTCTCTTTCAATCTCTCTCTCAGTATATCTCAATCTCTCTCTCACTCCACCTCTCTCCGTCTTTCTCTCTCTTTTTTCTCTCAATCTCACTTTCTCTCTCTTGAGCTCTCTTTCACTCTCTCTCCCTCTCTCTCATTCTCTCTCTCCCGCTCTCTCATTCTCCCTTTCTCTCTCTCGATCCCTCCCTCAGCCTCTCTATCAATATATCTCTCAATCTCTCCCACTCTTGTTCCCCTCTCTCTCTTTCGCTCCCTCTCTCTCATTCTCTTCTCTCTCTTGATCTCTCTCTCAGCCTCTCTATCAATATATCTCTCAATCTCTCCCTATCTTGCTCCCCTCTCTCTCTTTCTCTCTTCTCTATTTCTCTCTCTCTCGTCGATCTCTTTTCCTTTCTCCCTCTCTCAAAATCTCTCTCAATTTCTACCTCTCCCACCCCTCTCCCTCTCCCTGTCCCTCTTTTTTCCTTCGCTTTTTTCAATTGATGATATGTTTTTTTGGAGTTGCAGGGTTTTGGAACTTTATTTCTACTTTTGTGGACGGGAGTTTACGTATAAAATATATCCCATTTATACCCCATTTGGTTTCTAGGCAGTTGTCGGAAATGAAAATTTTCTTGTTTCTCCTGAAGAAATGTTTCGGCAAGAATTTTTTTTATAGTGTTTTGTTATAAAAGTGTTCTATTAATAAGAACAGTTTTAATTTTGTTTACGCAAATAATTTTGGTTTTGTTTCTCTTGCCTCTTCCTCTCTCTCTTCTCTCTCTCTCTCCCACCTCTCCCTCCCCGTCTTCCCCCCTCTCCCTCTTTTCCTCTCTTCCCTCTCTCATCCAATCGATGTTGATTTTTTTTGTATTTTTTGTGGACTTTTTCCGACTCCCCTCTTTTTTTTTAGGGAGGGGGAGGGGGAGGGGGGGTGGAGATTGAGTAGTGGGGGTGAGGATGGGAGGAAGGCGTGAGAGGAGGGAGAGGAGGGTGAGAAAGGAAGAGGAGGGAGAGGGGGAGTAGGGGAACCGGCGTGAGTGAGGAGTAAATTTTGGGAAGTGAAATCATTTTTGGACGATGGCAGGGAGAGAGCCTTAAACAGTTGTGATATATCATTTTTTTCGTTTTAGGGTTTGCGTTAAAACGTTTTTTTGTGGTGACTTTGGCTGTAGCTTTTTTGATGATTCTTTAGGGTATTAGAATGAGGAAGGGAGACTGACAGGGACCAAGCAACACTAAGGATGGTCAAACATTAAGGTTCTGTCTTGCCAGGCGATCTTGGAAAAGATGTGATATGGAGGACTGTCGAGAGTTAAACTAAATATCAAAAAGTGAAACACACTTTTACAAATGGTAAACAAGTTCTCTCGTTTTTCAATTAGGTTTTCAAAGTGAGAAACTCCCACCGTGTACTGCTCTTAGTGTTACTTTTTTCGCCACTTAAACCATCTTTTCTCCATTCACACTTGTCCGATTTTCAATTTGAGATTCCAATCCAAAGCTGTGAATTGTACCTTTCAATCACAACCGTCATAATTCGACAAGTGTGTGCGGAGGGAAGATGTTAAGTGGTAAAAAAAAAAAAAAAGGCATTAACACTAATAGCGATACTCGGTGTATTTTCGAAACAGGGACTATGTTCATCTTGATGGTCGTTTTTGCAAAGAAAGGGAAAAAAAAAGTTATCACTGAGCAAAGAAACATGAAAGTGTATGATGAAAAAAAGGATATTTTTGAAAAGTAATCCACACTTTACCATGTCATAAAACGTGGTTGCTACTGACGGCATGAACAAAAGGTACAACCGTACGATTTTGACTGTTCTGAGTGGATGATTCCATAAGATCTCTATTCCAAGTCTTCAGTGGACAACACTATACAATGTAGAACGATAATCTTAGTACCATGAATGTGGAATACCTCTCCCTCCACCCCCCATCCCCCAGCCCCCGACACTACATTCCTCTCCTTTCCCCTCTCCCCGCCCCTTCTTTTCCTCTTTATTTTTTTGTGATTGGGCACAAGCACATTAGGGTTTCATACTCTTAGACCACCCCAAAATGTAGCCCTAAAATTTTCCACTACTCGGTTGTTATTTTAGTTACGTATGACAGGAATAGTGAAAAATCTTTGATCTTTAATCAAGAAAGACGGACCCGCATATGAAAAAAGTGATTTTATTGCTTTCAGTTTTTTTTTTTTTTTTTTTTTCTTTTTTGTTTCATTTGTTTCTTTTGTTTCTTTGACTAATTTAGACCGAGAACCTATAATCATATATGTTTCTGGGAAACAGTTCAGAAAGTGATGTAAAAATAACAATTTGACATATGTTAAGCACAAAGAGGCAGCGATACAGTACCCTAAATAAGTAGAAAAAAGAAAAAACAAAAAAAGCAAACAAAAACTTTTAAAAACTACTGCCCATCGTTATTACTTATTATCGCTAAGGATTTATTAGCGTTAACGCGGGATTAGAATATATCATACTAATTTAGTGTAAGAAGACGTGGCAGATTGTGGTTTTCCCCTCTAAATAGTGTTGTTAACACTATCTAATGACTTTCAGCCAAAAGAAAGGCACGACAAAATGTGTTATTAACTCTACTAACCATGGGCGGCGTACTAATCACTTTAATTCCAAAGTGTTATTTTGGCACTAAATCATAAATTAGTTTCAATAACATTATTTAAGCAAGTGGCCCAAACTATGCCACATTGCAAAACAAAATTTAGTGTGGTTTAACTCTAATAAAGTGTCAACACTATTAAGTCACTAACTCTAATAGCCACGGGAAGTATCGTGATGTTGATCTAAAATACTTACAATTTTTTATTCACTCCCATCGTTTCAGAAAAAGACGTACAAAATATTCACCAAAACAAAACAATTTTTACAATGTACCAATGTGATGAGTAAAAAACAAAAATATAGAAAGAAAGGGGTGAAGGGAAGATAAGATTGGCATTTGAACACTAGAGAGATTGTTGAAAAAAAAAAAAAAAAAAGGGGGAAAAAGTGGCAAAGGAATCGTATGAAAACATTGGATCTACAGGAGACCAAGGAAGCACTAGGAGGTCAATATCTTCCCTCTCTCCTCTCCTCTCATCTTTCCACTCTTCTTTCATCACTCCACTTCTCTATTGGTTTCTTCCTCCTGTCTTCTCCCTCCCTCCTCTCTTCTTTCTCCTCCATTATCTCCTCCCTCCAGGATGTGCAACTAGTTTGTATTTCATAAGACTTAACAAAAACATTTCAGAAAAAACTTGATGAGACAAAAACTTCTGACTCTCAGCATCCTTCCCTCAGAATTGCATAAGAAAAAAGCTTCTCTGGCAATCATTGCAAATGTGTTCCAGTTCACAAAAGATCGGAAAACAACGAGCGACAATCCAAAGTTCCTCACTTTATTTCCTTTTAGAAATGTTAGGTGTACCAAGTCCATTATACCAGATAGGGCCGGCCTTTAAATGCAAAATTGTTGCTCTTTTGATATCAACTGCGACGTTAAGAAGCTTCAAAAAAAAAAGTACAACAGGCGATACTCAACTAACAAATAACTTTGAAAATTACGACTACCTGGTAAAACCTTTGTGCTCATCTCACTTTGACATGCAACAAGAACATTCATTTCATCCGTTACATCGAAGTTTTCCAGGACCATTTCCACACAAGTCAAACTATATCTCTTTTAGACTCAGCTAAACCTCTGACAGCAGGTATGCCATAGTCAGATGAAGGACGCTAATCAGTAAAAATGAAAAAAAACTACAACTTTTTGTACACTTTACCAGATTGGCTGACTGGCTAAGATGTGAAGATGAAGATGATCAGCTCTTCTGCCTTGGTGGCCTCCGGAGTTTCCTGAGAGGGAGAGGGAGAGAGGAGAGGGAAAAAGGCAAAAGGAGGGAGAGAGGGAGGGAGAGAGGCATAGGAGAGAGGGGGTAGCGACGGCTGCCATCAGGAAGGAGACGAGGACGAGGAAGACAAGTCACATAGAATTTGGAGAGGCCACTAGCTTTACAATTCTGCTACTTAAGGATTTTTAGGGTTTTTAGGCTCCTTACTTAGGAAATTCTTATTCCCTCCTTGTTCTCCACTATTTGCAATAGCGGTCAGCCTTCTTCTTCGCACGCTGTAACAGAGCTTCTTCTCTGGTTTGTACTGTTTCTGGTTGAACAAAACCAAACCGTTTAGTTTCCACAGGGAAAAGTTCCTCGTATTTTTTGCTTTTCTTGCCATCTGGAGCATATCCTATTCCACTGTCCAGTTCTACAGTCTTTTTCCCCTTCTCCTTTCCTTTTTCAGTTACTTCCAGCTGCAATTCTTCTGTTTTAGACTCTTCTCCGCCCTCTCCGTCTTCAGACACCTTGAGCTTCTCGTCATGCGACTCAACTTTTTTCCGCTTCTTCTTCTTTTTCTTATCTTTTAAGCTTTCCAAGGGAACATCCCCTTTTAACAAAAGTTTACCCCTCCTAACACTCTGGAAAGATGACATTGAAAATCACACAATTTATAATATAGTTGTGGAAACTAGTTTCTTATAACCACAATTATTTCCTATAGCTACAATTCTATCCGTCCTTTGCCTCCTACTATCAACTTGGTTACGAATTTGTTCCTACCAATTCCAAAAGTTTCTCAAGTTCCTGCTTTATGACTGCTGATGAGATTATGTAGACAAGACATACTTCTTTTGTCCCTCTTCTTCACTTTTCATTTTTCAACAAGGTCAAAATTTGCACGAAAACTGTTTCACTTTCAGCTTACCGAAAATTGTATATCTCTTCCTAAAGTTAATATTGTAAGCAGGGATTCTCCTTCAACACGTTTTCTGATTTTTTGAACTGAAACCGTGGGATATTGAGGAGACTGTGACAGCTTGTTTGTCAAAAAACTAAAAAGTGAAAGTGAACGTTTCTTACTTTTTTCATTCGTCTGTAAATATCTGACGGACGAATCGGGAAAAGTGAAATCTCAAAAGTAAAAAGAGAGAGAGAGAGAGAGAGAGACAAGATTCTACAGCCGTCGTAACATTCTTTTGTACATTTGAGCAGAAAATTAAGAATTTCCTCCCAGAAGTATCTTATGATTTATTTTATTGCTTAATTCAGCTTAATGAGCTAAATCCGGCCATGAAACTGAAATGTTTTTTTGACAATGCATGCATTTCTTGATTAGATTGTAGTTAAATATGGGGTTCAAATGGTAGCAAATGGTATTTAAGCAGCTGTATAATCCTTAATTACACCTTTTGTCACAACCTCAAAGCCCTCTATCTATATCGGCTAGTGTCTGAGGTTTTGCAGTTTTTCTATGGCCTCAATTCAATCGCCTGTTCTCTCTTTCTCTTTGGCAGATTACAGGCAGACAAAAGTTACGCAATTTGGTTGTAGTAAAGAAAAAATTCAAAGGAGGAACGAATCTTACAGGAGAGAAAGGAGTAGACAAACTGAATTTGGAGGAGGAACACTCGTTAGTGAAAATGGCTGTATGCGGTGCAATTTTTCCAGGGAAAGAGTCTGGGAAAATGAACCACGGAGATCTACTTCTTACTTGGAAGGTAGTTTGGGTCAACTGTGTGCTGGAAAAATCAAGTCATGGAAAATTTTGAAAGGGAATGCAAAAAAAAGATTGTCAGTAGCCTCAAGCCTTGAGCCCAGGATTGAAATAACTGGTAATCGAAACCTCCAGACCGAGATACCCCAGACTGCAGAAGATCTTAATCGGAGAATTATCGAGAGAAGGTTAAAAAGAAAGGCGGCAAAGGCAAAGGCAAAGGCAAGGGCAAATGCAAAGGCAAAGGCAAATGGGATACAGGTTCAGGAGGAGGGAAGTTCGAATTGGAGGGAGGATGTTTGGAAAGGAGTGGAAGAGAATGATTCGGACAGAAGTTCTAGAAAAGAGACAACAGCAGTTCAAAATAGTGAAAATGAATGGAAAGTATCTGATAGTGATGTTTACTCTCAGGAAGAAACCTATTCTGAGGAAAATGGAGTGGAAATAGTAACCGAGGTACCCATGGTTGATCGAGTCTATGAATTGAGAAAGAGGGTACAAATTCTCATGGCTCGTGGCGAGGAGGTGCAAATTACTCCTCGGGATATAGCAAGGCTTTTTGATTTTCCTGTAGACAAATTTCAGGTACCCTCTATCTGTTTTCAATCCTCTTTCTTTGCACGTTGATTAGATGCAAATGGCTCATTATAATGTAATTGTTCAATTCTCAGGCCTTTAACTAGTCTCTCTAGTTCTTAAAACTTCCGGACGGTTCATGGTGAGTCACACAGCATTTCTTAAATCTTGTTCAATACTTCGGTTTTTGACTAAGTCTCAAATCCTTATTCAATTCTACAACTAAGTCTCAAATTATATTATAATTCTACAACTAAGTTTCAAATTCTATTCAAGCTTTAAATTAACTCTCAAATTCTATTTCAGTTCTACAAAATCTTTCTTAGTTCAACAAGAGAAACATGCATGAGTTAAGAGAATGCCGACTTCTGTCATCTCACTTGAACTATTTTTATCGGTCTATGTAACGGATAATTCTGGTTATTATTCCTCCGCGGAAGGTTACATTTTCCCGAAAGATTTTTCTGTAACATTCAACTGAAATCGAAGGTGTGATCCGTTGAATTTCTGACAGCGGTTGGCCATCGAGGCCTTCCTGAAGGGATCGTCAGTTGTGGTTTGCGCCCCGACCAGTAGTGGAAAAACGTTAATTGCTGAAGCAGCAGCTGCTGCAGTGATGGCGAAAGGAGAGCGGTTGTTCTACACAACTCCGTTGAAAGCCTTATCCAACCAGAAGCTACATGATTTCCGGTGCGAGTCTCTCTCTCTCTCTCTCTCTCTCTCTCTCTCTCTCTCTCTCTCTCTCTCTCTCTCTCTCTCCCCTCTCCCCTCTTGCTTGCTCGCTGGCTCCCTCTGTCCCTCTCTCTCGCTCCCTCTCTCCCCTCTCCCCTCTTGCTCGCTCGCTGTCTCCCTCTGTCCCTCTCTCTCGCTCCCTCTCTCGCTCCTTTCTCTCTTGCTCTCTCTCCTCCCTCTTTTCCTCTCTCCCCCTTCATGTCCAAGCCTCTCCCTTTCTGAACATAATTGTTATGTACTTAGTCATGTATTGGGAATTCATTTAAATCTCAGTATATTTGTACGGAAAAATGGGCCTATAGAGATGTTGGCTGTCCCACATAATTTATGCTCTGGAATTGCCTTAGAATGTTGGTATGCTCCAGACCAATGCTTATAAATTTGCCATTACAAATAAAGTGGTTTTAATGCGGGGAAATTATGTAAAAACTTTGTACCAATCACAAGTACGAACTAATTCGAATTGGCATTTTTTTTTTGATTGTTTTTGTCCAATTAGTGGACCCCATTACTTCTGGATAATGGATTTTTTGTAAATGTGCACATGTATCTTTGCAGACAGAAGAAGTTCATTTGAGCATTGATCAAGTAACTTTCCTATGCCTTTTTTTTTGTATTTTTATTTTTTTAACTTGAATAGTGTGCATTATAAGTATGTCTACTAGGTGGAGATGACAAAAGTGACACAGGGAGAAATCTAAGGAGGTGGGAAAGAGAAAGAGAGAGAGAGAGAGAGAGAGAGTGTAAATTGGCATTACATTTTCACTGTATAAAAAATCGCAACGTAAAAATCGCAATATCGTAGAGAAAAGCTGCCAGTATTTGATCAGTTAAGTTGGGTGCGAAATCTATTTATCCAGTGACATAAGTTTCTCACTCGTTAGTCAGTCCTACAAAAATTGAGCATATTAACTCACTTTCCAATTCGTGTTTTTTTTTTTTTTTCCAAAAAAGCAGCTGTCAATTAACGGTCATAAATTGACGCGATCTTTATGACTATTTTAGTTTCAAGAGTTAGAAACCATTGGCCTGTGGTATTTCTTGTTATTCATTTGAAAGGTCAATCGGAAAGACTCGACCAAAAGTTTCCCATTCAAGGAGAGTATCTGAATGAAAATTGATATTTGCGTTTCAAAACATGGAATTATGGTAGCTGTTGTCCACATTAAATCTGGGTAAAAAGTACTGTTTTAAATTTTTCTCTTCGAAGACTGCTGGAAAAGCTCCGGAAACTAAGGCCGTATTCTGTATTCCATTCTAGAACTGCTACTGCTACGGTACTTTTTTTTTTTTCTTCCCCTGAACAGAAGTAAAACAGGAATGTTCTTTTTGCAAGATTCTCATTTCAGTTCTCTGTTGGGAAGGGACTTGACAGAGAGAGGTTTGGAGAGGAAAATGTGGGACTTCTCACAGGAGATGCCGCCGTGAATAGAGATGCACCCATTGTTGTTATGACAACCGAGATCTTGAGGAACATGCTTTACTCCAGGTAGATCCTTTGTCTTTTACTCTCACGGAGGGAGGGCAGGAGGGAGGGATGGAGGGAGAGAAAGAGAGGGACAGGGGATGGAGGGAGGGAGGGAGAGAGGAAGGGATGGAGGGAGGGAGGGAGAGAGGGAGGAAGGGATGGAGGGAGAGAAAAGAGGGAGAGGGGATGGAGGGAGGGAGAGAGGGAGGGAGAAGAGAGGAAGGCAGGAAAAAGAGGGAGAGAAAAAAGATCCACACCTCCTCCTTTTCCTCTTCGCTCCTCACATTCTATCTCCCACACTAACTAAAAACAATTCATTAGTTTGTTGAATTGAAGCTTGTGCATTTTTATACTGTATTTTAATGAAATTCTTACACTTTTTTTTTTTTTTTGTATTGTTTAACCCGAAAAATTCGTCAAGAATTTTCAGTTTTCGGCTAAAAGAACTCAAGATTTCTCATAAATAAATGCAACATTCTCTCAATTCTTCCCAAACTATGGCGTCAAAATAACAAATAAATCCCTGTCTAAGAGCTGGAGGTCTACCTCTACAACAAACTAAGATGTTTTCTTAAACAAACCCAGGACTCCTTTTGGAAAGTAGTAAGAAATTTACCTGAAAAAGAACCCATGATTTCTGGAAATCAATCCATAACTTTCCCAAATACCCTTGATTCCCTAAAAGCAGTGTCTCTCTCTCTCTCTCTCTCTCTCTCTCTCTCTCTCTCTCTCTC
>JBBHKE010001983.1:0-28011 GCA_037447655.1 Zygnema cylindricum
TGGGGTTTATCATTCCGCAAGTGTGCCGTTCGGGTCGTATATATGGTTTGGATTGTTTGACAATTGGTTGCCGGCAGACCGTAAGGTGGACAACCGTTCGAAAAAGGCTACTTTCTAAACGGGTATTTTTACGAACCGTTCCTACTTCGCCCGCTACACGTGCATGGACCGTGTCTTGTCTTAAAGTCGTTGTCGTTTCCGTAGAACCATAGTTTTTGTTGTACAGTAGTGCTCACGGACTTTCGTGTTGGTGCGGTTTCAAAACGGTACATCCTGGCGGTTGGCGGTTGTGCGGTTGTGCGGTAGAGGTCACAAATGCCAAAATTTTAGATACCCTAATCCGACATTTTTTATTTTTCAAAATCTGAACACCCGAAATCCGGCCGCATTATGTCACACTCCTAAATTGTTACCCGGTACGCGACACACGTTTACAAAAAAAATAGTACGACATTGCAAAAGTAAAAAAATCATGTCTACATCAAGAAAAGATTCTCCATCTCAAAAATTTATCTGATCACCCTTGCTTGTGGAATTCTGACACGTGTCTTATATGGATTCGTCTCACTGAAACAAGCTCGTACCGATTGACTTTAGCATAACATACCGTTTTCAATTAGCCTGTTGTTAAGAAACTGATAAGTAAAGGTGCGTCTATGTGTGCTTTAGTAAGGGTTTTTTTCTTTCGTTTTCCTGTAAAACTTAGAGCCTTACATGTAAGTTTCAACCGTACAATAAAATAGAAAAAAAAGAGAAGTATATTTTGCGTCATCATCGAATTTAAAATGTACTACATCTTTTCTTCTTGTGTTCTTCGACCCACGTCGACGACAAAAAACGTAATCTTCAACCTTATCTTTAAAATACAGGGCCGATGTGTTTTAAAATTAGGGATTTTCTATAAACAAATAGGAAAACGTATTCGCGCGTGTAATGTTTTGTTCAAAAAATTCAAACGATTTCAAACGACGTGGAAGTGTACACGATTCGCTATGTTATGTCCGTTTTTGTTTAACACGACAAAGAGAAATACATAGTTTGTTTTGTTTTGTCCGTTTCCATCCGGTACGGATTTTTTTTTTGCAGGGGTCTCAAGGTTCCATGCCATTTCACGTCGAGCCGACAATAGACGCAAAGTCAAAACGCATCTTCTTCAACCGTGAAACGGCACAGGGTGGAGGGCGTTAGGTCAACAATGTCACGAAAAATCAGGCGACGTCACAAGCAGTTACGAAAAATGACGTGGGTCATCACATATTGTAGACGTTGACAGCCGTCACGGGCGTTGTCGACGTATACAATTGTCACGCCCTTAAGTGACAATTTCGTTTGGTACCCATAGGGACACCCGAAATCTGGGTCCGCCAGATCTGCCCTAAAAAACAAAAAAAAATCTCTAAGTTTGAAGTACATAGAGACGCACCCTAAGTCGCACGCAATTTGTAGGTTACGTTGCCTTCATAGTGAAACTATGAAAGTGACCCGTAACCGATCTACGCTGTCTATTTTTCTTGCGCACTGCCGTACATGTAAGGAGAATGATGCCCCTCTTAGATAATCAGCCATGGCCGTTGAAGGAGATCCGCTAGTGAATAAGTGCTTTGACTTTTCTCGCATGCAAAGCTATGGCATAGCTTTTTCCTTAGGAACGTTACTGCTTAATTCCGAGTTTCTAGCTCAGTTCATATGTGCAAACTCTCTATGCAATTTTATTAGTCAGTGTAATAGGGTTACATAGTTGGGGACTGGATAGATAGCGACTAGGCTGCTATAGTTGCAGTGTCAGAGCAACGCAGCTGCGGTTCCAGACCAGCGCAGCATAGCAGCCTAGGAACTTAGCGGCGTAGCAACTAAGTAGCGTAGCAGTATAGCAGCGCAGTATAGCACCGCAACATAGCAGTATAGCAACATAGCAGTATAGCAACGCCGCGGAATGTAGATAGAGCGGTATAGTTCTAGAAGGATATTTTTGGATTGATCTCGGCAAACTGTGGCAGTACACGTGTACAGTTGTACAGTACTAGGCTGACTTTCAGTGGATAGTTTATATAGTGTAGTAGGTCTAGTCAGTGGATACCTTTGAGTAGACCTTCGCAGCAAGCGCTGTAACTTGTAACTTTCTCCTGAGTAATAAAGCGCAATCTTGTTTGTCATTGTTGTGTACTCCTGGTGTTGCTACGCGGGGATCCCTGGAACTTTCCGCTGTGCATTGTGGTGAATTGTGGTGTTTGCATTTGCCCCTTTTACACTGGTATCGGAGCTATTCCCTATGACTCGACAATATGGACGAGCACGACGTATCCACTACAGAAATGTTAGCGCAAGTTCTCAGGGAGTTAGAAAGCGTTAGATTACAGAACGCGCAGCTGAGCAACACCGTCGCAGCTTTGGAATCTTGTCTTGGTGAGCGACCTCAAGGAGGCATGGAGAGGGATTTCAGGAGATCAAAATTAAGACTCCCCGACGAGTTTGACCCTCCAAGACACAGGAACCTTGACACATGGCTATTCTCCGTTGCGAATTATCTCGAGAATTTTCCTAGCCTATCAGATGGTGAGAAGATTCACTACGCGGGTGGTCTTCTTAAACGGGCAGCGGAAGCATGGTGGAGGACATTGGTAGAAAATGATGAGATACCGACAGTTTGGGCTCTCTTCATTCAACTCCTCCGTGACGCTTGGCAACCCGTCAACTCGGTTAAGGCTGCCAGAGATAAGATCGCAGTGTTGTGGCAACGAACCTCGGTGTTTGAGTTCACACAACGGTTTTTGGAGTGCAAGGTTCAAATACCTACGATGATGGAGGATGAAACTGTGGATCGTTACGTGAAGGGGCTTAAACCATCCATTCGTAGGGATGTGGAACAATGGCTCGCTCGGGAAAGTACAACTCCTAGTCTCGCGGCAATCATTTAGTTTGCAGAGCGGACCGATTCAGTCGATTTCTCCTTCTGTTGACCTTTTCATTATGGGTCGAGCAACGACGGAGGAGGTCAACGAGACAATGGCCCGACTCCCATGGAGCTCGGAGTAATTGAGGGGGATAAAGAGGTAGTCAACGTGCTCCGGAAAAAGAAGAGAACTTTCAAAAACAAGACCAATAATTTGTCCCCCGAGGAGCTCCAACGGAGGAGGCAAAATGGATTATGCTTCCAGTGCGGTTCCCCGGACCATATGGCCCGTGAATGTCCAACACGGAAATGTCCTAGGAAGGGTAAACTTAACGTCATGAGGTTAGCTGGTGATGGAGGAGACCCTTTGGTATTTTGGGGTCAAATCAGAGCAAGCGCAACTAGCTTCATGGTGGATTCCGGAGCATCGGGAAACTTCATCAACGAGGCGATGGTGAAAAGGCTCAAACTTCCTCTCGTAGTGCTAAAAGATCGTCAATCGGTACAGTTGGCCGACTGAAGTTCACTGTCTATTACTCATCGCACTCCGCGGTTACGTGTTGGAATCGGGATATTCCGTTGGTATGACACCTTTCACGTATTACCTCTTGGGAACCATGAGGTAATTTTGGGGAAGCCGTGGCTACAGAAATGGAATCCGACGATCGATTGGCGCAATGGCGACATGAGAGTGAAGAAAGGTGTAGAAGAGTTTGAGGTAAAAACGGGAGCAGCTGGTAAGGGAGCGGAAGAGGGACACCTATTTTGGGCCTTACAGCTTAAGAGGGCACTCAAGAAAGGGGAAACGATAGGTATGGCGGTCGTTCAACCAATGGAGGAGGCGAAGGAGGAGATTCCGGAGGAATGGAAGAAGAAGGACCCCGATTTCGACTCAAAAGATGGTGACGACACCGGAAAGACTTCCGAAGAGGCCTTGGAAGTCGTGACAAAACTTCTCGAGGAGTACGTTGATGTTTTTCCCCTGAAGCTCCCAGAGGGGTTACCTCTGAAGCGCGAAGTAGACCTCAAGATAGAGCTGGTTCTTGGAGCTGTACCTCCGGCTAATCGGATGTACAAGATGAGATACACTAAATTGGACGAGCTCAAAAAGCAGCTTGCGGAATTGGTCGAAGCCGGAGTAATTGAGCCGAGCAAGTCACCGTATGGAGCACTTGTTCTCTCCGTAGATAAGAAAGATGGAGGCTTCCGTATGTGTGTGGACTATCGAGCGCTAAACAAGTTAACGGTGAAGAATGCGTACCCTTTACCAAGAATAGATGAATTGTTGGATTGACTTCGAGGTGCGAAATATTTCTCGAAGATAGATTTGTGGAGCGGTTATCACTAGATCAGAATTGCCGAGGAGGATGTGGAAAAGACGGCGTTTAGAACCTGGTATGGCCATTTTCAGTTTTGGGTGATGCCGTTCGGTTTAACTAACGCACCGGCGACTTTTATGCACCTGATGAACTCCATCTTTAGGCAATATCTGGATGCGTTTGCGATCGTCTTTTTAGACGACATCCTGGTGTATAGCCGAACGCTGGAGGATCATATGAAGCATCTTCGGACGGTCATACAAGTCCTTCGGGAAAACAAGTTGTACGCGAAAAGGAGTAAGTGTGATTTCTTGAAGGAGAAAATTGCTTTTTTGGGCCATGTGGTGAGCCGAGACGGAATCGCAGTGGATCCAAACAAAACGAGGGCAGTGAAGGAATGGCCGCAGCCGGCGAATATTACGGAATTACGGAGCTTTCTGGGATTATGCTCCTACTATAGACGTTTTGTCAAAGGCTTTGCAAGAATAAATGCACCACTCACTGAATTATTCAAGAATGACGTGCCCTACGAGTTGAAATCGGCACAAGGGGCTGCGTTTAACACGCTAAAGGAGCGGTTGGTTACCGCCCCTGTGTTAACCGTTCCCAACCCGGACTTACCTTGGACGATAATCACAGACGCCAGCGATACGACCATTGGAGCAATCCTTATGCAGGATCAAGGAAAAGGCCTACAACCCATTGCCTACAACAGTCGAAAACTAAAGGCAGCGGAGCTTATCTGGGCCATCCATGAAAAAGAGACAATTGCGATCATTAATGCGATGGAGGTTTGGAAATGTTACGTTTAGGGAAGGGGATTACAGTTATCACGGATCACCACGCCCTACAGTATCTTCAAACGTAGCTGAAGTTGTCCAAGAAACAAGTACGGTTGATGCCGTTTCTTCAGACCTTCGGGCCATAAATCGCTATTTAGTATAAGCCAGGCAAGACGAAACCGGCGGATGCGCTATCAAGAAGACCCGGAGTCGCTGCGTCAGCTGCGGAGCAACGAGCACAGGCATCGTAAGATGTCAACGTTAGCTCAGTGAAGATGAACACCGCAGCGTCAGATGCAGCGCAGGATCTGAAACTCAGCGCGCTCACTAGTACGGTGCAAGTGGACGAGAAGTGGCTAAGTAGGATCAAGGCCGTTTACGACGAAGACGAAACAATGAAGGAACTCATTAAACGGAAGGACTTAATTTGAACCGCTAATGGTATGCGGCGGTACAAACCGAGTCGGACAACACGACTTTATGTTCCAACAAATCCGTAGTTACATCATGTAATACTTAAATTGAGTCACGACGAGCCACTTAGTGGACACTTTTGGCGGGATAAAACAACCGCACGCGTCGCTGAGGCGTATTATTGGCCAAACATGACTCGCGATATTGCGGAGTACGTCCAAACGTGTGATTCGTGTAATATGAATAAATCGGAATCAAGACACCAAGGTCTGCTACAACCCCTCCCAATACCATCTGTTCCTTAGGAGGCAATCTGCATGGATTTCATTATGGCTCTCCGTTGACTAAGGAGGGCTATGACTCTATCTTCGTCATCGTGGACTATTTAACAAAAATGGCTAATTTCCTACCCACGTCAACTATAGCCATTGCGCGGGATGTCGCGGACTTGTTCTTTCGGAGATATTTCGTCATCACGGACTTCCGAAGAAGATTGTCAGCGACAGCGATCGGCAATTCGTAAGCCACTTTTGGAGAAACCTATTCAAGTTGTGCGGCACACAGTTAGCCATGTCCACACCTTACCACCCTCAGACCGACGGACAAACTGAAAGGGTGAATCTGACTTTGGAGGAATCTTTGCGGGCGTATGTCTCGATCCATCAAATGGAGTGTGTGAACCATCTAACGGCGATAGAAGTGGCGTACAACAGTGTGGTGCACTCGTCCACAAATGCTACGCCCTTCTCTTTTAATGGTGACAGCCCACCTTACCCCAAAATCTATTAGTGGCGGATTGCCCTACACCCGCAGCCTAGGATTTTGCCCAACAACTGCGGGGAAACCTGGAAAAAGCGACAAAGGCACTACAGTTGGCCAAGGATCGCCAGAAGTCGCAGGCCGACACTCACCGAAAGGACATTGTGTTCAACGTAGGTGATAAGGTTCGCCTTAACATGGCAAATTTATCGTTGTCGGGTGCCTTATCGAAGAAATTGGCACCAAAATTCACGCGCCCATTCACCATTCTTTCGCGGGTGGGGGAGGTGGCATATAAATTGGATATATCGAACGACTAGCATGTCCACAATGTGTTCCATGTTTCACTCCTCAAATCATTTCGCGACCCCGATTCGTTATTTGCTGGTCAACGACAATATACTCCTTTACCACCCGTTCAAGGTACTTCGGATGAGTATGAGGTAGAATAGATCCTTCGATCGCGTCGCTCTCGAGATTCAACCTCATATCAATATTTGGTCTGTTGGAGGGGCTACAGTGTTCAGGACGACTCTTGGGTAAACGAGGAGGATCTACATTCACCTGAGTTTCTGTGTCGGTATCAACAGAGTGTTGACACTTGGCTTCACCGCAGGGGAAATTGCAGCGGCCGCGATAAAGGAGCGAATCGCAGCGTCGCTAGCATCGCAATAATATTGGGGACGCGACAACGAAACGCAATGGCGATGTTACCGCACCGCAGCGCTATAGCTGAGAATCCACCGCAGCGTAGCACGGTCACCGTGCTTTCAGAGGAGCGCAGCATCACCGCTGTTTTGACACGAAAGCGCATTGGCACAATTGTGTCCAACCACATTGGTGACAACAAACCCTCAGTTTCGCCGTAGCAGTGCAGTCTTACAATTGTCGGACGCAGCGATACCTTCGCACACTGCGACGCTGCGCATAGTCCAAATGTGAAACCCTCAACCCTTTTCGAAAAATTTGCCATCTGCCCTCGCGACCTAACCAGTATAGGCAGTTTGGAGAGTGTTTCACTCAGCACCTCTAGCCTACCTTCTCTGCTAGAATTGCCCGAATTGTCCTACACGACAAGATCCATGGTGTCGTCATCCTCCCCACTACCAAAACGGAGGAGACTAGTACAGGTGGGGCAAGGGGATGTGGGCCGTCTTGAGAGGTTGTGAAATTCTGTGGTCTTCATTGACCCACAGAATAAACAGCCTATGTAAAGCCTCTAGGATAATATTTGCCCCTTCTGCTTTCCCGCTGAATATGCGCCTTCCAGGCACACATATATTCTGACCAATCTCACCCGTGTGAGGACAAGACTCCCCTGAGTCAAACGCAAAAAGAATCACTGAATTTGCTCCCCTGAGCAGTAAGTTATGGCTGGTCAAAGATGACCTTTATAGTTACAAGCTCTCTTAGAGAGAGAGGTACCTAAATATTACTAAGTCTCGGTCTGCCTACTCACGACTACCTACTACTAAACCCTAGTCCAATAGGAACACTATATATTGCAAGAAGGTACAATGGGCGATGTACTTATTGTACAACCATTGTACGACAAGGTCTACAAGGTGACACTTGTCAAATCGGAAGCCATGGTTCCTCCTCCCATCTTCTCCGGTATCAAATAATGTGGCGCCACGTGGCACCGCGTGACGCTATCTTCGTATGCCACCAAAAGCTCACTTCGCGTGGCGGCTATAATGCCGGCCGTCCGATCAAAACATATTTTACACGGTTCAGATTCGCGTACATGTAGGAATTGCTCCTTTTGGTTAGTCTGCTGTTAATTAGCTGTTGCGTTAATGTTTTTATATTTATGAAACCCATCACGTGTATCGTTTCGTAACGCCTTAATGGTTAAGGCGTTAGGCTATAGAGAATCTAGAGGTCAGAGGTTCAAATCTAGACTTAGGCATCATTTTAGCCAAAATACCCTTAACTGCAAAAACTGCCACTTTCTAAATATGGCGGCAGCCATGGCGCGCCTTTGATCCTTACTCTCTTTCTTTAAAACAAAAATAAAATAGGGAAGTGAACTATTAATTACCTCTTTTCAACACTCCCCTTAATTCCTAGTCACTTTTCAATTTTAATCCCCAGTTTTCTTTGCAATAAATAAACTTAGGGGAAGGCACTGCTTTTGTCATCATGTCTGCAATCATTTCTCTATCAGTTTTATGAACCAGTTTAATAATTTTATTTCCTACCTTCTTTTTGACAAAGCTTAGTCTAATATCCATATGCTTAGCTTTGAAGTGATGTTTCGGATTAGCTGCAATAGAGATAGCAGCTTGATTATCACAAAAAACATTTTGAGTTCCAGACTTCATGAACCCAAGTTCTTCAAGAAGAGATTTAACCCACATTAATTCTTTGGTGGCAGCACAGGAAACCATGTATTCAGCCTCCATAGTGGACTGAGCAACTACTTTTTGTTGCTTGCTACTCTAACAACATGCACCACATCCAATTTGCAACACATATCCAGTCGTACACCTCTTTAATGGCACATCTCCATAACTGGCATCACTCCAAGTGGTGATGTCAGTGTTCTCCCCTCCCAAATGCAACCATAATTCCCTGTCCCCACCTGATACCTCATCACCCTTTTGGCAGCCTCCCAGTCTCTCTTTCTTGGTTCATTTAGATTTCTACTAAGGAGACCTACAGGTGCAGCTATATCCGGACGGGTACAATTCATAAAATAAATTAAACTGCATACAATCTGCCGTTAAGGGATATTTTCTATAAATTTTCTTTCTATCTCATCCATCTCATCATTAATGATCAATATTCCTCCCTCTTCACTCCCCTCACTCACTTTCTTCAAATCCACGGGAGTAGTACATCCGATTGCTTTCTCCATTTGAAAATTTTCTAGCATATTACCGATTGCTTCTTTTTTAGTGAGTCTTATAATTCTATTCCCTCTGTCTCTCTCCATCTGAATTCCCAAAATGTACTTTGCTTCGCCAAGATCTTTCATATCAAAACTGCTTCTAAGATCCCGTTTTAGTTTGTTAATTTTATCTAAAAACTTGCTTAAGACCAACAAATCATCCACATAAATAGCAATAAATATCACTTCATTCTCATCCTCAAATAAATATATAGTGTGATCTGAACTAATTCTGATATACCCCAAACCGGTCAAAAATTCGTCGAGCTTTATATTCCACTGTCGCGGGGCTTGCTTAAGCCCATAGAGTGATTTTATCAGTTTGCAAACTTTGTTTTCTTCCCCACTTTCCACGAATCCTTCCGGTTGCCTCATGTAAATTTCTTCTTCCAGCTCTCCATGTAAAAAGGCAGTTTTAATATCCATCTGGTGGATTTCCATATCCTCCGCTGCGGCTATACTTAAAAGGATTCTAACAGAAGGAAATCTGACTACAAGTGCAAAGGTTTCTTCGTAGTCTATCCCCTCTTTCTCTGTATAACCTTTTGCAACTAACCTAGCTTTGTACCTCTCAATGGTATTATCCGGGTTTAGTTTAAGTTTAAACACCCACTTACATCCGATCGGTTTTCGGTCCGGTGGACAATCTACCAACTCCCATGTATTGGCTTCTATGATAGAGGCCATTTCTTCATTTATAGCTGTGATCCACCGGCTACTTTCTGGAGTGTTTATGGCCTCTAAGTATGTTTGAGGTTCATCTGGGTGAGACATCTTTGTGAGTTGGTTATTTACTTGTCTTTCTTGAAGTCGTTTACTACTTCTTCTTCCCCCTTCAAAATCGGACGCCGGTATGGAAGGCATCCTTGGGTTTCGTTTTGGGAGATTTTCAGCTCCCCTATCTTCCAATTCCGGTGTCTCATCAAGTTCCTCATTGGTTTCCACTTCGTATTGTGGCGTTGCCTCGGATGTTGTCCTTTCCTCCTTCTCCTTTGGTAGATCTGCAGATTTTTCTTTTTCTCCCTCTTCCTTCTCTTCATTTTCAAAGTCAAAGTCAGAAAACTGATCCGTTACAAATCTGATATTGACTTCTTTATTATATTTGAATGGATTAATGGACTTCTCTTCATTCATCACCACTATGTGTTTTACCAGAATTATATCTCTCTTTTTCAAGTCATACACTCGGTATCCTTTTGTGCTCTCATTATATCCTACATGATATCTTGGCTTCCCTCTCCCCTCTAACTTCCATTTAGTCTTATCGGAATCCAAACTGTAGACTTGACTTCCAAACACTCTCAAACTAGAAAAATCAGGCTTTCTTCTTGTCCACCTTTCCTACGGAGTTTCCTTTTTATTTGCTGAAGTTAGGACTCTATTTTTGATGAAATTAGCATAGTTCATAGACTCCGCCCAAAACTGCAACCCTATCCTCTTATCAGTTAACATACTTTTGGACATATCTCCTAAAGATTTATTCACTCTTTCTGCTACTCCATTTTGTTCCGGACTATTGGGAACAGTTTTCTCATGATGAATTCCTTCTTCTTTAAGATATTCTTCAAATTCCCTTGAGGTGTATTCTTTCCCATTATCACTTCTTATCTCTTTTATTGAGGTTTCATGTAGTTTTTCACTCCATACTTTATACTATTCGAAACATCTTAATACCTCTGACTTATGTTTGAGAAAGTATACCTTCGTATATCTAGACCAATCATCTGTGATGGTTAACATCCATCTCTTCCCCCCATGTGAAGCATACCTAGAAGGTCCCCAAACATCAGTGTGAACTAGATCTAATACTTTCTCTCTCCTAAATGTGGTTATTTTGGAAATGGAAGTCTATGAATCTTCCCTTGGGCACATCCACTACAATCATCAATGGTCTCATCATCCTCAAAAGTAATACCCTCCACTATTCCCTTTTTCTTCATTTTCTTTAATCTATCTAGATGCACATGCCCCAACCTTTTATGCCAAAGCATCATCTCACTTGCACACGAGTAGAGAACACTCTTTTCATTGCAACGAACAATTCTGAACATTCCTTGACTGCCCTTCTCAGCTATGAAATAAACCTCATTATCAAAGCTTGCTGTGAAGATTCCTTTCCTAGTTCTTCTTTCAAACTCTTTTTCATCTAGGACAGTTGTTGAGACTAGGTTCTTGCTAAGCTGTGGAATGTAAAGAACGTCTGAAAGTGTTACAATTGAGGCCTTTCCATCAACTAGAACCTTCAAGGCAACAGTTCCAACAAGACTTGTTGTTTCTACTCTACCATCTCCGTACTCTATCTCAATTGTTGAGATCTTTCTCAGTTTAGTGAACCACCGCTTATCTTTGCACATATGCATTGAAGCCCCTGAGTCTATGATCCATCCATCCTAGGGTGGATCCCTCTTACCTCCGAAAGCACATTTTTGTCTCCGTTGAATGTCGACATGCTTTTCAGTGTTTTTCGGATTAAGAAGAAGCTCCTCAAGCTCCTCTTCTGGTTTAGATTTTCCTTCCACTTCCTCATCATGAACTTGAGTCAAGAAAGCCTTTTTCATTCCTCCATCCCTTGAGGTTCTTTGACTATCTTTCAGTCGAAGATCTGCATGTTTGACAAAATCTGCCATATAGTGTCCAGGTTTCTTGCAGAAGTGACATAATCCTCATCGAGAAGTTCCTCTCCCTTGTCTATCAAATCTGCCACCTCCTGGTCCTCTTCCACCAAAGTTTCGATAGGGATCTTTCCCTCTCTCCTCATCACGCTTCCGCCAATCAGCTCCTGCAGACAATGCTTGAACACTTGGACTCCCTCTCCTAAGCTCTATGGTGCTTTCTTTCACTAAAATCATTCCCAATGTGTCAACCAAATTCCAATTGCTATCTCCCATGTCTTGCAATCGGTTAATGATATTCTCATACTCTTCGGGTAGTTTCATCATTAATGTGTTCACTCTTTGTCTCTCAGACCATGAGTTACCTGCACTCTCTAACTCTCCAAACAATGCTCCTAAATCATTGCAATAATCATCCATACTTCCTCCCTTATAAGTATAAGCTGCAATCTTATTTTCGGCCAACTGTTGTTGCTGCAATGATCCACTCTTATATTTGTTAACTAGTGATATCCAAATCTGAGATGAAGATTTGACATGCATAAGGGGAATGGCAATGCCCTTTGCTACACTTTTAAGAATTAAGAGCTTAGCAACCTTGTCTTTGTAGTTCCACTTTTCATACTCTGATCTTTCGGTCTGAACCCTTGTCGCCGTTTTTGGTGGTGTTGCTGCCGGTATCGCCTTCGGCAAAGGTTTGGGAGCGAATTATTTGGAGACGATAGGCACCGGCAGACCACCATATTGCGCTGCTTGAGGCCCGATTTGAGCAGCTTCAAAACCAACTCGACACCTTACAACTGGAGTTCGAGGAGTACCATGACGAGACGTACGATATACTGCGACAGCTGCAGTTTCCTGAGACTGTAAGGTTCAGCGAGACGCTGAAGCCCTAGTGGGAGGCACTGTAACAGGGTTACAGAGTTGGGGACTGGATAGATAGCAACTAGGCTGCTATAGTTGCGGTGTCAGAGCAGCGTAGCTGCGGTTCCAGACCAGCGCAGCATAGAAGCGTAGCAACTTAGCGGCGTAGCAACTAAGTAGTGTAGCAGTATAGCAGCGCAGTATAACAGCCCAGCATAGTAGTATAGCAACGCCGCGGAATGTAGATAGAACGGTATAGTTCTAAAAGGATATTTTTGGATTGATCTCGACTAACCGTGGCAGTACACGTGTACAGTTGTACAGTACTAGGCTCACTTTCAGTGGATAGTTTTATAGTGTACTAGGATAGTCAGCGGATACTCTGAGTAGACCTTTGCAGCAAGCGCTGTAACCTGCAACTTTCTCCTGAGTAATAAAGCGCAACCTTGTCTGTCGTTGCTGTGTACTCCTGTTGTTGCTACGGGGGGGATCCCTGGAGCTTTGCGCTGTGCATTGTGGTGTATTGTGGTGTTTGCATTTGCCCTTTTTACAGTTTGTTTTTAACAAAATTGAATGGCTCAGTTTAGATTTGCTGACTGGAGCTGAATTATGGTAGTAAAGAATCTAAATATTTTGAGGCATAAACTATAAGAGCCATAAATTATTGGATTTAGGTGCTCACCTTAGCCCTTGGCCTAGGGGTAAAGTAGATAAGCCTAAATCGTACACTGGAAGGGGTACCATTATGTGCCTCAAAGGGTTTAGAGGTGGGAGTAGAAATATAGATGTAGATAGGAGATGAGGCAGGTTTAATCAACTTTGAATAGGATTATAAAGGTAGGAATTACAATTGTCACTTTGGACATTTCTCTATCTAATAAAGCTAGATTTCTCCTCCTAAGATCTTAATGTCTAATCTCTGTGATCTATGATCTGTGATGATCTCTGGTGATCTCTCTGTACAATTTGTCTCTATGAAAAAATGCTAAACAACATTGTCTGAACAAATTGCTATCATGTGATGTCTGAGAGAGATAATCTATTCCTGTGGAATGCTTGCTATTTGTACATGAGCACTCCAATCCGCATGTGAAATGTGTGCACGATATGGTCCAATCGCTACACGCCAAAATAGATTGTGTCAGCCGTCGGTTGCCGTTCCCAAATGTGTTAGAATTTCGGCCGAAAAATATCTGTCATGGAATCGTCACTTCATTCCGTACGATTCGATCCTGTCGTCCGTACAATATCGGCGATCCAATTTCCGTACATAATATTGGCGCTCCGATATCCGTAAATAATATCGTCTGAGATCGCCTAAAATCAACACTCCCACTCGAGCTCGTGTCGATATTTCCCTCGCTCCTCGATTTCATCGAATCAGTAATATGCGGTTGGTGATTTAATGGTGTTGTACTTGCCGTGCTCCTCGATTTATGCAAATCAGTAATTGCAATCGGCGTTTTGATGTTAGAGTACCTGCGTAGTAATATTCCTTACACTCCATATTGTGCAAAATCTGAAATTTTGTTAGTACCGGGGAGATTTTGCTTCCCGTAAAATTTTGTCCGTTAGGACCACATTTGGTCTTGAAAATCCTGGTTGTCCGTGAGTGGACCTTGAGATCTGTATTTTGTACAAGGGAATTGCACGGTTGGCGATTGCGTCCCTTGTTACTGACTCCTCATCCGCATTACATGACGTGTTATCCTTGTCGTTCGCGTGAACTTGCAAATCTGAGGTTCGCGTAACTCTTGAATAACCTCAACCGTCGATTTCGCTGTCACGAAGTGAATGTACATTGATGTCGCGAAGCGTCGCACAGTGAATTTCTTGTCGTTCGTAAATCGTCGCGAGATCTAGTTTTCGTCGCACGCGAAACTCTGGTCGTTCAATGCTTAATTTTCTGGTCGCGATCACGTCGCTTGAATTGTGCGACGATACTTTTCGTTTGAGAAGCGTTGCGTCATGAATTTGTCGTCGCTCAACAAATTCTGATCGTTCGATGTTTAAGCGTTCGACCGCGATGATGTCGCATGAAGTGTGCGACCATTCGATTGCGTCGCGCCTTTGTCGCTTGTCCGCAAATGTACCTGTACTGCCTTTGTCGCATCCATAAAGTGGGAGGTGCTCACGGTGTACTGTACAATTAGGTTTATCCTTTCCTTTCTGGAATTTCTCTCCTCTAAATTCTTCTAAGTCTTTTTCTTTACTACCATTCTGTAGGATGTTATAGCTCGGACTCCCACTATCACTTGGTCTGCCATGGTTTAGAACATCTTGGTGACTTAGGTTCTTCTTTTCCTCTAAGCTGTTTGCCAAATTTTCTTCCCCTTTTAATCCTTGAATTATGAGTTTGCTACGGGATTTAGGGTTTTGAAACTTCTTCCCTTTACCCCTACAACGCTTTCTGCTGCGGATTCTGTGTGGCCGCTTCCCCCTAGCGGAGACCTGAGGCGTCTTCTGATATGTCTTGTGGATTCTTGAGGTAAGATATGCGTTCATGCTTCTTGATGTGGCTTGAATGTTGAATTTTTCATTTCCAACTTTCCTTTTTTCGCTGCCTGAAATGAGAACATGATTTCTTTCTTTGCTTCAGCTCCTGCAATTTGCTGTTTCCTGTGGAGTCCAAACTCAAACATAGATGTTAGATTCTCTTTTCTGACTCCTTCTGACTCACTCGCGCCTTCCGCTGTGATTGGTCCTTGCAGGTTCTTTTCTGTGGGTTGTATTACCGGTTGAACCTCGGTCGTTGCCCGAATGCTTGAGAATGGAGACTTGGCAAGGCTGATCGTCCTTCCAAATTTTAGCAAGTCTCCTTTCTCCCTCCTCTAAGGCTTTCCACCTAATGCACTACTGTTTGGGGTTAGCAATACCTCCTTGTAGGTCCTTGTAATTTTCTTGGCCGGAATTTTTGACATGTTGCTTTCTTGTGCAGATTTGGCAGCTTTTCTTGATGGGTTGGACTCAATTCGGGAGGTCGAATCCATGTATACAAACGGAATTAGTGTAGCTGCAACCCGTGATATGTTTACAAATAAACTAAATTAATGTCTCGAAACAATGCAGCATGACAACTGTCGCACGTGTCTAATCAAACTAAGAAACATGGAATCCTATCAGATGGCGAGTAAGAAAAGTGGAATAGACAACAACAAAGCAAATCCCAAAGCAAAAATAATTATAATACAAAGCGAAAAAGAATATGATAATGTGAAAAGAAGAAAAAAGGTGGAAGGAATGGGCAGCAAAGGTGAGTGGGCAGCCGAAAGAGAGATCCATTTATCCCCCCCCCCCCCCGAGCTCCTTAGCCTACGTAGGAGTTGGCCAACACAATCCGAAGACCGCGAAGACGCGAATCGAAAGTCTCATTCGTAATGAGTATCCGCTTGGAATCCAGATCCTCCGAAAAATCCTGCAAATAACGTGAAACACCAATCTTAGCATGCTCCTTAATAATCATGTAATTTGCACCCTATGAACTCAACAACCCATAGGAAGTTGACTTGATAATTGAGAGAATGCATAGAGAGATGTCAGTATCTAATGTGTTGATACAAACATAAGCCAAAAGTGCCGTTGCCGAATGAGCCATGACAGGCAATGGTTTTTGTGCTAAAATAAGTGGAAGGCAAATCTTCCGCTCAGGAAAGTGACTAGGACTGTAAGGAAGCTTTGGTCATGCATATCTACACTGCCACCGACCCGAAATATAACGTTATTGCCAACCAAACATTCGTAATCGCTACATTTAGTAATCAATGCATGTGAGGAAATTTCAGAAAATTCAGTTTCAATTTCTGTTTGAAATCGAAACACGAGGGGGTCTTTGGTGATTCCAAGAGCCAACTCGGTGGTACCAACTGAAGTTAGTAAACGGGTGGTCGTGGTTTGCAGCTTATCTGTCGTGAGGCCAAGCTTCAACACGAATCCAGATCTGAGGATCACGCGTTTGGCTCCGGTGTCCATAAGAGGGAGGGAAATGACGACACCATTTATTGTGAATGAGTGTCGGCAATTATCAAGAAAGCTAATGTGAGGATCTAACGTGCTACGTTCGTCCGCTGAAATTGGCTGGAATGGTGACAGATTGCAATTCAACTGCAATGCGTGTATAGCGGCGGCTGCAGCAACCTCACCCGAAATAGGAGAGGCCTTGGGAACGTCCTTAATGATAGCCGCTAGGATGCTTAATCGTTCCTTAACGCGATAAGCATCTTGTATTGTACTATCCTAGATTGTAAGTGCTCCAGCTACGATAGCTGTTGCCATTTCCAGAAGAGGGGAGAGATTTTTTTTCTCGAAAGATAGTGGGATTCGAGAATTTCTTAATTTTCCAACTCGATTATGATCTTCCGAGCCTTTGTTAAACATGTATGCTCGTTGTTGAAAGGTAGAATCTCGAAAGGTACGACCGGGCAACGTCGGCATATGAACGACGGCTCGGGCAATTCCGAAAAATTGCGGCCTTATTTTCGCCATGAAGGCTCCGAAATTGTTCTTTTATCATTGCATCCATAGTTGCTTGTTGCTCTATCTTTTCTCTCTCTCTCTCTCTACATGAAATTTTAGGAGGAGAAGATTATTTTTGAGTCTCCTTAGGTAGGGTGACGGGCTTGGCAAAACAAGCGAGAATACCCCCGTTATTGATCTCATATTGATATGATAACTCTAGGTTCTTAATATGGCATCGGTGGGCCTAATTTCCATCTGCTGACAGTGAGTGCATCTGCTCATGTTATTAGGACACATGCGGGCCTTATGCCCTATTTCCCTGCAACGAAAACAAAATCTGTTTCAAAGGTTAATCGATGGAGCTCCCGTGGCAACCACATTTGCATGCTTATTGTTGGGCCATGTATTACTTGGTGGGGAAGGTGGGGAAGCGACTTCTGAAACATCATGAGCTTCCCACCAACATGATTGCATCTCATATTATATAGTATGTTGGGCGGCTTGGTCAAAATTGAATTTCAAGCCGTAGGTTAAAGTCAGATGATTTTGGATAAATTTCTTTGACTGAACTGGAAACTGTCCTACGAATTTCTGGACATCTTCAGCATCCGACATTAAGTCAGGCAATGCTTCCCGAAATGCTTACATACGAGCACGCATGGCAGGAGCGGTTTCTCCTGATTTTCGTTCAAAGTTCATTAACTCTTGAACTTCATCGAGGTTTTGCATACGGTACTCTGCTTGCAACATTTCAAACATGAATAATACGGGATCTACCAGCAGGATTATCATCGTTGGTCGTGCCTAAATTCTAACACGTGCGGCAATAGCGAATTGTTGTGGTATTTCCGCAAGTACTGCCGTAATAACATTCCCGTAAGGATGAAAGACTTTCCGAAAAGGCACATTCCCGTAAGGATGAAAGACTTCCGGAATAGGCGGTTGATAGGAAATTTATAGTTGTCCTATAGTAGCAGGACTCCCAACGAAAGCTGGAGCGAACTCCGTCATCGCAAGTACATAATCATATTTGCGGGAATAAAGAGTAAGGGTTGAACCACAAAGGCAACGACCTAAAAGAGAGAAAACAACCCGTAGGTCAAACCGATCTTGGTACCAAAATGCTAGATCGCGCATTTCAGTATCAAATAACATACGGAAATGAGATAGCCTCATGGTGCCTTTAATTTCGAAAAACATAAATGAAGTCGACCCCCTCCCTCGGATGTGGAAGCCATGTCCACTAATGGGATGGATAGGGCTAATAATGAATTTGTAATTTGCGGAAACCAAGAAGATAATGAATTTGAATTCGCCACTTCAAGGGAATCGTGCTCTTATTATTCCTCAAAAGGTGTGGAAGAGACTGTTCATAAACAAGATACAGAAGTGACATACGATCTGGCTAAATGAGAAATGTGACCCGAGATATCCGGGAGGGATGATCCAAAAAAATTAATTAAGTTTGATGGTCCTGATTCTGTGGGCCTAAAAGAGGCCGACGATCAAGTAGCCCCGGAAGGATAATAGTGATTATTCAATTGGCGGGAATAAGAAAGGTAAAACTAAAGAACGACCAGATTACGGAATTGTTCCATACGAGATGCTTCAAATGCTTAGCCACACCACTCACTTGCCAATCAGCCACTCAGTCTCTAACAAAGCCTCGACGGCCAGATGTATCAAGAAGCTGTATTACCGAAAACTTCTACCCGGCGAACAAGTGGGCAAGGCTGAAAGGCCACATTTATAAAGGCAAAAAAAAATGTTATCCAAGCACACACAGGTGCAAATCTACAACAACACAATCAAGAAGACAACTATCCAAGGCCACTAACGGCTAGATGTAAGAAATAAAGTCCACTCTAGGCAATCACAAAAAATCACAAAATGCGCAAGGCTACTCAAGGCAAGATTACAAGTAAAGAAAGCTAGGAAATGCAAGTGCTCAATTTATCTAGGTTTAGTGAGACCAATCCGCGCATAAACCCTCTAAACGGTCAACCATTTATCTTTACATGCTCTTACGCCCACAGGGCAGCGCATCGTAATACTTACAAAACACTTTTAATAATCTGGTGATTATCAAAGGTGAGCCGCAGTTGGTTGACCAGCTTTGGCTTTGCAAAGCGCCAAAGTGTTAATCCGCTCCACAATCCGCTCCCAAAATTTCCTATAGAAAGGGTCTCCACCAAATGTCCTCTAGGCCGTGCAGGCCTTCACCTAGTGAATGTCCACACCCTAAAGAAGAGGAAAAGAAAAATACGGAAACAAAGAAAATAAAGGAAAATAAACTTCGAAGTGAGGTAGGATTAGAGGAAATGAGGTACCTAAACACTATGTTTTGGCCAATCTTATGCTTGAAGCAAACTTGATTCTACAACAAACCCTAATTTTGCAGAAAAACCCTAATTATGCATGATAACCCTAATTTTTGCAGAAAAATCCTAATTTTGACAAAAAAAAACCTTATATCTTCAAAAAAACCCTAATTTGACAAAAAAACAAAATTTTCAGAAAATATAGATGTAAGTCTGCAGCAACGAAATAAAATAGGATAAGGTAAGAGGAAAGCTCTTAAATAAATAAATTGAAAAAACCAAATAAAGTATTTCAAATTTATAAATTTAAGATATATATCAATTTTTATAATTTCTTTTCAAGGCAAACTGAAAACAAAATCACCACTAGAGAGAAATTTGAATAAAAACTTGTACAAAGATAAACCTGGATCAAAAAGAAGAAACCGCATGAAGAATAGGTGAGAGAAAATTTAGAGATGGATAAATAGATTTTATATTGTAAATAATGTTTATATATATTATTTTTCTTTAAATTTTTGTTATCACACCAAACTGAGAAGAAAAGCCGAAAATGACAAGTAAATTGGAATGAAATAGAGACAACAAAACCAAGAACTTAAATTGAAAATGAAAGATAGTATTTTTTATTTATTTTTTCAACAAAAAACATAAAATGAAAAATAACAATTTTTTGATTTTTTTAAACACACAACAATAGAGAGGAGAATGATAATTTGAGAGAACAGGAATACTAAGCCAATGGGTAGCCACTAGGCTCCACGGTCTGGGCGTATACCATACACCAGCTAGATCTAGGATTGCAAATAAAGAAAAAAATAAAGAAAAATAGCAACTGAAACAGAAAGCAATAAATAGCAAACTGTAAAGAATTCGAAATAACCGAATTCGAACAGAGCAATAATTAAAACAGTAAGCCACAAAATAGCAAACAATGAGAAAACAAATAAGTAAAACTAGCACGAGGAAAATACAAGAAAGCAGCGATAAAAATCTGCACAGAATCCGAGATAACCGGATTCCAACACACTAAAAACCAATCGCAGAAAATAACGATAGAAAACCAAGCAATGGAAACAAGGGAATTGTGTAGAGAATCCGAGATAACCGGATTCTAGCAACCCACAAATAAACTTCAACAAAGGCAACACAAATTACACGATAACAAATCACTTCCTAATTCACAGAATGCATCCATAAGGGTCCAGAATCCACACTAAAAGAGGTTGTTGAAGGGAAACCATGCGGACTCCGGCCGAAACCGAGTGAATTAAATTGTAGGGCTTACATGGAAAGTATAATAGAGAAAAGAGAAAGATTAGGCGCTTAACTAACCAAGGCAGAAAAAGCCTTGCAGAAAAACACTGACAATTTGACTAAGGGAAAAGACAAGGGAAAAAGACAAGGAAATATAAGTCCTTTTCAATCAATTCTTGTACTCCCAAATTATGAGAGTACAAAACCTACAGCAATAGCCTAAGTACCAACGAAACAGCCAAAGTACTAATTCGTGACAATTCTAACTAACCAATAGCGTGAGAGTATTTTACTTTACCATCTGCGCCTAGTTTGGGTCCTGGCCAATAAGCGACCAGAACCATATGCCTACGTTACAGAATTCACAATCCGCGGATTAAAATCCTTCCTAACTACATGTGAATGCGTGAACCTACATGGGTTCACAACTTTAAATACAACCAATCGGCGTGCGTCGCCAACATTACGAAATCGCACGTCGCGTCGCTTAGGTTTCAAAAATCATACGTCACGTCACAAACTTTCGAAATTGTACGTCGCGTCATTAATGTTCGAAATCCTACGTCGCGTCACCGACATTCCGAAATCATATGTCGCGGAATACGTGCTAGAATCATTTGTCGCCTCACGCTAAAATCTGCGACAGAAAATTAAAGTACGGAAGTTGTCGCGAGAATTGCGTGAAATATAAGTATGTACGGTCAACTTCGTCGGCAGAAATTACGTGAACAATAAATATGTACGGTCGACACATACGGCGATGGAAATATGTACGGTCTTGCAAAACCCAAATAACACACAAATACCAATTAGTGTGGCGACTGCCCGTCCTAAACCCTAAATATAAACAAGAAAGTGTCCGACAAGATGCGGCATGACAATGACCTGCTTCTATAACCCCATGGCTGCAACTCTTCGCACGCTTCCGCATGCTTCCCACGCTTCCATGGATCTCTCTGCCAACTGATTTGTGAGTATCTAGGCTGATTCCTGTGGGGATCCTTGCTGTGCTCTCCTTTTGAAATCTAACTCCATACTTGTGACTTCCATCTTCACCTCTTGTGTCAATTTGTCCGATGACTGTTATGGATTTTTCTGTTCCTTTATTGGACTTTTTCTTACTTCGGCTTGACTTTCTTTGTGACAGGTCGTTGAGTTCAGATCCGCTCGTGAGGCTTGATTCCTTGCCGAAATCTGAATGTGGAGTTGGAATCTGAGAGGTTGGATCAAGTTGTAATACTTCGAATCGGCGGATCTCCACGTTGTTGATTGCTTCGCTAACCCCATGTGAGTGTTTCCCACTCTCTCATTTTTCCATGTCCCTCCCACTTTTCTGATCTCCCTGTACGTCGCGTCATTTATGTTCGAAATCCTACGTCGCGTCACCTACATTCCGAATTCATATGTCGCGGAATACGTGCTATAATTATTTGTCGCGTCACGCCAAAATCTGCGACAGAAAATTAAAGTACAGACGTTGTTACGAGAATTGCGTGAAATATAAGTATGTACGGTCAACTTCATCGGCAGAAATTACGTGAACAATAAATATGTACGGTCGACACATACGGCGATGGAAATATGTATGGTCTTGCAAAACCCAAATAACACACAAGTAAAAATTAGTGTGGCGACTGCCCGTCCTAAACCCTAAATATAAACAAGAAAAGTGTCCGACGAGATGCGGCATGACATAAAATCAGATCATTCACATTATTTGTTTAAAGACAAGGAAGGAAGTTTCTTCATTGCAATTTATGTTGATGATTTGTTTGTTTTAAGTATATCTATTGATAAAATTAAGAAGTTGAAAACGGATCTAAAACGTAGATTTGAGATAAAGGATATAGGAGAAGCAACGTATATTTTGGGAATTTCGGTGTAGAGAGAAAGAGATAGAAAGATAATAAGATTAACTTAGAAGGAGGCCATTAGAAACATAATTGAAAATTTCCCAATGGATAAGGCTAATAGTTATACCACTCCCTTGGAACTAAAAAGGGGAAGTGAGGGGAGTTTAGAAGAGGTATTTATAATCTTGGATGATGAGTTAAGCACTGAAGAGAAAAGATTTATGAAGAGAATTCCTTATAGACATGTATGTTGATATTTGTGAATTTTCTAGATTTGTATTAGGATAGAAAAAGGCATAGGCAGTTTGCCTCTAACTCCTCTCTCGAAGCCCCCACACTTGTTGTAGTCACTGGAAAGCTGGAAAGGGAGATAGAGCCATGGCTGCCTAGGCCCTCTAGTGAAGACAAGGGGTAAATTAGGTAGATTTACCGAAAAGGTGCTTGAAGGACCAAGGAATCGATCGTGGTACCTACCGTCCGTCAAGACACCCATAGTCGTTAGCTTTGTCCGTTAAGTTTAGGACTAGTGCTAAGGTATATAGGGTCTGATATTTGCTTAAACAGTTACAAGTAGAGATTACCATTTAACTAGATTACGGGTTTATAGGGCATAGAAACAGTTGTACTTTAAGTACCGTACGAATCAATAGTACGGACATTTGTTTCGACGGTCTGTAGTAAATGACGATATAAATCGGACGGCCGTGGTAAGCGTCGGCTTCGCGGAAAGGACAATTTGGCAGTTTGCGGACGTCGCCACTTCGAATGACACGTTGCAACATCATACAGGTTTACGAAATCTCAGGAATGGAAGACAACAAATTTAGATGTGACAAATGTCGCATTATGGTTGTGTCATAAATTGTCCCTACCTAATGTACTCCGACACTTGTACTTTCTTGTACGGTACAGTCTTGTGATTGGTTAAACTTCATCGACGACCACGGTAAGAGCCAAAATTTCGAAATGGCCACCTTGGCGTTTTCTGGCATGGCATAACCTGGCACTACGTTGCAAGATATCAATGGGAAGATGGAATCTCGGGGAGCATACAGACGAATCCAAAGGAGACACGCGTCCACTCAATGGTCTTGACGTACACAAACCGTATAGAAAGGACATCGGCTGTAGTACCTTTTTGTACGGTAGAGTCATGTAATTGGTTCGTACCTCAATACTAGGAGGCTTAGAAAGGGGTTTTAGGACTTTGAATATTTTGGTAGATAGTCGCCTCTCTTAGAGAGCATCTTGTATTAAAGGTAAACTTTGGCCGGCCATAACTATAAACTCAGTTGACCAATTTCAGTGATTCTTTATGCTGCGGTCTCAAGGGAGTCACCGCTACATAGGGATGTAGTAGGTAAGAGTTCTTCCCTGCCAGGGTGGCTGTATTTCTAAGGAAAATTCAAATTGGGGAATGTTATCCAAAACTCGTATTCTAACTTTGCATTATGTGGTGGAATTGAGCACACAAAAAGTCTTATTTCATATGGGTGAAGCTATAATGGGGTTCTGATTGTCAAGGGGTCAATCATTTAGGTTTATATATACTTGGAGTTGGTATTATCTAGATTAGCTTCTTTGGACCTGCGAATTTTGTGTGGCAATGAAGCCCATAGAATTACATGTTATGGGCCCACCATCTAGGGTGCCTATGTTTGATGGAATAGACTTCACTCATTGGGGGTTTACAATGGAGTGATTGCTTATTCAAAAGCACTTATGGGGAATTTCTTCAGGACAAGTGAGGTGTCTGCCACCGAGTTTTGGAAACTCATTATTGAGAATCATTTGGGGTTATCCAGAAAACCAACAGGAGTAAGGATGCAACGGAAGGTGAAGGGAAAGTCATTACATGGAAAAAAAAAAAAAGGGACACCGATGGTGAGAGCTAGGTTCGGCTACATTCCTGGGGGTTATCGTCCGCCAAGATTACAAAACAATTGGGAGTATAAAAACACAATAGAAAAACATCTCATACTTAGAAATGTGTCTAAGTCCATAATTATCACTCTTTTAAATCTAACCAAATCTTCGAAAATTTGGGAAACGCTAATTCACATTTATAAGAGTGTTACTATACAGAGGCAACAGTTAGTAAAACCTGAAATAGAGCCCTATATTTATAAAGACGGTAGCATGATAGAGTTTTGCAATGATACTGCTGCGTTATATGTTGAGCTTGCTAGTGCGGGATATGTGGAATCTGAGGAGAGAAAGATTAATACACTAATCATGAAACTCCTGTATGAGTATGAAGATATCATTTACCGTATGCAAGGAATGGATGGCTACTCATGGACTTGGAGTATTACCATGGGGATAATTCTTGTGAGGGAAAGCACTTTGGAGCTTCGTATGGGAAGTAACAGAGTGAATGCATTTACAGCTGGTGGTGACTGGCTGAAGCGTGATATGAAGAACGGCGGTGATGAGCGAAAGCATGATGAGAGTAAAACAGACAAAGGTAAACCTTATTGGAACTTCGATGGAAAGAGAAGGAGAGGAAATAAAAGAGGAGCTTTGAAAAAAAGGGTTTGCTTCGCTTGTAGGAAACCAGGTCACTATATGGAGGAGTGTCCTTGTTTGGAAGAACTTAGAAAATTGTATGTGAATGAGGAGGAAAAAGGGGAAGAGGAGAAAGAGGAGAAAGAGGATGAAGAAATTTTGGAGCTTCTTCACATCGGTTTAATGGAGAAAGTCAAGGCAACATGAGCTTTCAGGTAAAGGGAAGAAGGAAGGGGATACTTGAGGAGTAGATAATTTAATATAGATAGGGAAACCAGATCAAACATATTTTTAAATCCGAGGAGTGAGGAAAGTTTAAAAAATGGGGAGAATATTATGGATAAAAAAAGGATAGGAAAAAATAGATTTTATGAGGGAGTTACTGGGGACTTTTGATTCAAGGATAAATTTGGGGTCCAATGATTTTGACATCACCACTGGCGATGCGTCATGAAGGCTGCGTTAAAAATTAGCGTTAGTGGGAGGGAGAGGGATGGAGGGAGAGGGTGAGGGGGAGGAGGGAGGGAGATGGAGGGAAGAATGGGGGAGAGGAGGGAGGGAGACAGAACATAAGAGGAAAAAGAAGAGGGAGGAGGAGAGAGAGTGAGGGAAAAAGGAGAGAGAGAGAGAGGGAAAAAGGAGAGGGAGAGGAAGAGGGGGATTGAGAGTGATAGGCGGAAGAATAGGGATAGGGAATGGGAGAGGGAGAGGGAAAATGAGAGGGGAGAGAGAGAGAGAGAGGAGGGAGAGAGAGAGAGAGAGAGAGAGAGAGAGAGAGAAAGAGAGAGAGAGAGAGAGAGAGAGAGATGTTGATATTTGTGTATTTTCTAGGTCTGTATTAGGATAGAAAAGGATAGAAAAAGGCAGAGGCAGTCTGCCTCTAACTCCTCTCTCCAAGCCCCCACGCTTGTTGTAGTCACTGAAGGCTGGATAGGGAGATAGAGCCATGGCTGCGTAGGCCCTCTAGAGAAGACAGGGGGTAAATTAAGTAGATTTACCAAAAAGGTGCTTGACGGACCCAGGAAATCGATCTTGGTACCTACCGTCCGTCAAGACACCCGTAGTCGTCAGCTTTGTCCGTTAAGTCTAGGACTAGTGCTAAGGTATATAGGGTTTGATATTTATTTAAACAGTTACAAGTAGAGATTTCCATTTAACTGGATTACGGGTTTATAAGGCATAGAAACAGTTGTACTTTAAGTACCTGACGAAACAAATAGTACAGACATTTGTTTCGACGGTCCATATTAAATGACGATATAAATCGGACGGCTGTGGTTAGCGCCGGCTTCGCGGAAAGGACAATTTGGCGGTTTGCGGACGTCGCCACTCCGGGTAACACGTGGCAACATCATACGGGTTTACGAAATCTCTGGAACGGAAGACAACAAATTCGAATGTGACAAATGTCTCATTTTGGCTGTGTCATACAATGTCCGCACATAAAGTACTCCGACACCTGTACATTCTTGTACGGTACAGTCTTGTGATTGGTCAGTCTTCATTAACGGCTAGGGTGAGAGCCGAAATTTTGGAATGGCCACCTTAGTGTTTTCTGGCATGGCATGACCTGGCACCACGTGGCAAGATAACATTGGGAAGCGGCAATGCCGGGGAGCATACTGACAAATCCAAAGGAGAAACGCGTCCACTCAGTGGTGTTGACTTACACAAGCCGTATAGAAAGGATATCGGTTGTAATACCTTTTTGTACGGTAGAGTCATGTGATTGGTTCGTACCTCAATACTAGGAGGCTTAAAGATGGGTTTTAAGACTTAGATTTATTTGGTAGATAGCTGGGAATATATTTTGGTAGATAGCTGCCTCTCCCAGAGAGCATCTTGTATAAAAGGTAAACTTTGGCCAACCATAACTATCAACTCAGTTGACCAATTTCAGTGATTCTTTTTGCTGCAGACTCGAGGAGTCCATGCTACACAAGGTTGTAATCGGTCACAAATCTTGCTTGCCAAGGTGGTTGCATTTCTAAGGAAAATTCAAAGTGGGGAATTTTATCCAAATCTTATATTCTAACTTTGCATTCTGTGATGGAAGTGAGCACACATCAAGTCTTATTTCACAAGGGTGAAGTTATAATGGGGTTTTGATTGTCGAGGGGTCAATCATTTGGGTTTATATATACTTGGAGTCGGTATTATCTAGATTAGCTTCTTTGGACCTACGAATTCTGTGTGGCAATAGAGCCCATAGAATTATATAATATGGGCCCACCATCTCTGGTGCCTGTGTTTGATAGAACAGACTTCACTCATTAGGAGTTTACAATGGAATGATTGCTTTTTGTAATAGGGACGATATAGCACACAACACGCCACAATACACAGCGAAAAACACCAAAGATCTTCCTGTAGCAACAGTAGAAGCACAGTACCAACAGACAAGGATGCGCTCTATTACTTGGAATAGAGTACAAGGTTGCGCTAGCTATGTAGGTCTACTTGAGGTATTCTATTCACAAGCCCACCTGACTATTTAACTAACTAACTGCTAGTATCCTAGTACTGTACAGCTGTACACGTGGACCTTCACGGTCAACCGAGATCTATCTAAAACTTCCTTCTATAACTATACAGCTCCATCTACATTCTGCGGCGTTGCTATGCTGCGCTGCTATGTTGCGGCGCTACAAACTTGCTACGCCGCTAAGTTGTTATGCTTCTACGCTGCGCTTGCAACTCTGAGACCTCCATAAGTCCTCAGAGTAGACAGCTTCCAAGAAGCCTCTAGGATAATCCTGACCCTTTTGTGTTTCAGCAAAAATAATTGCCACCCTGGCGGACAAAAACCCCTGACCACCTGCACCCCTGTGAAGGCAAGACTCCCCTGAGTCGATAGCAAAAAGAATCTCTGAATTTGCTCCCCTGAGCAGTAAGTTATGGAGGGTCATAGTTGACCTTTTATACAGAAGCTTTCTGGGAGAGAGGGTCCTATCTTCTAAATTTTTCTAAGTCATATCTCTCTCACAGACTCTATCTACTGATGTACGGAACCAATCAAAATTGAGTTTCGTACGCAAAAGTACAGCTGCCGGTGTACTTTAGGTACGGACATTGTACGAC
>JBBHKE010001983.1:28021-71349 GCA_037447655.1 Zygnema cylindricum
TTAGTGACTTTTACCAGTTCATTTAACTATAAATACTGACGGGTTTCAATCGGTAAATATGTTCCACGAGAGAGTCTCTCTCCCAGGATAGACGGTTTAAAAAGATTTAGGATAGAGGGAGATTTTGAGTTAGATGACTTCATACCGTGGTTAGTGTAGGGACACAGCATGTCTTTTCATGTCCACGACCACATGAAAGACATGCCGGTAGACATTTTCTCCGTGTAATGTGGTGTTGTGCATGTCACGTGTCGCCTTTTGTGATTCCTAGAAGGGCATCGTCGTCGTCCTTATGTGTCTTGAGTGTCTGTTCCGAGTCTCTGAGAGAGCACCTTGTATAAATGGCTAACTTTGGGCAGTCATAAATATCAATTTACTTGACCATTTTCAGTGATTCTTTTTGCTACAGACTCAGGGAGTCCACGCTACACAAGAGTGTAGTCGGTCAGAGTTTGTGTGACAAGGTGGGGGTATTTCTAAGGGAAAGTCAAAGTGGTTGAATGTGTCCAAATCTCATATTCTAACTTTGCATTCTGTGGTGGAACTGAGCACACAGAAAGTGTTATTTCACAGGGGTGAATGTATATTGGGGTTCTGACTGTCAAGGGGTCAGTCATTTAGGTTTATATCAACTTGGAGTCGGCACCATCTATATTAGCTTTCTTTTGGATCTGCATACTCTGAGGGCCAATGGAGGTCTCAGAGTTTCAAGGCGTAGGTAAACGGCCTATAACTGGCCGATCGTTTGTCATCTACGGGCCGATTGGTGCGATTGCTTCAAGAATTTAGAAATAGGAAAACTGAACGGTTAATGATTACGCCTTGACCATGAACGTATAGAGTTAACATGTTCTAAATGAGGGTAAAATTCCATTAGGCGGTCTAAGTAAATGTACCGGAAATTTAAATGGCGGCGTTTACTGGAAAACTATTCTGTTTTGTGGGGCCAGTAACAAACCTTCCTCAATTATGATTAGCGCCGCATAGGTTAAAGCCCTGATTGGAAAATCTTAAAGAAAATCCTCAAACGGAAAATCAAAACGAAACATTTGTACAATCGGAGGTAGTTAATAATTTATACGTAAAGTTTGCGGCCAAATATTGGATTTTGAAATCGGAAATCAAAATTTTGAAACGGAATGGCAAAAAGACATGGCAAACTTTGAAGGACGCGACAAACTTTGAATGTCGGTGGACGTCAAACGGAGCGTGCCAAAACATTTTTGGCTCACCTGCATCGAACATGACAGGCAGCACATGGACCAAACGACGTAGGCATATGGCCTATACGGCGTGTAGACCTGTGATCGCTTGTTCAAAACGGATATTTCTCTATTTTTTCACGTGTACCAATGGTACACAACTAGTATCGTACAACTCTCGTCGCGAGGAGAGAATCGTCACACTGGATGATCTGCGCGATTGCTTCGCGGATATGAAAAAGTGGAATATCCAACGGCCAGGAATTACGCCTACATCATTGGAGTTTCTCGACAGTTTTCCAGTAACGATATTTTATCTGACAAAAAAAATACTAAGGTACGACGTGGTACGAACATGTATGAACTTGTACGTCGTCCAGTAACGGCCCACACTTTTCGTCTAATGGAATTCTACCCTAAGTCAAAATTAAACAGTACAAAAAGTATAAAATCTAGTAAGTTGTCGACTTTTTTGTTGTTGATGGAAGTTCACCGTAAGGTAATGATACCATGAAATTTGCAATCCACTAGAAAGTAGCCAGGATCATGACTTATCATGATTGCTCTCCTTGCGAACTGGAAGGCGGAGCTCCATTTCCAGTTACCGGAAAATTTCCCTGCAACTGAAGACTAGCTCCAATGGCAAGTGTGATAATTCCGTTCTATGCGCATGCCATACCATATGCAACTCTGAGACCTCCATAAGTCCTCAGAGTAGACAACTTCCAAGAAGCCTCTAGGATAATCCTGACCCCTTTGTGTTTCAGAAAAAAAAACTGCCACCCTGGCAGACAAAAACCCTTACCACCTACACCCCTGTGAAGGCAAGACTCCCCTGAGTCGATGGCAAAAAGAATCTCTGAATTTGCACCCCTGAGCAGTAAGTTATGGAGGGTCAAATTTGACCTTTTATACAGAAGCTCTCTGGGAGAGAGGGTCCTATCTTCTAAATTTTTCTAAGTCCTATCTCTCTCACAGACTTTATGTACTGGTGTACAGAACCAATCAGAATTGAGTTCTGTACGCAAAAGTACAGCTGCCGGTGTACTTTAGGTACGGACATTGTACGACATGGCCTAAATGTCGACACATGTCATATCCGGATTCGGTGCCATAATCTCCGGAGATTCCACGATCCAACGTAATTTCGCCACGCGTCATCTGATGTGGCGATGGCCACAAACTGCCGAAATCTTCCTCCGCGATCTCGGCGCTAATTGCGGCCGTCCGATTAAATTCGGATTTAATCGTTGCCGTAATAAATACATGCGCGGTATTTGTTTCACTTTCGAAACAAATGCGCAGTATTGATTCTTAATCCGTACCGTAATCCGTACTTTATATATTACCGGATCTATGTATCCCGTAATCAATTATAGTTAAATGAATTATCGTACGTATACATAATTAAATAATTATCAAACTATATACTACGTAACATTAATCCTAGACTTGACGGCTAAAGCTACCGGCTATTTCCTGTCTGCCGGCCGGTAGGTACAAGGATCAATTCCTGTCGCCGGCACATTCATTTTAATTAAATAAACCTTAACTAATATAAATTTCCCGTAAACCTCAGGATAGCTTAGGTAGCCATGGCTCTAGCTTCATCTCCAATTTCTCAGTGACTGCAACAAGTTTGAGAGTTGGAGAGAGAAGTTAGAGATAGACTGCCTCGGCTTCTTTATTTCTTTTCAGACCCAGAAAATACTTAAAAACCATTAGTTTCTACACTCCCCTTATTTTCTAGTCAATCTTTAATTTCAGACCACACTTCTCCCTGCAAAAAATTAGCTTAGGGGAAGGCACAGGTTTGGTCATCATATCCGCTACCATCTCACTATCTGGTCTGTACTCTAAACTGATTATTTTGTTTTCTACTTTTTCTGTAACAAAGCTGAGTCTGATGTCCATGTGTTTGGCTTTAAAATGATGTTTAGGATTGGCAGAAATAGCGATTGCTACCTGATTATCACAAAATATTTTCTGCACACCACTCTTAAGGTGACCAAGCTCACCAAGCAAAGACTTGACCCACATCAATTCTTTTACAGCAGAGCAAGAGGCCATATACTCAGCCTCCATGGTGGACTGAGCACTAACCTTTTGCTGTTTACTACTCAAACAGCAAGCCCCATCACCCACATATAATACATATCCAGAAGTGCATCTCCTCATCGGAGCATCACCATAACTGGCATCACTCCAAGTAGTGATGTCAATATTCTCCCCACCAAAATATAACCATAGATCCCTAGTTCCTACCAAATATCTAAGGACTCTCTTAGCTGCCTCCCAATCCTTCTTAGTGGGAGCATTTAGACTTCTACTCAGCACTCCTACAGCTGCAGCTAAATCCGGCCGGGTACAATTCATAAAATAGATTAGACTTCCCACTACTTGCCTGTAAGGAATAGTCTGCCTGAACTTCTGTTCTTCCGGAGATAATTCCTCGTCTTAGACTATGACTCCTTCTTCCTCACTCCCCTCACTTCCCTTCTTCAACTCCATTGGAGTTGTACAACTATTAGCTTTGTCCATTTGAAATATTTCAAGCATGTTCCCTATTGCTTCCTTTTGAGTCTGTCTTATAATTTTCCTTTTTCGGTCTCTCTCTACTTGAATTCCCAAAATATATCTTGCTTCTCCTATATCCTTCATTTCAAATCTCCCCTTAAGATCGGTTTTCAGTTTGTTAATTTTTTCCATTGATTTACTTAAAACAAGCAAATCATCAACATAAATTGCAATAAATATAAAATCTTCCTCATCTTCGAAAACATAGATTGAGTGATCTGAGCTGATCCGAATATATCCCAGACCGGTAAGAAACTCATCAAGCTTCTTATTCCATTGTCGAGGTGCCTGTTTCAAACCATAAAGAGATTTAATCAGCCGGCATACCTTACTCTCCTCTCCATCCTCCACAAAACCTTCGGGTTGTCGCATGAAGATCTCCTCTTCCAATTCTCCATGCAAAAAGGCTGTCTTGATGTCCATCTGATGCACTTCCATGTCTTCCGCCGCTG
The DNA here is from genome assembly GCA_037447655.1 of Zygnema cylindricum. Taxonomy (NCBI): domain Eukaryota; kingdom Viridiplantae; phylum Streptophyta; class Zygnematophyceae; order Zygnematales; family Zygnemataceae; genus Zygnema; species Zygnema cylindricum. The sequence goes on from JBBHKE010001983.1 coordinate 32,253, forward strand.
CTAAACTGAGAAGTATGCGGACGGAGGGAAATCTGACCACCGGGGCAAAGGTTTCCTCGTAGTCAATTCCTTCCTTTTGTGTAAATCCCTTTGCCACTAATCTGGCCTTGTAGCGCTCGATTGTGTTATCTGGGTTCAGTTTTAATTTGAAAACCCACTTACAACCGATTGGTTTTCGGTTAGGTGGACAGTCCACCATCTCCCAAGTATCGGCTGCCATGATTGAAGCCATCTCTTCATTGATGGTTGTCTTCCACCGGTTTCTTTCTGGACAAGTCATCGCCTCTCCATAAGTTTGATGTTCATCTTGATGAGATAGTTTAGTTACCTTGTTATTAACCTGTTTTTCTTGCAGTCTTTTGCTACTTCTCCTCCCCCCCTCAAAATCTGAGGCCGAAATAGATGGTTCTTGTGGATTCTTTCGAACAAACTCGGCTTCTCCCCTATCCCTTGATTCCGAATCAATTTCCACCACGTCTTCCGCTTCGAGTAGAGTTGTCACTGGAGTTTCCACAGCTGAGTCATTTTCGGTCTGATTTGTTCCTGCAAGAATGTCATCTTCTCTAAAACCTGGATAGTTAGGAAGCTCAAAGTCATCGGAACTTTCTGACTCAAATCTGATTTTTACTGACTTCGTATATTTGAAGGGATCCACAGACTTTCCTTCATCCATAACTACTAGATGTTTTACTAAGATTATATCTTCCCTTTTTAGATCATAAACTCTATATCCTTTAACATCCTCATCATATCCTAATAAGTATCCCGGTTTTCCTTTAGGATCCAACTTCCAATTAGACCGATATGTATCTAGACTGAATACTTGACTACCGAAAACCTTTAAGTGAGATATGTCTGGTTTCCGGCCTGTCCATCTCTCATAAGGTGTTTGATCTTTTATAGCTGAAGTAAAAACTCTATTTTTGAGGTAATTAGCACAGTTCATTGCTTCTGCCCAAAACCTTTTTCTTATCTTTTTATCTGACAACATACTTCTAGCACTATCACTTAGTGTTCTATTTAACCTTTCAGCTACCCCATTCTGTTCCGGATTTTCTGGAGCTGTCTTTTAGTGTTGAACCCCATCTTCCCTCAGAAAATCCTCAAACTGGTTAGAAGTATACTCTCCACCATTGTCACTCCTTACTCTCTTGATTGGAGTTTTATGGAGTTTTTCGCTCCATGCTTTATATTGTCTAAAACAATCCTCAGCTTCGGACTTGTTTTTCGAAAAATATACCCGGGAAAACCGAGACCAATCATCAGTTATAGTCATCATAAATCTCTTCCCCCTCGGTGAGGGCACTTTAGCCGGTCCCCAAATATCTGTGTGTACTAGATCTAGAATTTTTTCTCCCTTATAGGTGGCTGATTTAGGAAAGGGTAATCTGTGTGCTTTACCTTGAGCACATTCACTACAATCACTTATATCATCACTTTCACTGAACTGAATCCCTTCCACCACTCCCATCTTTTTCATCTCTCTTAACTTATCTAGATTCACATACCCAAGCCTCTTATGCCACATCATAATATCATGAACACCAGCATAATAAAGTTTCTTCTTTTCATTACTTAAGATCAACCTAAACATCCCATGGCTACCTTTCTCTGCAATGAAATAGACATCCTCCTCAAAACTAGCAGTAAAGACTCCTTCTCTAGTGCTAGTGAAAAAACCCTTATCATCTAATACTGATGTAGAGATAAGATTTTTGTTCAGCTCCGGAATAAACAATACATCGGAGAATGTTAATATGGATGTCTTTCCTTCTACTAACACTTTCAGATCTACCGATCCTACAAGAGTAGTGGTGACTATCCTCCTATCCCCGTACTCTATCTCTACGGTGGGAATCTTTCTTATCTTAGTGAACAGGTGTCTATCCTTACACATGTGCATGGAGGCACCTGAATCTACAATCCAGCTTGCTTCACCTTTCAATCCACCGTAAGCACATTTCTGCCTTCGTGGAATTTCGACCTCATTTTTCGCCTCCAACTCCTCATCCAAAAGGAGCTCATCGCCCTCGTCCTCGGATTCCGCCTCAAGTACCTGTGTGACAAGGGCCTTTTTCTTTCCTCTCGGGGTACCACCGGTCTGCCCCTCCTTTAACCTAAGCTCGGTTAGCTTAGTGCACTCTGCCATATTGTGCCCCGGTTTCTTACAAAAATGACATAAACCTTTGGGAGCCCTTGGTTCGAACTCGTCGGCCTGTTTTTTCTGCTCCCTACCCCCATAGTTTTCGACCGGTTTTCGGGAATCCCTGTTCCTCCAATCAGTCGCTGTTGCCAAGGCTTGGCCACTCTTTCCTCCCCTTCGGATCTCAATTGTATTCTCTTGAACGAGAATCATCCCTACCACTGAGTTCCATATCCACCTTGAGTCACGCAAGTCCTGCACACGGTAAACTATGTTCACGAACTCATCAGGTAACTTCATCAGTAAACAGTTAACCTTTTCTTTTTCACTAAAATCTTTTCCCGCACTCTCTAGCTCCATGAAGAGTGTAGCAAGCTCATTGCAAAAATCCAACATATTTCCCCCTTTGTATACATACTCCTTAACTTTCTGATCAGCCAACTGTTGTTGCTGAATCGTACCACTTCGGTACATCTCTATGAGAGCCATCCAAAGATCGGATGCCCTTTCTACCTCCAAATGAGGACATGCAAGTCCTTGAGTGAGATGGCGTAGGATGAAGTGCTTTGCTGCCATATTGTTGAAGTCCCTGGTTTCAGTATCATTCTCCTCGTTCCTCGGAAAGGGTGACATGAATGTCGAACCAGTTGCTATTGGTGTGGTCGTCTCTTTCTCCTTTCCTTTGTCCACCACCTCTCCTTCTTTTGTTTCCTCCGTTGAAGGTGGATCCTCTTTCCTGGTGAATCTGGTTCCTCCAAACCCTGGAGGAATTCCAAGACTTGATGGACGCCCCAACCCTCTACTCACTATCCCCCAAAACCTTTTTTCGCATAGAGCTCATATCATCATACTTTCCCAGTATATGAAGCCAGTTCCATTAAAGATTGGTAACCTAGAGGGTGGGCCCATAACCTGCAACTCTGAGACCTCCATAAGTCCTCAGAGTAGACAACTTCGAAGTAGCCTCTAGGATAATCCTGACCCCTTTGTGTTTCAAAAAAAATAACTGCCACCCTGGCAGACAAAAACCCTGACCACCTACACCCCTGTGAAGGCAAGAATCCCCTGAGTCGATGGCAAAAAGAATCTCTGAATTTGCTCCCTTGAGCAGTAAGTTATGGAGGGTCAAATTTGACCTTTTATACAGAAGCTCTCTGGGAGAGAGGGTCCTATCTTCTAAATTTTTCTAAGTCCTATCTCTCTCACAGACTCTATCTACTGGTGTATGGAACCAATCAGAATTGAGTTCCGTACGCAAAAGTACAGCTACCGGTGTACTTTAGGTACGGACATTGTACGACATGGCCTAAATGTCGACACATGTCATATCCGGATTCGGTGCCATAATCTCCGGAGATTCCACGATCCAACGTAATTTCGCCACGCGTCATCTGATGTGGCGATGGCCACAAACTGCCGAAATCTTCCTCCGCGATCTCGGCGCTAATTGCGGCCGTCCGATTAAATTCGGATTTAATCGTTGCCGTAATAAATACATGCGCGGTATTTGTTTCACTTACGAAACAAATGCGCGGTATTGATTCTTAATCCGTACCGTAATCCGTACTTTATATATTACCGGATCTATGTATCCCGTAATCAATTATAGTTAAATGAATTATCGTACGTATACATAATTAAATAATTATCAAACTATATACTACGTAACATTAATCCTAGACTTGACGGCTAAAGCTACCGGCTATTTCCTGTCTGCCGGCCGGTAGGTACAAGGATCAATTCCTGTCGCCGGCACATTCATTTTAATTAAATAAACCTTAACTAATATAAATTTCCCGTAAACCTCAGGATAGCCTAGGTAGCCATGGCTCTAGCTTCCTCTCCAATTTCTCAGTGACTGCGACAAGTTTGAGAGTTGGAGAGAGAAGTTAGAGATAGACTGCCTCGGCTTCTTTATTTCTTTTCAGACCTAGAAAATACTTTAAAACCATTAGTTTCTACACCCTACGATATATATTTTGGTTGGACTTCCATTAGGCATCTCAGTAATTGTACGGACTATTTTACTGAATGTCGTGCATTCTATTAGGTCGCGTTAGTAAATCACTTTTTTTTTGCATGGCTCATTCCGGTTGGTAACACGTAGGTTAATATTAGATTCTTAAAATCTTGAAATAATCTTAAAATGCAATGTCTAAACGCAACATCTGTACAAGCGGAGAAAATATCTGTATTAACCGGATGAAATATCTGCACCAGCGGACGTAATTAATAACTGGTACAAAGGGCATTAAATGTACTAACCAAAATTTCAAAACGCAACGACAAAAAGGCGGTGGCAAACTTTGATGTTGGGATCGTGACGAGAAAATTTCGGCGGATTCGCAACCACTCTAGCGGAAGGCACGTGGCCCTTGCGACGTGTACACACATGCGCGCGCGCTCATCGCATATCTTTTTTCCTTTTTCACGCGGCCTATTTTTATTCGTTTTGTTTTCAAAAACTGTCCTCCTAGTGTAGGGTCTTTACAAACTGTAGGGTTAATGACGTGGTGTCTCGGATAAACAGTTTTATAGCATCAAACGGTCCGAATTTACACCTCCAACCTTGGACATTTTTATGTAATGATGTTTTCCTTGAAAACTAGTAAATTTGTACGAACCTGTACGAAACGGAACGACCATCAGTAAAAAGGCCCACTTTTTTGCTAATGGAAGTCCACCCTTAGTATGGGTCACAAAATATACCGTTTTCAAGTGTGTCCGCACATTTTGAAGTGTTTATCTATACAGTACGTACTGTACCGAACCTTGCGATATTCGGCCTCCGGAGGCAGTGTGGTCGTGTGGAACTATCCACGGCACGCGGCCACGTCGCCCCCCATCCCTTTCGTTTACCAACGCGCGGCGCCGTGCGGACGTTTTCCCACCCAAACTAACGGCCCGACGAAACGCTAAACATTTTAAGTGCCCGTTGAGTTTGCGCAATTTTCAACCGTGCGACCGTGCAACGAAAACGCTTTTGACGAAACCTTAAACGTTTTTTCATTCCCTTATTATCGGCTTTTAAAGCCTAAAAACCGTTTAATCATTCATATCCTCTACTCTTTCCCACACACGCGCCACCCTCCATCCTTCTACCAACCCATTTCTTTTTTTTTTGCCCTCTACTGCCTTTTTCCCTTGTTTACATTGTTATTGTTGACCCCTTTTTTCCCCTCTCGCGGCGATTTTCTGCCTTTACCAATTTGTTAGAAGGATGTTCTTCTTCTCTTTCTCCTCTCTCTCTCTCTCTCTCTCTCTCTCTTTTCCATACCCTCTCTCTCTCTCTTTTCCCCTTTCATAAACTTCAGAGGGAAATAGGGGCAAATTGGGGGGAAAGAGGGACGGAAGGTGGGAAAAAATATTGGAGGGAGGTGGAAAAAAATTAGGAGAGGGAGGGGGATAGATCGGTTGAGGGGAGGGGGGAATGGGTGGGACATAGAGGGAGATTGGGGAAAAAATTTGGAGGTACGGGGAAAAAAATTAGAAGAGGGAGGGAGACAGATGGGTTGAGGGGAGAAGGAAATTGGTGGGAAATAGGGATAAATGAGGGGGGAATCGGTGGGAAATAGAGGCAGATTGGGGTGAAGAGGGATGCGGGAGGGAAAAAAAATTGGGAGGAGGGTGAGAAAAATTAGGAGTGGGAGGGGGACATGTGAGTTGAGGGGAAGGGGAAAGTGTAGGGACGTAGAGGAAGATTGGGGAGAAAGAGGGACGGAGGGAAGTGAAAAAATTTTGAGGGAGGGGGAAAAAAATTGAGGGAGAGAGGAAGCGAGAGGGGAACAGTGGGAGAAAAAAATTGAGGGTGAGTGAGGGAGATAATTTTGAAGGTGGGAGAAAAACAACCCACCCCTTTACCGTTGGCTCGACGCCGTCGCCACCGCACTACCGATTCGACGCCGTCGCCACCTCATTGCCGATTCAACGCTGTCGCCACCTCACTGCCAATTCGACGTTGTCGCTGCCACCTCATTGCCGATTCGACGCCGTCACAACCTCACTGCCAATTCGACGTTGTCGCTGCCACCCCATTGCCGATTCGATATCGTCACCACCTCACTGCCAATTCGACGCTGTTGCCACATTATTGCCGACCCGACACAGTCGCCACCATACTGCCGATTCGCACCGTCGCCACATTATTGCCGATCCAACACTGTCGCTACCACACTGCCGATTTGACTCCGCCACCGCAATGCCGATCTGTCGCCGTCGCCGCCTCACTGCCAATTCGACATGACGTCGTCTCTGCCACCTCACTGCCAATTCGACGATGTCACCATATTATTGCCGATTCAACACCGTCGCCACCGCACTGCCGATTCGACGCCAAATGATGATAGGGGTAAATTACATAAAGGTTTAAAAAGAGAGAGCCACAAAGAGGGGAGAAAAAAAAGAGTAAAATGACTTTAGTACCCAAATTGTTAAAATTGATATAACTTGAAAATTTTAAAAAACTTCATACAATAGATTATAACATAGTTAATATTCGGGAAAGAGGGTAAAATTGTGAAGATCGCGCATGTATTTTGTAGAGGTTAGAGAATTATGGATATGGTAAACTATTTCAACGTACTTTATTGTGACTACCACCTTTATACCACATTTGTGGTTGTGATATACTAAAATCCCCATTTTGTTGCATTTCGTTTGGTGCTTTGAAGATTGATTTGCTTTGTGAAGGACCTTCAAAATGGAGGGAGTGAAAACTTATCCGACATGTAATTACACTCTATTTTTAATGAATTTGTTTTGTTTTACTCTCTTTTTACAAATATTAGTTATTGCAAATCATCAAAACATTGTGTTAAAAAATAATTAGGTATTTTTATTATATTTTTAATGTATGTTATCATGTTTTGAAATGCAAAGGAATTTACATGGAAGTGACAAAATTCGAGATATTTCGGCCCAAAAAATTCTCGAGTTACTAAGAGGCGCCTAGGATTTCTCGGACCATGCATACTTTACTTATTTATTCTTTGATTAAAATAAGACAATACCGGAGGTAAAATTTTGGAAGCTGTGCATCAAGGAGAGAGAAAGATAAAAGGTTCCCTGTATTCGACATTCCAATTCCAACGGAAGTGAAAGATGAAATCCGCGCATTGAGACTCGGAGTTGACTCTATTGCACCCCTCATAGGAAGAATACATGAACTCGAAACTATTGTGGAAAATATGGGCAAAAAGTTAGAAACGTGTATTGCAAAAATTGACACAAGGCTCATGACAACACAACGCAAACTTGACGGAAGGTTATCGAGGATCGAGTCAATACTTTTAGGCTTAACACAACCTTCAATGCAACCATTTTCCATTTCTTCACAACCAACCTTTTCCCATTCCCCTTGTCTTACTCCTCACCCTCCTCCTCCCTCTTCATCGGCAAATCCACCACATTTTTCATTTCCCCCTTTTGCACCTATATCTTCTACCCAACCAACACTTTTTTTTTCTCAACGTCATACATTTACTAGTGTCCCGTTACCCCCTATTCATTCCACAACATCTCCTTCCCACCACTCTACATCTAGCGATGCCTCTCTTCCCCTTATTTTTTCCACAACATCTTATTCCCATCATTCTACATCTTGCGATGCCTCTCTACCCCCTATTTTTTCCACAACATCTTCTTCCCACCATTCTACATCTATCGATGCTTCTCTTCCCCCTATTCCTTCCACAACATCTCGTTCACAAACTTTTACTTCTACCAATGCCTATCTTCCTCCTCATTCCACACGGATTCTTACTCCAACTTATGTCAAACTTGATGTATTTTCTACAGATCGGGCCAATTGGTTAGGATACACCCTACAAAATCACGAGTGTGATGTCAACGTGGAATCTATTTTCAACAAGTACGATTATGGATTGAATGGCCACAACTGATACAACTGAAACATACAAATACAAAACCAAAAAAAGATGGAAATTCATAGTATGGGCAAAGGGAAAGAGGAAGAAGTGGAGTCGTTGTCTCGAAATTTTGCAATGTGTTGAAAAGCTAGTGACTGTTCCAGGGCAGGATTTAACGAAAAGTATAAAATTTTGTAGAAAGACTTAGAATAGAGATGTTTGGTGGGAGCGCGGTAGAATGTAAAGAGGCCTTATACATAATAGTTGAACCACATTCGAAAGACAGACTGAATGAGAAAGAATTTCAACGAAGTTTGAGTCCTTTCCATAAATTAAAAGAGTTACGTGCAATCACGGGTTAATAAGGAGTTTATAGGAATAATAATGGAGTAACGATGCATTGAGTAAAGGTATACCATCTAATTATAATTGTTAAACTTTGATTTTGGGTGAAATTGTTATGCATCGGGCTATTGTGGTGCACTGTGTTTGCTATGTTGTACTTTCTTGCACAAAATAGGTTTATTTTTGGAAACCACGGTATAAACATGTTTTGTGTGTAAAATGTCGTCGAATGTCCTTAACCATTTCGACAAAGAGTATGGTATTTACACCTTTATATCAATTCATATAGTGTTAAAGCCCGATAACACGCGGGTTTACGTTTCCAATAGGTGGTGTAATACATATCGTTTCAAAACTTGAAGTAACTACCGACGCACGTCTAAACGGGCGATTGTGTGCGTCGGTCGATTTGTCGTTGGTTAACCCCAAAAACGGGTTATTATGGTGCTTTGTGTTTAGTATGTTGTACGTTCTCGCACAAAATAGGTTTGTTTTTGGAAACCACGATATTAACATGCTTTGTGTATGTAAAACGTCGTTGTTAATAAATTCTTGGATTATTATTCAACCATGAACTTTAAGGATTATTTTTTAACGAGGTGTAAGCATACGATATTTAGTTAAATTCTTGCATTATTAACCAACCATGAAATTGAAGGATTATTATTTCACCGGGTGTAAGCATACGATATTGAAACTCAAAAAAGCATAACTGGAAGCACTTACTAATTAATTATACATAAAAAATCACACTCTACAGCTAACCCTAAACATAGAGCGATAGTAACTAGTTTTTTTGAAAAGGATGTTTATTATACTGCATATACAAACAACAACAGCATAACGTTAGTTTTTATTAATAAATTAAACAATTTATTATAGGAACAATGTTTGAGTGCAACAATGTACTATTGGGCGCATTATAAAACAAAGATTCCAATAACATTAACTATTTTAACAATTACGACATAAAGGTGGAGCATGTATGAACTAATGTTTTACAACAAAATTATTAAATAATATTTGTAATGAAACTTGTCTTTGGAATGGCACCATTAATCCTACTAAGAGCGTTGATAAATAAGGTTTGTTTACATAATTCAAATTCGTGTCAAGATAGAGAAAAAGTACAAGAAATAACACACTCCAACTAAATTATTTAGGGATGTCCACACTTTTATTTATTGTTAATAACATTATCCATCAAATGTTAACAAACCCTCATCTTAAAGTCATAAACATGGGATTGCATTCGACACTCGTTACGAAGGGAAACACTATTTTAATGAAATCGTGTTATTATAACCTCTATTAATGTTTTGGTGTAAGTAGACTTGGAAAACTGCAATCGTCTATCTAAAATGCAGTTCCTGACTTTAGTTGATGGATTAATACCAACAGGGCGGCGAGCGATACAGTTTATGATTTCGGGGCCAACTGAACAACGTTAAAATGTGTTATTAACGATAACAATTATAAACGAAGTAAATATGAAATCCGAACAGTTACCCGACATACACCCGCTCTGGTCGACAAAAGGACTAAAATTGATTTATTATTGTAGGAAACGGTAAAAGTCAACTTACTAATATTTAGCGTAAAATAAAAATTTGTATACATCTCCCGGTCAGTTTTAACCATAGTTGTTCACGGTGATTAGTGCGAACGTACCGTACGCGACGAATTATACCTAACAAACGCAATGAACCTTTTGATCAAATCGCAAAAAATTGTTAATGAATTTCCTTCCGTACTATTCCTTACATAAAAAAACAAAAAACTATTACATATAACGCAGTTTGCAAGTTGTTTCAGTTAAATTAGCGGTAAAACCATAAACTCTTTATATTTTTATCACACTATTTGTTAGTATCGGAACTTCTTCACCAACTAGTAGTCCAGTCGTTCACCTTGGGGTACGCTACGGAATTGGCGTACCCGGGTTCGAATGCCACGAAGGTGAAATTTTATGAAATTTCGTATGCCCGAGCCTATCTGACAGACAGACATGGCCGCCTTCTATCTGCCTTCTTTCTCTATCTCGCAAACAGCGTATTACTCCAAAAAAAGCCTTCAAGTCTGCAGCCTGCACGTGCTCCCACTCCTCTCCTCGATTTCTGGGCATGATTGCTTTTGTCGAAGTCCGGAGGCGAGGATAGTAAAAAGCTTGGGAGGGAGGAGGGTAGGATATGGGGAAGCGTCTTCATCGCGGTTTCGTTCTCAATGTTCCATGGCGTCTTCTTTCAAAAAAAATTGAAGAAGACGCATGTACAAATTTCAAACTGAACGCGCGAAGTTATTGTGACTTTCAACCCCTGTCTGTACATTTTTCGATTATATAACGTACAACTTCCGTGGTATTTCTGTTCAGTTCACTGAATAGAAAGTACCAATATGTACGACGCATATTTCCCGTCTTTTTCCGTACATATCCGTAAAAAAATGTACAGTTACAGTAATTAGTTTACAGGTTTGCGTAAATTTTCAGTTTCAGTTTACAGTATACGTTTTTTTACGATTTTTTCAAAAGTCACGAATTATACGTTTCAATTGCAAAAAAGGAAAAAACCGCGCGATTTGAACAATTATGGTTTTAACGTCCAATTTTTTTTTCTTAAAAATGCAAGGTACTTGGTAGGTACCACCAAATATGTACGCTATCCATAGCGCATATCGCTAATGTCGCAGAGTGTGAGACTGTGAGCGCTACACCGCGAATCGTTATTAGCGCTGTGTACGCTAATTTTATCCTGTTTTTTTTATATATTCTCCATTAGTGTATTTTTTTCTTTACTCTATTTAGGGTTATTTTCAGTACGCCTTCTATTAATTAGAGTGGTGTACTATCAATGTCAAACGGTACATAAATGTACCTTTTTAAGTTTAAAAGTACAATAAATTAGTTTTGGTAACCGTGGACGCATGAGAATGTGCGTTATAAAAAGGAAAAATACCAGGTGGTAAAATATCCCGTTCGCACATACTCGTCCGACAGCCACGTTTCGACCGTGTGAATGTACGATTTGGTGTACGTTTTGTTAGATTTTGTACGAAGACCTATATTAGTGTAAGCATGTTTGCGACCGACATTTTTTTTTTCAAAGATCCAAATTACCATAATCAAACAATTAGAATGTATGATTTTTTCAAAATTTTCAAATTCTTAAATAGCGTACACCACTGTAATTATTATTATACGCTAATCAAACTCCCACGCTAATAACGATTGGCGGTGTACCGATTACATGCGGACGTACCCTTACAATAGCAATTAGACGAAACAACTAGGAAGTTGCGCTGTTCCCTATTACCGATAAGTGTTCCGTAGTTTACCGTACTGTACGCCTGGAGGTGTAGACAGACAAGTGACAACGTCTGAACGACTGCCGAACCTCTACATCTGCTGTTGTCCTCGGGTGAGTAGGCGTCAACGGCTACTGTACTTACCGCCAACCTGCGGTATTGTAATAGCCTGTCCTTTTGAACTTTGAAGTTTGAAGTTGGAACCCACAAAACCGTACTCAAATGTAATTATCGTGAAGTATGAAATAAGTATGAATAACAGTACATCCTGTGTCGACATCAATGGAATTATTCTCCGTGCACACTTGGCCAATTGGGATTCGGAGACCGCCAGTCGGAAGGTAAGAACTAAAGAAGCTTTCCCAACAAAACCGTCACTATTTATCCGACAAGTGTGCACGGAGAAAAATGAGTCTAGAGACCTAAGAAAGCATCAACGCGCATGGCGATACACGGCGTATCGTACTCTAGTACTGTACTGTACACCTCTTAAATTCTTGTGCTGTTTCTGACTTTCTGTACAAATTCTGATATTTTGTACCGTGGTCGTCGATACTCTGGCCGAACACGCCTGTACGGATAGTCAAAGTACACGATGTAGACTTTCACAAACGTAATGCAGACTTTACAGTTTACACGAAGATTTGACTATGAGGAATTTCAAACACACTGCCTTTGACATACTCTACATTATTTCCATATATTCTACTTCACCTACATTATTCTGTGATTAGTCACTTGATTACTACTTCTTTGCCTGTCTATCAAGTTGATAATTTAAATTTCTGACTGTCATAACTATTATCATATTGTTTATTATATCGCCACATCTACATCAAACTTTTTTTTCTTCTTTTTTCTGCTTCCATTTAGAAAACCTTCAAAAATGAGCAGACGACCAGTTATCATGGATGATGACGACGGAGGTTTCGGTAGTCATTATCGAGCTCCGAAAAAGAAGGAAGAAAGACCTCGATCGGAGGGACTAACTGTAAGAGAGCCACGTGTTCCAAAAGCAAAAGCTCGACAAGCAGCCAATCAAGCTGCTTCCAGTCAGGCGGAAGAAAATGAAGAAGTCTATGATCCTTTATCAAAATATGACAATTCAAGAGTGACAAATGATGCTTTTGAATATGATCCTTATGCTGATAATCCACTTCGCCGTGCGGAGCAGAAAGAATTAGAGCAGCTTGCGGTAAAAAAGTCAAAGGAGGTTACCAGTGATTTACGACGAGCTCTTAAGGTATCGGAAGATACCAAGAATATCGGTGCTCAGACTCTTGTAACTTTACATGAGCAAGGAGAACAGCTGGTCCGTACGCACGAGAAGGTTGTACAAATGGAGCAAGAGTTATCACAGGTGTGTATTTTCCATGCATGGATGTGTCCGTTTCTCCCTCTCTTCGTTTTTTTGCATTATTTCTCGACAGTTAATTAGCTGCAACAGAAACTTCATTTTAGTGACAAAGTCAACTTGTCAGAATTGCGTTTGCTTGTTCAAGATTGTGAGGTCCCTTGTTGTCCACATTAGTTATTTTGGAATGAGGTTTTTTTTCTTTAATCACATGGTTTATGATGGATTTGGCTTAGTTCTGACTTAGATAGTTAAGTACTGCTCTTTTCTCCTCCCCTTTTCTTCCCGTGGTCAGTGTGAACAAACTTTGTGTTGCCTCGGTGATGTGACAGGCATCTCATGTAGCTAGCATTTTCGACAGCATTTTATTTTATTTTATTTTCATTTTCTATTTTATTATGATACGAGTTTTATCTGAGCTTCCAACAACTTAACTTCGTGTCATTCTTTGTAAAAGCAATGGTGAGACACTTTCATGTGTCTGCATGTTTGATAAATTTATAGAAAGGGTGTTTTTTCTAATTTCCATGGCCTCCTTATCATTGTCGCTTCATTTGTCTCTTTGCCCCAAATTACAGGGAGAAAAGTTGTTAGGCAAATTGGGGCCCATGTTCTCATTTGGCTGGAAGCCCAAGAAAGGAAAGAAGATTACGGGGCCCTCATATACACCAGGTGGTTTTTTCTTTCTTTGTATTTGTACCTTTGCAGAATGTTAATTTCTTTTCCACGATTTATATTCCCTTATGCCTATTTAAGTTGGAAACAGCCCCGAGATGGTTCCTTGTGAATATACTTTTAGCCTTTATGTCTCCATAAAAAAAAATTGTCAAATTAACTGTAACTGAGTCTTTCCGAGTACATGATGAGTTTCATGTCATATGGCTCCTTTAATAACGGTTTTTGGTTTGTGATTGCAGGTGAAAAAACTGCCTATGACACTACTTCTCGCAGCGAACTTGGTTTAAAAAAGAAAGGAGCGACTGGGACGAGAAGCGGTGGAGGATGGGAAGACGAAGTGGAAGTGAGTGGCTGGTGTGAAAGTCCTTGATTGAAAAAATGCCATGCTGCAAAAGGTTGTCAAAGTGGTTCTGCCAGTCTCCTTTTTGTGAAGTACCTCGCTGATTGCTAGTAAAGTAAAAGACTTTTGTAAGACCGGAATTTGAATCAATGTTACTAATGTAAAGCTTGGATGAAAGAAGGTCCATGTAATGTCCCTGTCCGCCTATCCAATCAGTGTTTTTTAAACTGTTCTGTGTTTCGAGGTACCTGTACACCTTTAAATTCTGAACAGGGATGTGATTTCTCTGTTATCATTTTTCGTGTAGATTCACTCAGGGTTTTGCTATTAGGCCATCATTTTGGCATGAGTTGTGAAATGACAGTTGTAAATGACAAGTTCATGGTGTACAAGGCTTGTTTTGTTGGCTTTTTGTTTTTTTACTCGATTGTATGACTGTGGCTTCTAGATTACCTCAGAAGTCAACCTTAGCTTCTCTTTTAGTGTGAGAACTCCGCTTATTACCAATATACATAAATGTGATGGATGTTAATGGTCCATTTTATGTTGTCGCAGGCAGAAAAGGACGAACAGGATGACATTTTGGATGCAGTAAGCGCTAATTTGGCCGACTTGAAGAACATGGCCTTAGATATGGGGCGTGAATTGGCCTCGTAAGTTACTTTTCTTTTGCTATCCTTCTTTTGCTTTTTCACTTTCAGCACACAGTTTAAGAGCACACAGAACCGGATGACGCAGTCTTAAAAAATTCAGAAGCATTTGTTGACAGGTCAAAATATTGAATTGGTCGGGAATAGTCAACAAACACAGGATGAACGTGAATGTATTGAGATATGGGACATTTTTAAAATCAGCAAAAGTTTCTTTTAAGCCTTCCGATTCAGGGAAAAAAAACTGGATTTCTTGACAGCTGAGAACAGGGAAGGGGGTTGTTGGTGCACTATTAATGATTTGAACCTCACACGCCATAGCATCTCCGTCTGAGGGATTTTTCATTTTTTCAACTCTTTGTCGTGTTAATTTTATATCTTTGACGGACAAGTCTGTTAGATTTTCCTTTTTTCTTTCTCTTTTGTTGATGTTTATGTATATGTCTACAAGTCTGACAGTTTTGTCATTTTTTTCCTTCTCTTTGTCATGTTTGTTTTAATTGTTTGTTGTTTTGTTTGTCATTTATGGTATGACTCTGACAGACAAGAGAAGGCCATCGATGATTTGACGGTTGACTCGACAACAATGGCTGCGAGGCAACAGGGGGCGAATGCTCGAGGACGAAGAATTCTTGGCCGGAGATAAGGTTTTATTCCATACTGTTTTCTTTAGTGTTTTCTTTGACAACAATATGTCAGGAATACTACTGTATCAGAGAAAAAAGAACAGTTGTCTGTATAATCTTTACATGCTCAGTGGCTGAAATGCTCCTACCTTTGTATTCTTTTCTTAAGGTTTAATATAAGACCGATACAAATGTTTAACAGAAAAGTAAGTAATACAAACTACTATTTTTGCGAGGTTCACGAAGCTGAGCTCTGTAGAAGCGATTTCTGTTATAGATCTTTATTTTTTACCAGTATTAAATGCCCCTTTTTGTTTGGGGAAAACAGGCAATTCCGTCCATATCGGAAGATGTGGATGTGCTACTCAATTAGTTGTTTTTTTTTTTTTTTTTGGTTGACTAGATTCATTTTTTTTTTCTCCACTTTTTTCCGTTTCTCCTTGTCTTTTTTTCCCCTCCCATTTTACTAGGGCTTCATTCAATATTTGTTATTCGTGAATTCTCAGTTTTGAGATACGTCTCTATTTTCAAAATGTTATTGTAAAGAAAAAAAAGGCGAATAATTTTCTCCCCTACAAATTGATCAGTGGTTAAATGGAGTCATATGCCCATGAATTCTTCTCTTTCTTTGCGTTTCTTTGGGTTAGCCTCTAGACCTTTGGGTTTTGATGGTTTTGTATTGATTTTCATTGCCGGCTTTATTGTTTTTTTTTGCCGGCTTTATTGTTTTTTTTTTTTTGGTTTTAGAAATTTCTAAAACTCCTCGGGTGCTGGATTTTAGAAACGGAGGATCATGGTTAATCATTTGTTTTTGTAAGATAAAGTTTGGATGTGTTATTTCAATGATCTCTTTTAACTGTCTTTGACCAGATTATGTACCAATCTAAGTTAGTAAATGTAAGTTTTTTTCTTTTTTTTATTGCGAAACCAAATAACTACAGCGCCCATTTTTATTAACGTTAATAACACAAATTTTGTCGCGGCTTTTTTTGGCCCAAAATTATAAATCAGTGTTATGAACATTACAATAGAATTGACGCCAATATGTTTTAATTGTGTTAGCCACTTTATATTATGTTTGTAAAAAGTAAAGACAAGGAGAGAAAGAGGGGTAAACATAGAGAGAAATGATGATAGGGGGATAGAGGGAGGGAGGGAGAGGGAGGGAGGGAAAGAGGGAGAGAGGGAGAGGGGGGGGGGGGAAGAGGGAGAGAGGGGGAGAGGGGGGGAGGGGTAGGGAGGGAGAGGGGGGGGGGGGAGAGGGAGAGGAGGGGGGGGGAGAGGGGGAGGAGGGAAGGGGGGAAGGTGGAGAGGGGGAGAGGGAGAGGGGGAGAGGGAGAGGGAGAGGGGAAGAGGGGGAGAGGGAGAGGGGGAGAGGGGGAGAGGGGGAGAGGGGGAGAGGGGGAGAGGGGGAGAGGGGGAGAGGGGGAGAGGGGAAGAGGGGAAGGGGAGATAAAGAAAAAGAAATGAGTCACCACAACCTTTTTTTAATCAAAATCGTCAGAGACATTGATTTGATGTGCATTTGAAAAACATTTTTTTTGGACAAAGAAAAGATTCTACAATCGAAAAATTTCGTCTTCTTCAAACTAACATTTTGACTTTTACTTGGCGAAAAAGAAAAGATCCTTGTCAATTTTCATAAACGTTTTACTCTTTTGGAGTTTTTTTTTTTTTTTTTCTTTCTAAACCTTAAATTTTTTAAAGGCTACATTCTTCAAAGACCTTTATTTTTTTTTCCCCCTCAACTTCCTCTCTCTCTCTCCCCCACTTTGTCTCTCCCTTTCTTTTCTCTTTCCCTCCCTCCCTCCCTCTTTTCCTTCCTTTTTTCTTCCCCCCCCCCTTCCCTCCCTCTCCTTTCCTCTCCCCCTCCTTTATTTCTCTCCCTCCTTTCTTCTTTCCCTCCCTTTTCCTCTTCCTTCCTCCCCTCCCTCATTCCTTCCTTCCCTCCGCTCCCTCTATCCCCTTTTTTCCCCTCCCCCCTTTGTCCCCCTATTCCCCCCTCCTTCCCTCCCTCCCTCTTCCCCTAATAGCCAACGATGCTAGCAAATACTTAGCTTTTACAGAAATACACCTTATTACTGAAAAATAAATGGAATAAAAAATGAAAATGAAAAACTTCATAATTTCTACTTCTATAATTTACATCATCTTTTTTCCTTTCAAACCAAAAAAATGAACCTCCTAAAAACCTCTTAATTTCCCTCTTTCCCTTCCTCGAACTCATCATTCGACCCCCCAATATCACACTCCATACAACATTCTGAAATATCGCCTCCTCGTCCATTGTTGCCTCTTTCTTCTCAAACCATCCTCATTCTGACCCACTCATTCCGAGCCACTCATATAGTGCAGTTACGGAATCGCTGTCCGCATACGTCATTTTCTATTCGTATTTTCCCGCAGTCATACACAGTACAACGTCAAACTTGACGGTTAAAGGTTTGACTCATCCTAACGCCCAAATTACTTCTCCCAATTTTGATGCGACAAGTTTTTTTTGCTCTCGTGCGTAAACTGTATTCACGCATGGAAAGAAACAACCGTACGGTGTTCAGGTATTCCCAAGGGAATGGCTCAAAACGAGTCCGCCCCAAATGAGTATTTTGATATTATTTTCTCAATTGTTATCATAAATTAGTGTTTGTAACACGATTCAGTTGATTGGCTGGTAATGGTTCGCGTATCAGAACATAATTTAAAATAGCTAAATATTGTAGAATGTTGACGCTAAATAATTCACTAACTCTATGGGCGGCATCATTGACGTTTTGAAGGAGTTATATGTTAGTCGTTAGGGCGTGGGCTGGAACGGCGCCTGTTCGCGTTACTGTGTTTCCATCGTGCGACTCCAGTTTCTGAACGCGATGCGGGTTTTGACCACGTATTCTTAGAAAAGCTGCCGGCTATCGCTGTTACTTTGAGCGCCTCAAAGTTCTGACGGTCATTCTCGAAACGGTGTAGATTCCGTACCTATATGTACGAATTCTGATTGAAAAAGAGTGAAATGACGTATGCCAGTATCATTTTCCTGCAGTTACATGCCCACAAATTCCTATATCTGGGCCCTGTTCACGTTAAAGTTTAAACACTGAACTGCGATGCCCCAGCCATGCATTCATTGTGTATCTTGACGCTTGACGGGACATTGTTTGTGAATTTCTAGTGACGTGGTAGTACACACGCTTGAAGATTTGCCCAACAACCGACACCAATCAATTTGCAGCATTTTCCTACGACTTTAATTGACGTGGTGAGACACATCGCACACGCTTGAAGATTCACCATGATGCGACTGCCAATCATAACTCCCTTGTCACATGGTATGTAAGTGAAAGCACTTTATCCGTTCACGTGGTATGTAAGTGAAATCACTTTATCCGCGCGCATTGAAGTACCGCCGAACCTTCGATCATCTCGCGGTCTGCACTTGGGATCAGTTTTTGGCCACATGGAAGGGGTGAACCTGGTCGTGATTTGTCTTCTTCGTGAGACATGAAGTTGCAGACAAATCTGCACGACGGAAATCCACAAAGTCGAGCGAAGAATTTCAGGCAGAGTCCAGGTGTCGAACTCACTACATGCTGTAGACATATGTCACGTGTCAGTCTCATTTGTTGATGAACGGTAATTATTTTTTATGAGTACAATACTGTATTACAATACTGCATCTTGCGTTTTTCGCATAGTGGTTCAAATCGTGCGATTTTTTCCTTTTTTCCTATTTTTGCGTATAGTTCGTGACTTTTGAAAAAGTCGCAAGAAAGGAAAGTCTTTATTGCAAAAATTGCGATGGCAAAACCATCTGAGTACAAAAAGTGTAAAACTGAAAAAACATTTGGAGACTACAAGAGTCACAAGAAAGTAATCTACGCCTAAAAACTGAAACGAAACAAAGCAATACTAACAAGAGCAAAGAACCAAAACAAAATAACAACCGACTTAGACCGCGGACAAAATGAAAAAACCTAGACTAGACTACCCCTAGACATACTAAGGTCCACAACCACGGAGACCATGGATGTGAACCTGGTCCCTTGGCGGAAGGTATGGAAGACCTCGCTGGTCCCATTTAGTGTGCTACGTCGAAGGAGAGCCGCAGGTTGCGCCGGTTGAAGTGCAATTGAGACACTTTGTCGGTAGAACGCAACTAAAAGACTCGGTGGAGGACTCCCTGGACCCCGGGATTCAAACATTTTTCGCGCACAGTGGCGAAGGAAGTCATCGAGGGACTTGTCCAAAGATCCAAAAATCTCCACTGCAAATGGGACAAATTGGTCCGACGGGTCTCGGTGAGCGTAGTCTCTTTCTTTTGTAGCCGCTGCGCCCCGAGCCGCCACACACGAATGCGAAGCCGCGCGAGATGAAATGTGTGTCCCAGCCGGATCTGTGAGGACCACATCGCCAAGCGTCCTTCCAGCACCATGAAGAAAAACCAAGTCAACCCGAGGGCTCCGAGAACCCTTAGATTGGGGCCGCGGTGGAAGTATATTAGAAACCTCACGTTTGACGGTGTAGCCCGCCTCGGCACCAATGGCAACAATGGCATCTCGCACCAAATCATGCGCGACAGTTCGTTCTCCCCCATGCAAGCAACGAAGCAAATGGACCCCCTCAGCATCAATGGGTTGATTACAAACGCATCGAGCCCCCCCCAAAAGTGGAGGGTGAGGCAAACCCAACCGCAAGGGTATAGCAGAAGTAAATTGGTCAGACGATAGACGGAGCGTCAAAAAAGTTGGTGTTGCTTGTAGCCACGCACCAGCCCCAAGCCCAAAACACGAACGTAAACGAGCATGCGCTTGAGCAGAAGGTAGCGTCTCCAAGAGGTTCGCAAAATCAGCGGCGACCACTTGCTCAGATATGCGTTGTTGAAGTTAGAAGTTAGTGTCGGCCATGAGAGAATGAAAAGGTGGAACTTGGTTTTGAGATTTCGGGGGAAGTAGTCCACGAGCGGAAAGGAGAGCTCGGTGAAATGGAAACAACCCGTCTTACACCTTAGAGACAACTTGCGTCAGAATGGGGACATCATCCACAATGAAACGAGAAAGTGATGGTAGGAACCACCGAAGCCCAACTACCCAAATACGCGGCTGGCGCAACTTTGGCCACGGAAATCAAACCTAAACCGCCGGTAGAATAGGGAGGTTGGCTTGTTGATGAGCGAGTGTCCCCTCCGGACGATCAAAAATCCCATGCCGGTTGCTGGCTCTAAAGTGGCAACATCACCCAAAGGACCCCCAAGAGGAAAGAGTAGCCTGTTGGGCTGAGCATTAAAGGATCGAACAAAAGGGAACAATTGATTGATAGGTGAAGGTGCATGTCGTAGTTCTCGGAAAATAGCATTACGGTCAATTGTATTGAAGGCGTTAGCCACATCCACCTGAAGGACCACCCAATCCGGATGCAGATCCAAAACAGTTCGCAAGCCATGGATAACCGCCTCGCAACCCCCTTTTGTAGCAACACCAAATTGATGCGGCGAAAAGGGGAGGGTTATAGTAATTAGTTCTGTTCCAGTCAGCGTTGCAGGTAGTGGAGCGTAGACCGAGGTTCAGGTACAGTACACCGCGCATCGTAATTAGAGTAATGAAAAAATTAGAGTAAAAAAAGAGAAAAAAATAATTAGAGTAATTTACTCTAATTTATGTGATAGAACTGTTTCAGGAAGGAATTTACTCTAATTTATGCGGTGTACTCTAATTTGGCAAGTTAATATCCTCTACTGTAAATAAGGTATTCGTACAGAATCTGACAAAATATACAGTTTATCGTCACTATGACGTTTGCACTACGCGGATTGTTAAAACTTAAAACGCAGTTACATGATAATGGCTTGTATTAAATCATTATTTGTACTTTTTTTATTTATAAAAGTACAATTTTGCACGGACGGACGTCAACCGTGCTCCACACTATTTAAAACGAACATATATTAGAATTAAAAACGCTAATTAAACCTTACCTTAAATAGAATAATGAAAAAATTAGAATCATTTACTCTATTTGATGTGATAGAGTCGAAATTTCGAGCGACCGAATTAGAGTAATTTACTCTAGTTACGATTCGCGGTGTAGTGGTCCGATTTGGTCCGATTTGGTCCGATTTTGGACTGGTGTTCAGAAGACAGGCATCTGGTCCGTTGGTTCGCAGGTCGACCGTCGTTCTTGTGACAGTTGGCAGTCAGTTAGGTCGGGTGTTGGTTATCTTGTTGTGCTCGCACTTTGTTTGTGGAATGGATCAATGAATTCTACATATGTGACTTTTTGTCTATGAGCGACTCTGCTAAGCTGCTATCCGCTCTGTTAATCGCTTTCGCTGTTTAGTGTTTCCCTATTTTAAAGCTATGCTGCAAACGTTTTGTAACCGGCATGTTATTCGTACATAACTTTGACGGCCTAACATGTCGGTGCGTAAAGATGCACCGACCGCTTAGAATCTTAGATCCTTTCCAATGAGCAAGTTACTGTTGGCTAAAATATCTCCGGCATCCCCGATGAATAACTTTCACAGATATTTCCGAATGGTACGTCCGCAAATAACTTTGTCATCTGTTCCTTTTTAACAGCGTTAGAATCTCCGAATAGTACTTAGGTACGATCTGTCCCAAAGGCGACAACACCGTTCGATCTTCGGGCCTGAACCCTCAAAATCTGACATCGCCGATCAAAGCCGAAATCCTTGCTGCACTATCGCATCTTGGAATATAAATCCGCCATTGGAGAATAAATTCCCATCCGGAATCTAAACCCGCCTTAGGGTAACCTTCCATCAGGCGAAAAGTGGGGTTGTTTACTGGAGAAAGTACCGTTCCGTACTAGGCCGTACTGTTTTTTTTTTTTTTTTTTTCAAAAGATGTTTACTAAAAATTCGTTGAGATTCTCCAGACTTCTTGGAGAGAACTATCACCGTCCGATTTTCAATTTTCGACGCAAATGCTTCTTGTTTCCAGTACGTAGCTAGTCTCCTCCAACTGTCCTCGGGAGGAGAGTTTGTGATTACTGGACGCGTGTTTTGGTCCACTTGTAAAGTCAGAGTCGATCCACGACAGACGTGAAGTAATAAACTTACATGTGGCAATTGGAGTGTACCGTGTGACATGAAAGCCAGCCTGTTCAATTAAAAAAATGCAATCCTCTTCCGTTTGGTTTCTATTGTTCGTATTAAGAAGGATTAATATGAGAAGTATAAGTTCAATCTTGCAGAGATACACATAAAAATGTGACAGATGTCACCTAATATGGCAGAGGCTTTCCGTTGGAGGCAGGCGTTCAAATAAAAGCCATGGCAACTGTGAGGAAGATAGGGTTTGTTTTTACAAACCCTAATGAAGGTACACATAGTAGGCTACTGTAAAGTATACTTGTACAGTACCGTATAGTATTTTAAATACATTACGTTGGTACACATTTCTCGTTTTGACTTTCCATTGATGATATTTTGCAGATTTTCAAAATCTTTACTCTAACCTACGTGGCGCCAATCATAATTGAGAAACGATGTTAACTGGCATGACATAATGGAAGGCCGTGCCAGTAAACATTAGAAATAGAGGTCTCCGCATGTTTACTGGGACCGCCTAATGGAGAACAGGCTGCCTTACGGGTACGTCCCCCTAAAAGCGATACTTTGAAAAAATATTTTGGACTGTAGTGGAGTGTTCCGTACTACTTTGAAAAGCGTCCCTATGTGCGAAAATGGAATCGAAACTTTGAAATGTGACGGTTGTAGACATAGGTACAACTTTGTGACGGTTGACGACGACTACGAAATTGGTGACGCCAACAAAAACAGCGACAGTTGTAGACGTCTACAATTTTGTAATTTTGTGACATGGCAGATGTTTTGGGTTTTGTAACATTGTGACGTCACGCTCAATTGTGACGTCACACATTCAAGAACTTTCTGCCATGGATACCCGATTTCGTTTTCTCTACTTTTTACGCTCTACTTGCTATAAAAATATACATAAATATAGTCAAAATATTTTTTTTCAAATATATTTCATTTCATACCAGTTTAGTCGTGCCTCATTCTAGGAAGTGTGAGATAAAAGTGATAGTGTGAGAGGGAGAGGGGAGAGGCGACGGCGATGCAAAATTCTACCGAGGACCCATGAATGAAAGTGGAGGTCCGAGACCCCTGCAGATTTTCTTCCGTACATGCACGCGACGGGCAGGGAGAAAAAATAGCAAGTACTCTCCCTCGTCCTAAAATTTTCTCACTCGTGTGACACGTGCGTGGATCATTTCTCATTCGTTGTTTGTGTGGTACTTTCCCTGAAATCAGGTCGCGAGGTGATTTTTTATGAAGTTTTTTGACGGGCTGGATTCTCTTGCCCGGGGGTAGAAAAAGGAAAACGCCAAAATGCGTTCACATGACGACAAACATGAAGTACATTCAAAGTATCCACTTAAAGTTTGCTGTACTTTAAAATAAATTGATTTTAATGTACGGCTAAATTTTTTATCGTACGAAAATGCGAAAAAGACAGATTAAAGTCGATACTTTAATACATGGGCCGTACCCTTAGACCCTCTTTAAGACTTTTGAGATTTTACATCCCTTTCTGATTTCTCTCGTCAAAATTGTCCTTTTCCTTCTCATATTTCTTTTCCTTCGCTTGTTATTTCCGTACGTCGCAATCATGAATCGAATCGGTAATCTCCTCTGCGTCGCCGTGTGTCTCGTCCTTTTGTCGCCTTCCGCCAAAGGTGCGCAAATTCTATTGGAAGCCGGCCGACGTCTTTCCGGAGAAGCTGCCGAATCGCAGCCTTGCAGCCAATGCTATTCTCCCGCAACTGAGCAGCAAACCGTACAGTCCGTACAAACGTTCCCAGTACCTACGGTCCAGTCGCCGCAACAAGTCGTACAACCAATCGCAGTTTCGAGTCCTCCTCCTGCGACGCAAGAAGTTCAACCAATCGTTGTCGTTCAACCAATCATTGTGCGCCAAGCTCCTCCGCCTCCCGCGGAAGTCGTTCAACCAGTAAAAGAAAACTGTCCTCCTCCCCCTCAGGAAATAGTACAGCCCGTACAAGTAGCGAAACCATCGCCGGTACAACAAGTACAATCAGAAATAGTGTACGCTTCTCCTCCTCCTCCATGTGCCACATGTTGCGCTACATGTGGCAGTTCCGTTGAAGCGTCAGCATCCGCGGAATCTTCCAGCTCAGCATCTGCCACAGTTAGTGTGGGACAAAACCGCAAAGTTAAAGCAGGAAAGAAGATCTGAGTTAAGTAGTGTTGATTATTATTATTAAATATTGTTGAGTACTGTTCGTCTGCCACCGAATAAGACTTTTGAAGAAAGAAGAAAAAATGTTCTTTTGTTTGGAAGCTTTCATAGATTGCCGTACTTGAAAATCCGTACAATTGTGGAAAGGAAAAAGCATCGGAGGGGGAGGGGGAGGGGGAGGGAGAAGGAGCTGAGTGGCTAGAGGAAGGAGTTAATATGAAGTTTTGTAGGTTGTTATAAGAAAAAAAATATCGCTTTGTACATTAAAAATTTATATTCATTTGGAATAAAGAGAACCCATTCGATAGGGTTGTATTCTTGTGCATGAGATGACCTAGATTAACCGAACTCCTTGACATGCTTTCCATAAAAAATACAGTTATAAAACTTAAAATCAACTTAAGAAGGAAATATTTTGTTGTATATAGGTGGATGTTGGAGAACACATTTGGAATTTGGTGCGATTCTATGTTGGCTCCATGTTGAGGTTGTGCTCTCTTAGGGCAATGGTTTTGAGACTTGGGTTTTGACTTAGGTTTGGTTCGAATTCCATTTAATTTCGTGAATTTGTTTGTTTATAGTCGATTAACTTTCATTTTTTATGTTGTTTTCAAGTATTTTGTTTTTTGTTTGGGTTTTGATTGTATTCTTCCCCTTGCATTTTTGTTCTCAGTTGAACACGATGATGTCGATGATCGCGATAACCACTTTTGTCGTGACGTGACATTGTTGTTGGGAAAGGAATTTTTTTATCTTCAAAAAAGCACTCACCATTGATAATTCTAAACAGAAAATGAGAGACAAGTGTTGGGGTGACAACGCAATACAAAAATAGAAAGAATAGTATGATGTTTAGAATCAAGTACTATTTTTTGTCTTTTCCGTCCACTTTGTTTTGATGTACTCGAGATGGTTTACCATCTTGCTTTCTTAACGAAGTCTTATTAGTAAGCTTAACTACTTTTAAATTTTAAAATCCATTTTATATGTTTTTTTCTTGCTTTCTCTTTGTTTATTTATTGTTTTGTTTCTTTTAATATAGTGAGTGTTGGGTTTGAGATCATTATTTTCTTCCTATATCATTAAATTCTTCCGTGTGTGGGGATACATATCGTGCGTCCTTCCCTTCATATAGGCTCCACGTGATAAGATGTGATTTTTCGTATACAATGTCACGATGAAATAGCGTGAACCAAACGAAATCAACCATCGTCAAATTATGCGCCACTTTGTATCGTTATTAGCGTTAGTGTCTTTTTGGGCCTTCAACATAGTATGTGACGATTATGTGACGGAAAGGTAAAATTATTACTTTCGGCTTGGCGGCTCCCAATTGAAAAATTCAAGCATGTGTGCACAGAGAAAACTTCATTTAAGCAGCATAAAAAAACATCAATGCTGATAGTGATACACGACTGTTACAGTGCAGTACAGTACACCGTCAATCGCTATTAGAGTAAAGGAATAAATAGCGTAAAAAAAAAATAGTGTTATTAACACTAATCGGGATTTTTTTTTTTTTGAATATAATATATACTAATTAATCCCTGACTGTAATTTGGGTTGTCCTGAATAATAAATACCCGCCCTTTCGATGTCTACAGTATTATGTGTATATGTACAAAATCTGACAATTCGTACGCCGTCGTGCTGTTCACACGGTCGACGGACGAACATATGAGAACGTGATTTTTGTCGACGAGTTTGTATCTCTTTCTTCCATTGCACATTCACATGTATGCGCAATAATGTTAAGTGTCTTTTTATGCCTTTGTAATTTAAAAAGTACCATTTCATACGGAAATATCCTGTCCGTACGCCACACTATTTCCATCGCAGTGTACTTCCATTATTAACACTAAGGGTGTAGTTACATCAGACGAAAAGTGAGGTTTATTACAGAGTTTTGTACTTGGACGTACCATGCCGTACCATGCCGTACTATATTTTCGTGAGTTTCTTGAAAACAACATTACAGAAAATAAGAATACGATTCTCCAAGTATCCGGGAGAAGACGTCGACCGTCCGATTACATTTTGGTCTTCATCTGCGAAGCAATCGCTCCATACGCCTCTGTATTGGTGAACCCACCTCGCGGAGGTGGGTTCACCAATACAGAACCAGTCAATTCGCTACACCTGGACGATAGACACGTGCATCGATGAAAAAGGAAAATTTCACACGCCCCCAAAGTCACGTGCCTTCGGACAAGGTGACCGTAAAATCTTTGCCGAAAAGAAATACGGTTTTTTCCTGAAAGTCAGCAGAGTGAAGGAGATCTCTGAGGTACATTGACGCGGTACACTTGCGAAGTACACGTACATAAAACGCAAGTACGGATTTCCGTACTAAAATGGTTGGATTCCAAATCTTTGACGATTTTAGAGATTTGATCGTTAGCTTACGTGGAAGCACTCAAATCAGAACACGTATGTAAAAACTTATTTACAGACGTTACGCGATGTAACCGAGGCCTCTGTAATACAGAAATTTTGCTGTCCGTACTATTACAGAGACCTCCTGATGTAACCATACCCTAATTGAACAAAAAACCTAATTAGAATAATGGAAAAAATAGAATTATGGATTGTATTTCGGGTTTTTTTTTTTGAAAAAAGGGCACCGAATTGGCGTTATATACTCTAATAGCGATTGACGGTGTACTGAACCCTGACTGTACTAGCTCGCAGTTTGAGTTTTTATTAGGCGGGAGCTATTTTCGCACTTTAATTTGTTGTTTTTTTCGCACTTTATTTGTTTGTTTTTTTCGCACTTTATTTGTTTGTTATTTTCGCCTCTTTGTACCCTTTGTACTTAATTTTTGAAGTTTTGTGTGATTCATTCGCGAAGGTACAAGAGGTGTACTTTTTAAGCATAACAATGAAAATTGTCGGTGTTCGTACGCTGGTTTACATTATGTGGATGGAAAGGACAAACCGTCAAGATTCAATCGAGTGTGGACCATCTTCCTCCATTTCAAAAATTATTAATCTATGCTACATTGCTACGTCACATGGCATATGCTTTCCTATTTGCGATTTTGCATCTGTGATTCTTACTTCCATTGCCCACATGAGTTTCTCAAGCTTCTCTACAGCTCCTTTCACGTGTCGCCTTTCTCTTCTTAACTCTTCTTCTTCTCGTCTTTTTGGTCCTTTTTCTTCATTTCCTTCTCTTCTTCCCTCACCAGCAGCTTCTCTCAGCATCAAGCCTAACAATCTCCCTTCATCTTTTATCTCAGTTTTGTCCGATCCCTCTGTTACTCTTCACGAAGACCCTGTTTTTTCATCGGTTTTGAACGGAAGCGTGTGCAATCATTTCATTTCTTTAGGATTTTCTAGAAAATCCAATCATAGGTTTAGCAAACAAAGCAAACTATTTTATTTTTTTAATTTCAAGAAGCCGGAAAGTAGGTATACCTCTGTTATGGCTCCAACACTGGCTACCATTCTTCCAGATGGAGGGAGAGTTTTGAGCATTCAGTCGCACACTGTTCAAGTAAGCATCTGGAATCCTTTTTTATTAAAGTATGGCTGGAAATTTATAATGCAGGTTCCATAGACTAAAAGCTCTACCAGCTTGCAGTTTGAAATGTGTTGAACAGAACACAACCTTACTTCAGTGTGACTGCAATTGTCAGTAGTAGGAGCGTAAATTGTGCTTGGACTAAATCCTTTTGCAGCTGATTTTCGCTCTAAAAAAATTAGTATCTCTCTCTCTCTCTTTCTCTCCTCTCTCTCTCTCTTCCTCTCCCCTCCCTTCCTCCCCCCCTCCCTCCCTTCCCCTCCCTCCCCTCCCCTCCCTTCCACGTAAGATCTCTCTCTCCCCCTCTCTCCCTTCCCCTCCCTCCCTCTCCCTCTTTCTCTCTCTCTCTCTCGCCCTCCCTTTCTTGCTCGTGAATTACTAATGCAGAGGAGTTGGACCTGTGCTCCAGGGATATGTGGGGAACAAGGCCGCTGTGTTTCCGCTCCAGCTGCTCGGTTTTGATGTGGATCCTATAAATTCTGTTCAGTTCTCCAATCATACAGGTATTCAGCGTCCATATTCCACGTTTTGCGTTTCTAAGCATTTCAGCTCCAGCAATTAAGCTGGAATGGAACTCAGTAGGGGTAGTACAACTTATTTAAGCATGTGTTGCCTTCATCACAAGTCACAAACTACGGTCAAGTCAACGAATCAACAGTCAGTAGTTGTACTTAAGTCCTTGATTAACTTGTAATTTGCTGTACCATAGGTCAGCTCAAGCATCTCGAATTTTTATCCATCATCTTAGCTGATAACCTGATTCCTCTTGACTGTTAATATACACTGTGTTTTTTTAATTTTTTTCTATTTATAGTCTCCATAACATTGTCCATATGAACACACAATGATTCATAGTCTTTGCCGATGGGATAGTTGCATAGAGAGGTTGTCGCACTTGTTTAAAGTGTGTGAATGTAAACGATTGTTGGTGATGTTGGAAGGACAGTGCTCACACATGTTGGGAAAGCATCAATTTATCAAGAGGTTGGAGGTTGCAAGAAATCTCGCTCTTTATGTTGAAAGGAGGGCAAGAGAGACTTCGAAGTTTGTCAACTTGGTTTACATAGGCTGCCGTCTTTAAAGGAATAAAACATCTATTTTGTGAGCATCTATAGTCCCAGCTGAACCCGTTTGTGTTTGGAATGGCTCCTTCGTATATGTCATTCTAGATTAATCGTGCCTCTAATTTAATGAGCTATACACGTAGGTTCTGACTTGTTATACACTAAACATCATTTGCAAGAGGAGTTTGGTCAAAGCCTTGATTTTACCGACATGTGAATTCTTATCTGCTTTCAGGCATGCAGGTTATCCGTCGTTCAAGGGACAGGTGTTGGATGGAGAACAGTTATGGACGTTGATTGAGGGATTGGAAGCAAACGACCTTTTGTTTTACACACATTTGCTTACAGGTAGCTGCTTCAAACTTTCTACCAGCATGCAAGACAAAGCTAATTAGTGCCGTGTTTATCATCTGGACACCCTTTACAATTAGTGTGGTCTTTACAATAGGGATTTCTTACGGGTTTTTGTATTCCTCGTCGTTGGTTTACAGTGAGCTTCTTGTGCATTTCTGCTACTATATCGATGCGTTATGTTACTCCGTTCTTTCATTGTCTCAATTTTATATATTCTCTTCTCCCTTACTGCGTAAGCATAAGCCTCAAGCTTTAATACCACCACTTATTGTGAAACTATTAGTAAAGTCAAATTCACCTAGTTTCTAGTTGAATACAATGTCAATTGAGAACTGTGTTGGTCCTTTTCTTAACACCAATACTCCAATGTTTGTTATTTGTGTTTTCCTCCCTTTTCTCAGGGTACATTGGCTCCCTTTCTTTTCTAGACACAATTTTACGAGTACTTGACAAATTGCGGCAGGTCAATCCCAATCTTATTTATGGTGGGTCTTTATTTCTTCCGTCTTTCTTCTGTATTCCCCTCTGTCTTCTTAAGGTGCATCATTGTTGTGTTGGTGTTATTTTGCTCCTTCAATGTTGAACTTTTAAACAAGCTAGTGATCTGAAGTATTGGCCCAAATTATTAAATTGCTAAATGGTTGCTAGTGTTATCTCCCCAATCTGCCCATTTTTTTGTAGTGGCATAGCAAGAATAAACCTTTATTTCCACTCAATTTTTATGCAGTCTGTTTCTTCGCTTGAATTTCTATGGCCTGTAGAAAAGGTTCATGACCTTTTTTTATATTCAAAAGCCTTCGTTTCATTTGGGGGAGGAATATGGCAGTGTGTGACCCAGTGATGGGAGATGAAGGGCACCTCTATATTAAGCCAGAGTTGGTTCCTGTATATCGAGAAAAGGTATTGCAAAACCATCAGGCTGTGATATTAGGAAAATGGAAATCCTGTAGTCATGTTTTTCTTTTGGACTTGTCTAAAGGTGGAGTAAGGATCTCTAAAAGCATTACCATGTCTTAATTTTACGTTCTTATGCTCACAGTTGTCTTTTCTGAGTTCCATAATATTGAGGCTGCATGGACAGATCAACTATGCATCACAAATTACTGAAGTAAGAAGTTTTTTTTTTTTAAATCTGAAAGAAGAAAATTGCATGGGGGATTGCTCGGTGGTGGGAAGAAAAGGTTATTCCACACGCATCTCTAATAACGCCCAATTCATTTGAAGCCGAGCTCTTGACTGGCATCAAGTAGGTATACTTGCACCCTTTATTTTATGGCACTATTATATGTGACTATTGATGCTGATATGATTCTATTTCAAATGATGCCCTTTGCATACTTTCGACTTGCCTTGTTAGGAGAGGAGGGAAGAGAAGAAAAAAAGGAGATGAGAAGGAGATATGAAGTGGGTGAAGTTTTTCTGACAAACGTTTGACCAATACAGACTGGTCACTGAAGCTGATGCACTTCAAGCGTTTGACATTCTTCACGAGGCTGGCCCTTCTAAGGTGAGCAATTATCAGTCCACTTCTTCATGCGTAACTTATCTTTACCTTTTGATGGCTGACTTATGTCTACTTATTCTCAAATCAAAACCTTGATATCATTGAACGTTAAAGCACTACGCATCCGGTCATGTTTTGATCATCTTTTGTTCATGTGGTCAAATATTGACCAAAACATGACAAAAAACATTTTCGTCAATGTTGGGTTTCATGTATCACATTTTTTTTTTAAACATTTTATAGCTATTGGAACATCAAAACTGAAAATGTTCATATGTGCAGAAGAACCCTAGTAAAAATTTCGAGCAAGTCACGGTTCCCTGCATCATATATCACGACATTATATTGTACTCCTATGGCTCTGTGTTCAGTTTGCACGGCAATCTCAGTAGTTATCCTGGTGTCGAATCTGATGTTTTATCTTGTAGTAAACTACAACGTGAATTGCTGTTAGCATTGAGAAGTTTTTAATATGAGGACTGTTCTAGTGTTAACAATTGTGTCCGGTTGGAATGACGTGAACGATTATGAACCTTAAAAATAATTGGCGCTGAGAAATAAACAATTAGTATTAATTACTCTATTTTGTGTTCAGGTGCCGAAAAAACCGGGACAGAATTAGTGTTATTAATGCTAATAACGATTCACGGTGTAGTGTAGCCTTCTTGATTTGTTAGTGTTGTTTAGTTTTGTGCTTTGATTTGGCCTATTGTGGTTGACATAAGCTTATTTTGTGAGGTTTCTAGGAATATGAGATAAACTCTATCTAGGAATATGCTCTATAGGTATTATGCACATGGTGAAGGAATAATTATGTTTCGGATCTGGAGTGGATATAGATGATTGCTTACACTCGTCTTGAAAATGAATGTACAAAATGCCTGAAGTATGCTTTTGTTTAAGTTTCACAAATGTTTTTGACCGCATAAAGCACACTTCAATTCCGACATGTTGTTGACTCCTTTCTGCGATGCAAATGTTCCTTTTTGTCCCTTTTTGTCCCTCTCTGTCTTAATAATATCCACGTGTAAATTGTCCAGGTCGTAATAACAAGCATGGATCTAAATGGGGATTTGGCCATTCTTGGTTCTGAGCGAATAAATGGAGTGAGTTTTTCCATCAACTCAATTTTCCGTTCGACTTTAGGCTCAATTCTTGAGTGACTTTCTTCTAGCCAACTGTTTACCTCTTTCTTCCTCTGATTTTCATCTTTCATCCCTTTATGTTTTTACTTCTTTTTGTTTCCCATGGAACGTTTTTTCCTTTGTTTTCTCCTATTTCTGTAGCTCATTCCTGCGTGGAATGTAATATCACAGAAATGGTTATTTTACAAGAATACAAATAGTGAATTTTAGAAATAAAAACTGAAATAGGCTTGTAATCGTCTAATTTCGTTAATTGGTGATAATTGAGATACAGTGAGGATTTTGTTTCCAAGTTCTTCATAAGATCGAAAAACTGTGATCACTACTCTTCTAATATTCTATTTCTATCTATTACTTTTACTATCCATTTTTGTCTAACCCATAGTTATTTCTTCCCATCTCTAATCCAGGCCCAAGGCTTCCATCGGTTTAGCATTAAAGTTCCAAAGCTACCGAGTTATTTCACGGTACAAACGTTTGGCCATTTTCCCTTTCTCGAGCTTTTATGTACCTCCTTTCTGTTTTTCTTTCTGTTTGAGTGAAGTCTTATTTGGGGACTCTGGATTTCTCTCTGTCCCTCTCCCCTCTCCCTCTCTTTACTCTCTCCCTTCTCTCTCTCTTTACTCTTTCTCTCCTCTCTCTCTTCTTACTCTCCTCTCTCTCTCCCTCACTCTTTCCCACTCTCTGTCTCTACTCTTTCTCTCCGCTCTCTCTTGACTCTTTTTATTCTAACTCATTACTCTTTCTCTCCTCTCTCCGTCTCTTTACTCTTTCTCTGTGGGGAATCAGGGGACAGGCGATCTGATGACAGCTCTCCTCCTCGGATGGACATATGTAAGTCACAAAAAATGAAATTTTTGCTTCAGGACTTTTCATACTTTTTTTTTTGTTTTCTCTGCATATTAATAATAGCTACACAGTAATGATTGCAAGTTGTCTTTATTCTGAAATGACCTTCTACAATACTTCATGTTAGTGTTGGGTATCGGGTAGTTTCATATCGCGATAATTTCGATATTCGATATATCGAATATCGATCGAGCAGATTCCTCGATATATCGTACCGGGACCAACATAAATTATCGCGATATATATCGCAAAAATTGCGTGTCCATACAGTAAGAGTACGGAAAATCGTACAGAAATTTTGCCCCCCCCCCCCACTGAGCGCTCGGGGGGTAAAAAAAAAAAAAAAAAAATTTCGTTTTCGATATATCGGTGATATATCGGATATATATCGCGATATTTCGATAATCGATATATCGAAGCGATATTTCGATAATCGATATATCGAAGCGATATATCGATTATCGGGTACCTAAAATTCGGTACATATCGAATATCGGCAAGTGGTCCTCGATACCCAACACTACTTCATGTATTGCAATATTTTGGCATTTTATAGTTGTAAAACAAACTCTCTCCCCTTTTGATCTGTACATTCAATGAAAAATGACTTTGTAGAAAAAGAATACAAAGACTGGAGGAGGAGATGGAGTTAACGGGTTGAAACATGCTGTTCACTGAATTACTTGGAGGCTTAATCATAGGTTTATAATTCAAACTTGAAAGAATTACATGTGTATCGGCTGTTTAAGACGATAGTAAAAAACACTAGAAAAGTAAATACTTGTTTTGAAACTTAATGTACACTGTAGGTAGGATAATGTAATGATTACAGTCGTAGCGTAACGATTACCGTCATAATCTAGGATTTTCAGTCATTATGTAATCATTTCGGTCATAATGCAACGAACACAGCCAAAATGTAATGATTGCATCCATAACGTAATGATTATAGCCAAAAATAAGTGAGTTTTTGACTAAGAAATAGTTGAGGAGTTGGCGTTTGGACGGTTTGCAGAAGTATCCGGAGGACCTGACAAAGGCGGCAGAATTAGCAGTGGCCACATTACAGGTGAGTGGATTTGGACTGAATAATTGGCTGAAAATGGATTAGGTTAGGGATATTGGAATCCACAAGTCCCATTTTTAACAAAGTTTATTATTATTAGAGTTAATAGCAGTAATTCGGTCATGAGTCCAATGTCATAAAATGACGTTAACAACACTTATTCAAGGAGTCTATTCAAGAGCATGCTGCCTCATCATCCAAGAGTAGAATAGTTTAATTAATTCTTATTTCACAGTTCAACTATTAGTTTTTTCACTAGTAAAATTATTAGAGGGGAGGAACAGTTTCATAGAGGGGAAGAAATTGTTTAGAATATGTCTTTTAGTTCCCAACCTGCGAGTGATTTCCTCAAGCCTTACGAAGTTTACCAACTATGAAACATATCTCGCCATTCCCTTTCCCTTTTCCTTTCCCTTTCCCTTTCCCTTTTCCTTTCCCTTTCCCTTTTCCTTTCCCTTTCCCTTTCCCCTTTCCTTCTCCTTTCCCTTTCTCCTTTCCTTTTCTTCCCTTATCTTTCGTTAACTTTCCTTCCCTTACCTTTTCTTAACTGGCAGTTTTTTTTTTTTTTCCGTAAAGATGTTTTTGTTGCTTCATTTTTCATGGGATGTGTGACGACTGTCAGATTCCAAGTTCCTCAAACTTAAGGAAGAGAGAGGAGGAGAAGTTAACGGGTCCTCAAAGTATTATTTATTTTTATATATGTGCACGCATATGTATATGCATATACTAATGGTATATATTAATATGTTATGTTATATATGTTTTCGTTTTTATGTTTATGTGTATGTGTATGTGTATGTGAATGTGTATGTGTATGTGAATGTGTATGTGTATGTGTATGTGTATGTGAATGTGTATGTGTATGTGAATGTGTATGTGTATGTGAATGTGTATGTGTATGTGTATGTCTATGTGTATGTGTATATGTATATGATGAATATGCATATGTGTATGATGTATGCGTATGCGCATATGGATATGTATATGTATCCTTTTTGGTTTTATTCTTTAAAAAGCTGTAGAAATGCGCAGCTGTTTGATGTTCTTACTTGAAATCCTTACAGGAAAATTTTCATTGTTTTTGTAGGCGGTTCTGAAACGAACTGTGAGTGATTGGGCAATTTCTGGAGTAACTCCGACCATAAAGCAAATGGAGTTAAGGCTGGTTCAAAGTCGAGAAGATATTATTTCACCAACTGTGACAATTCGAGCTCAGCCACTAGGAAAGTAGCTGAAGGTGTCTAATATTATGAAGTTGGAGAAGGTGGTTATTTTATACTTGACTGTGTCATTTGAGAAGCTGCCCGAACTTCCGTTTTTTGTGGGAAAAAGTTGAAAGCTGCGAATTTAGTAACTCCATTCATTTTAGGAAGATAGGCTTGTGCCTAGTGATGATTTTAGCAATTTCCGACTTTTTTTTTTTGTATATTATTGATTCAGAAATCGCAAAAGCACTGTTTGTTACCGTTCTTTTTAAGTGCATCGCAGCTTTTGCAGAGGAAATGTATGTTGATGTTCTGCTTTGTCTTTTTTCCAAAAATGTAAAGTAGGAATTATCAGGGGATCCTGTTCCCAAGTGATTCTGCTTTTGTGTTATGTTTGTCTTATGCTTTGTAGGTATTGCATTCTGACTTCATGTTTTCCGCATGTCACGTTCTCCACATGGCCATTTCTTTAATTACTTCAATTGCTGTACCATTCTGCTGTGTTTATACACCATAATTTGGTGAAACATTATATCACCATATACTCATTAGCTAATTATAGCTACTGGGAGGAGGAAAACAAACCGGATTGCTGATAAACATACCAATCCTGGTAATAAAACCAGCCGAGGACGAAAGGGAAATAGTAATGGCAAACAAACAAGCAATAAGCTTTCCTTGTGATATGAAATTACGGCTCAAGTTGCACGCATGTTTTTCTATTTTATTGCTCATTACATCATTCTATGATGTCACTATATCACGATATATCACCTTCCAGATTGGTACAGTTAAAAACAAATTATAAAAGAGCTACACAGTTGCACTGGAAACGTTGAATTGAAAGCCCAACCCAAGTGGCGTGAAACCAAGGTGTCCTCCACATCCTACAACATACAGGTGATATTGATCAGCTATTGTATTCCAAAACCTTTTTTGCATTAAGTCTTGATTTGGCATTGCAGTGATCCACAGTATATCATAGACTCCCGCCATACTATTTCCATCATCATGTGTCTTTATGCCCCATTAGCAATCGAAGCTATACAACTCCGGTAAAATCCAATGATGACCCTTGATTAGTCAAATCCGAATGTTTTGGTAGAAAATATACAATTTTGATCATTTATTTGAGGAAAGGCTTCGAATATGATGCACTTTCATTGGATATTTATTTTTGACAAATATACTATATATCTTATCCTAAAATTGCTGATACCAGCTGGAAACTAAAATGTTGAACGATCTGCACTATCTGCTTTTATTTAGCAACTATACACTTTATTTTTCAAATTTACATATACACATGATTATGTATTCTTATCTATGTACAAGAAAACACCGCGACAAAAAATACTTTGACTGATCACTAGCTGCTTATCCCAGTCCTATAAACTTCCTCACATGCAACCGACAATGGCAACCTTTTCCTCACCCTTCA
Source organism: Zygnema cylindricum (assembly GCA_037447655.1). NCBI lineage: Eukaryota > Viridiplantae > Streptophyta > Zygnematophyceae > Zygnematales > Zygnemataceae > Zygnema > Zygnema cylindricum. Next base: position 68,952 of record JBBHKE010001983.1, read on the forward strand.
ATTCCCGTCTCAAAGTAGTGTCTGACAAAATAATTGCCAGTAGTTAGGATTTCCATTGGTACACAAAATGGAACCTTAAAAAGAGCTTCTCGTCTTTCTTAGGCACTCTTCCAAACTAAAATCGAACAAAACGCCAAGACTAATCTTTGGCCAAACTTGCTTGAAAATCACATAAGTTCAGGGCAACAGGAAGTCGCATATCTTCCGTATCCAAAAAGTAGGAAGCCCAGGGTATGTCCAAGCACTGCTGCTATGAAGATACCTAAATTGAAAGTCATCACAATAAGCATGAGAATGTAGGCGGAAGCAATGTGTAGACCGTACAACACTCCCTTGGCGATACTAGTTTCGATGGTGGACGGCGCTGCTATGTGCTGCAAGCTAAACTCAGAAAGAAATGCCCAAACAAAAAAGTATGAGGAACGAATGAGAGTCATCAACACAAATTGTTCCAAAATGTGTGACCCGAATAAAATGACAAAATAGATACTTCAGGAAGGAGACTGCACCCTCCACTACTCACCACAGACACAAGAAGGGACAGTAAAACCGTACAAAACCGTACACGCAGGACAAATGAGACTTACAAAGGAACTCTGAGAGGATTGGAGGCTCTGACAGGTGGCGGCATATCCCTGGCAGAGAAGAGAACTCGAAATGTTGACAAAAACTCATGGAGAATACAAAATAGAAACGTAAGCAGAAGAGCTACTAAGTAATGTGTGAGGGTTTTTGTTGTCCATGAGCTGAAGAGAACAGTGACATTTGTCCCCCAATAGAAGGTCATATGCATCCCCATTTTAATCTGAAAGTATCTTGACACAAAACCCGAAGGCCTCAAAGTTAAACAAAAAGAATGAATAAAAAGTCAACATCAAAAGTAAGAAGCTGCATCATTTGACTTTTTAAAAGGACAGCATTTCAAAGATAATGAAAAAGGATCGAACCACTGAATCGCGACAGCTTAAGTTTATTTTACAAACTTTTAAGAATTAGCTAAGAATCGTTAAAAGATATCTCCTCAATTTCAACAAATAATAAGCTGTCAATTAAAGATGCCAAAAAAAAGCATTCTAAAGCCGCAATTACAATCCTCCAATATTGAAGTGTCTCTTAAAAAAAGTTTGGAAACGAAAGAATTGGAAGCAACGCAATTCTTAACTTTGACAAAACTAGTTATTCAAAAAAACGAAAAAGAAAACAGAAAAATGCACAGAATTCCTGCAATGGAAAAAAGTTCTTACAGAGTTTTCGTTTGATTTTGAACGACAAACTTCTTGCATAAACGTCACAATTTAAACTGGAGAATGAAACAGAGTCAATGAAACAGGCAAGCTGCCTAAAACATTCTCTCTCCGAAACTCGCAATATCGAGAACTATTACCCGATATTAGCCGATATCTGATAAGTAGATCGATTAAGACCTGGCGACGCGATATCTCACTGGTTTTTGACTTTCCAAATTCAGCAGATATTCGATACAGCAGCCTTTTCAAACCAAAAGTAAAATGTTTGAACCTCCACATATTCAGCAATTTGTCAAAAGAACAGTACGGTACAGCCGTCAATTACTAATCGACGTCCTAGATTTAGCAATCTGTTGCGCCGACTACGGAAACGAGGATACACTATTGCGTGTCACCGTGTCCAACTTTCGTCCGGATTCTTTGCCACATGTGTCGCTGTCCGCTTCCACCGTTCACATTATGATACATTCCCCCTATGGACAGAACGTCCGTGAAAAGGAAAACACGATTGCGTAATAGTGTGAACCAATAGGGATACAACTTCCGTATGAAAAATAAACCATATTTTATATGGTGTTACAGACAGGAACGACGAATAAGGGCCGCTTGTCAGATCTTCAACATTATGCGACACCTGGCATCCTGTACACCGCGCATCGTTATTAGTGTCAAAGTTTAAATAGTGTGGAAGTAAATATACCGTCATTGACGCTAATTAAGATTTTTTTTTTTTTTTTTAAAAAGGTGTATTCTAATTTCGGCGTTTATGCTAATTTGGGAACAGCAAAAATGGAATATTCGCTGTACGATTATATACATTAATATATGTATCCGTACAAAATATAAAAAATCGTACGCCGTCGTGAATTATAAATATCCGTACATGTAAGACTAATTTACGTGTCAGAACAATCCCGTTTTTTTAGCGCACGATCCTATGCGTGCGCGTCTGATTTAACTCATTTTTTGTAAAATTTTCACTTGAAAAGGTACATTTGTGTACGGTCTGACATCGACCGTACACCACACTATTTAGATATTATTGTAATTCGTCCTTTACGCTATTTTGTACGGTACCTTAATTAACGTCAAGGAAAAATTAAAATCATGTATCCTATTTGAGGAAAAAAATCAAAATTTTAAGAACCCAA
>JBBHKE010001983.1:71359-98859 GCA_037447655.1 Zygnema cylindricum
GGAGAAGGAAGACCAAAGGTAAATCAGAATAGCCTTAGGTTTGACATCTGAACTTAAGGCTTGTGAGAGTTTGATCTGTTTATACCGAAAGAAGAACAGGTGGAAATTATAGCTCAAAGGAGGAATATACGATTTCAATTCTGAGATAAAGACTACATCAAACATATCAAGTAATTGAGCCGGGTTTTCACGTAGGGATAGAAGAATAGTTAATCGTATGTAAACCTGTATAGGGGATTTCAAGATAATTGAGAAACCTCAATAAAAGAGGGAAGAAGTGATAATGGGAAAGAATACACCCCAATGGAATTTGAAGAATTTCTTAAAGAAGAAGGAATTCATCATGAGAAAATGGTTCTTTATAATCCGGAACAAAATGGAGTAGCACAAAGAGTTAATAGAACTTTAGGGGATATGTCCAAATGTATGCTAATTGATAAGAAGATAGGGATGCACTTTTGGGCCGAGTTAATGAACTATACAAACTACATCAGAAATAGAGTCTTAACTTTAGCATATAAGGAGGAAACTCGATATTAAAGGTGGACAAGAAGAAAGCCATATTTGTCTAGTTTGAGAGTGTTCGGAATTCAAGTCTACAGTTTGGATTCCGATAAGACTAAATGGAAACCAGAAGGAAGAGGGAAACCAGGATACCTTGTAGAATATGATGAGAGCACAAAAGGATACCGAGTGTATGACTTGAAAAAGAGAGATATCATCTTGGTAAAACACATAGTGGTGATGAATGGAGTAAACTCCATCGATCCATTCAAATATAATAAGCAAGCCAAAATCAGATTTGAACTGGATCTGTTTTTTGACTTTGACTATGGAAATGAATAAAAAAGAAGAGGGGGAAAAAGAAAAATCTGTAGATTAACCAAGGGAGAACCAGGAGGAGACAACAACCAAGGTAACGCCACAATATGAAGTGGAAAGAGATGAGGAGCTTGATGAGGCACCAGAATTGGAAGATAAGGAAGCTGAAGATATTCCAAAACGGAACCCGAGGATGCCTTCCATACCGACATCATATTTTGAAGGAGGAAGAAAAAATAGTAAACGACTTCAAGTAAGACAAACAAACAATCAACTCACAAAGACGTCGCATCCAGATGAACTTGATACGTACTTAGAGGCCATAAATACCCGAGAAAGTATCCGGTGGATCACGACTATAAATGAAGAAATGGCCTCCATCATGGAAGCCAATAATACATGGGAGTTGGTAGATTGTCCACAGGACCAAAAACCAATAAGGTGTAAGTGGGTTTTTAAGCTTGAACTAAACTCACATAATACCATTGAAATATACAAAGCTAGATTGGTTGCTAAGGGTTATACTCAGAAAAGGGAATAGACTACAAGAAAACCTTTGCACCTGTAGTCAGATTTCCTTCTGTGAGAATCCATTTGAGTCTAGCCGTAGCATAGGATATGGAAACACCCCAGATGGATATTAAGACTGCCTTCCTACGAGAGAGTTAGAAGAGGAAATCTACCTGAAGCAACAGAAAGGTTTCATGGAAAGTGGAGAAGAAAGCAAGGTTTGCAAATTGATAAAATCACTTTATGGCCTTAAGTAGGCCGCGCCCCTATGGAATATAAAGCTAGATGAGTTTCTGATCGGTTTGGGGTATATAAGAATTAGTTCAGATCACTCCATATATCTATTTGAATATGAGAATGGATTGATATTTATTGCTATTTATGTGGATGATTTGTTAGTGTTCAACAAGTCCTTAAGATAAGATTAACAAACTAAAATAGGATCTAAGAAGCTAGTTTGACATTAAAGACCTTGGTGAAGCAAAGTACATTTTGCGGATTCAAATGTAGAGGGATACAGGGAATAAAATTATAAAACTCACTATGAAGGAAGTTATTCGTAATATGCTTGAAAAGTTTCAGATGGACAAAGCAAATGGATGCACTACTCCCATGGATCTAACAAAAATATCAGAGGGGAGTGAAGAGGGAGGAATATTGATATTGAATGATGAGATGGATGAGGAAGAAAAAAGGTTTATGGAAGGAATTCCATATCAACAGATTGTTGGCAATTTAATTTACTTTATGAAATGTACTCGTCGGGATATAGCTGCAGCTGTAGGAGTCCTGAGTACGAGTCTAAATGAGCCCAAGAAGAGAGACAAAATCAGCCCAAGAAGAGAGACAAGGAAGCAGCCAAAAGGGTGATGAGATATTTGGTGGGAATAAAGGAATGTGGTTGCATTTGGGAGGGGAGCTCAGTGACATCACTACTTCCAGTGATGCCAGTTATGGGGATGTGCCTTTAAGGCGACGCACGACTGGATATTCATACAAATTGGATGTGGGGCATGCTGTTGGAGTAGCAAACAACAGAAATTAGTTTCTCAGTCAATTATCGAGGTTGAGTACATGGCTTTCGTGCTCCCACCACATAATTAATGTGGGTCAAATCTCTCCTTCATGAACTTGGGTTGATGAAGTCTGGAACCCAAAAGGTCTTTTGTGATAATCAAGCTGCTATCTCTATTGCATCTAACCCAAAACACCATTTCAAAGCTAAACATATGGATATCAGACAAAGCTTTGTTTGAGAGAAGGTCGAAAATAAGATAATTAAACTCGTTGATAAAAGCGACAAAGAGATGATTGCAGACATGATGAAAAAACCAGTACCTTGTCCTAAACTAAACTTTTACAAACAAAATTGTGGGCTAAAATTAAAAGTTGATTATGAATTAAAGGGAGTGTTGAAAAAAAAAATTTATTATTCACTTTCTATGTTAGGCTCTAGAGAAGAGGAATAAGAGAGAGACATCATGGCTGCCCATAGTCAAACAAAAACTCAGACAGACAGATTAAAGGATTACCAAAATGATGGACTGACTTAGATTTGATCTTAGGACCCTCAATGTCCATAGTAACGTGCCGCTCCATCCATTAAGTTGTAGATGAATCGTTAGATACATTGGGTTTAATAAATATATAAAATGTTACCCGACAACAATTTTATTTAACGGTACCAAACTGACGAAACGACACATATATTATATGGCGTGCGCGGACGCGAATCGGACCACATAAAATAATTGATCGGACCGCCAATATCGCAGCCGCAAATCTGGAGTTATTTTTTGGCGGCTTTTGGACATTGCGGCGCGCAGTGCCACGTGGCGCCACATAATTGGATGCAGGAAAAGATGGGAGGAGGAACCATGGCTCCTAGGCTGATAAGCGTTAACCAAAAGGCCATGTCGTACAATGGCTCTACAAGAAGTACACCCGCCACTGTACCTTCTTTTAGTGTACAGTCTCGTGATTTGTCTAAGGTTTAGTAGAAGGTAGGTGTGAGTACGGGTTTAAGGACTTAAAAATTTTTTGAGGCGCCTCTCTCTAAGTGACCTTTTGTATTTATAAACTACCTTTGGCCAGACATAACTTACTGCTCAGGGGAGCAAACTCAGTGATTCTTTTTGCGTTTGGCTCAAGGGAGTCAGGTCCTCACAACGATGAGACTGGTTAGAATACTTGCGTGACAGGGTGGCACTTATTCATTGGGAAAGTCGAAGGGGCATATATTATCCTAGAGGCTTTACATAGGCTGCTCATTCTGTGGGTCAATGGAGACTACACAATTGCAAAATCGAGTATATTCCATGGGAAACTTTCTTCAAAAAAAGATACCTCTCTCTCTCACTCTCTCTCGCTACGCTTCAATATAAAAGCTCACCAAACGTAACGTAACTACTTTAAACTAAACAAAACCGTACATAAAATGCGCAAGAAGTGTCTATAAATAAATTATGTCTAGACGGGAAACATCATTTTATCAAAAGTATTGTTTAAACGTTCATTTCAAACGTGTTCCTTTGACTCGACCGTCGCCACATAAAATTTACGCGAGACCAAGAATCGGCTATGCAACTAAGGAGGTGTGCCCATGTAACCAAAACTTTGCAATGTTACTTTAGATTTTAGTGCAGATTTTATGGTGTTATTTTCAAAGTGTTCCTATGCCCAAGAACGAAATGGTTACTAGGGCCTTCGTTATTGTAAATGTGTAACAGTTGTAGACGTCTACTTAATGTGCAACGGACCATGAAACAAAATGTAGGCCACAACGAAACTTCCTAAAAATGATGACGTCTACAAAAACGGCGACGATTGTAGACGTTAATTTTTCTGTGACAATGTAGATGTTTAGGGTTTTGTGACATTGTGAATTCATGCTACTTTTTGAAGTCATGAGGTTGTAAAATTTTCGCCATGGCTTCCCGATTTCTTTTTCTTATCTTTTATCATTCGATATGCCATCAAACTAAGACCCAAAACATTCAAAAAAAAAAAAAAAATTTATTTTTTATTTGATATTGTTATTGTTGCATTTCATTGAGAGTAGAGAGAAAGAGGAGCGGTAGAGTGAGAAAGAGCGGGAGAGATGAGGACGACGTAAACTTTTGCAAAAGAACCTATGAATAAAAGTGGAGGTCCTAGACCCCAACGATTTTTTTTCCGTACATGCTTGTCATTTTGGTACGTACACGCGCGTGAAAAACAGGGAAAAAAATAGCGTGTACTCTCCCTCGTGCAAAAAATTTCGAAGACGTTTTATGCGTGCAATACCGTTTTCCTATTCGTCAATTGGCTAATACTTTTATTAAATCACCTTGCGAGGTGATTTCAGTACAAGTATGAAGATGAGCTGGCGGGACTTGGAAGTGGGTCGAAAAGATAGTAACGCCAGATTGGAGTACTTTTAAATTTCCAAGATGAAGCAAAATGTACTTTGGTTCTTGCCCATTTTTCGTACGGCGTAAGGTTTTCTCGTTGCAAGTCCCATTTTCTGTGAAAACGACGGAAAAAAACCCTTTCTTTTTTATATGGGCAACCCGCCTAAGACGCGAACGAAAACACACAATTAAACTAAAACCAAACGAGACGGCTGAGCGTCAGTCGCGCAAGGGCCGATTACATATTTGATTCTAACAACATTTTGGCATTGAATGGCACGTTTTGCTCAATTGTTATCTCTACACAGATGCGAGCAGGGGAGATGGTGGAAAAACTGGAGAACCACTATCTCTTGAAGCACATGTGTTCCGGTGCAACCGTGTTGATCATCCAATTTTGAAATTTGACTCGCCTGAAGGACGCCATCATAGCAGGTGGGTCTTGTAGCTCAGTCCCCTTCCCTTCTACGTTTGACATTCTTGTTGCATCCATTTTTCCGGGATCCTTGCGTCCTTTGCCACGTATCATTATGTACGGAAGCTTTACACATTTGTACGGTCTGTGAACAGGTTAGGACCTGCTGACGTTTGCGCCTGTAGTACAGTCGTTACATAATTCTGTATACGTTATCCATTCCTTTGTACTTTTGTCCTGTCATGTCGTTCACGTGGCATTTGATGACGGCAATCTTGTCGATACTTACACCATTAGTTTTACGACATCTGGAGCCGTCCTCAAAATATTGAACGGTGTCGATCTTGTTTGAAAGTCCATACTGAATTGCCTCTTTGTACTCGTCACAAAATAGTATGGTTTTCGTACAAAATCAATTCTGTAACATTCCTGAACTTTGCTTCAGTCGCCAAGTCCGGTCTCGTTTCACACGTGCGCTTTGTCGGGATAATTTATGTGTACGAAAACAGGAACTGTTATGAAATACTTTGACAGTTTGACTGGATCTTTCCTCAAGGCCCGAGTTTTCCATTACATAATTTCCCCACGCTTTCCTAAAACGGCTGACGAAAACGTTTTTTTTTTTTTTTGAGAAATTTTAGTAATGCCTGTTTGTGACGTCGTATCGATATCCGGTGCCGGCATCAACTTGCATTGATGGAAGTGCTCTCCGCGGTGCGCCGCGTCCTACAACAAGATCCGAAACCTCATCCAAGCGTGTCAAACGTATAAAATGTGTACGGCTTCGTCCAAAAATTTATCAAATCATTAAGGGTACGTCCCCATGTAGGCGATACTTTGAAAAAGTATTTTGGACTGTAGTGAATTGTTTCGTACTACTTTGAAAAGCGTCCCTATGTGCGAAAATGAAATCGGAACTTTGGAATGTGACGGGTGTAGATGTGGGTACAACTTGCGACGGTTGGAAACGACTACGAAACTTACTATGCATGATGACGTACGCAATAACTACGACGGTTGTAAACGTCTACAATACAAGCGGCAATTATTGACGTCTCAAAAACTAACGACGGATGTACACGTCTACAATGACAAATGGTGTCACAACTCCCGCGACATGACGTGACATCGTAATGTTGACCGTGACGTTGTAGTTATCAGACAGTGTTCAACGTGAGACATGGAGTGTGAGGGAGCGTGATGGTGGAAGTGGGAGAGAGTGTACGGTAGGTGGAGAGCGTACGCTACACCGCGAATCGTTATTAGTGTCAAAGTCACTAATTTGGGTTTTTAAAATTTTGATTTTTTTTTTCAAATAGGATACATGATTTTAATTTTTCTTTGACGTTAATTAAGGTACCGTACAAAAAAAATAAAGCCCGAAAGTACAATAAAATATAAATAGTGTGGTATAAGGTCGATGTCATACCGTACACAACTGTACCTTTTCAAGTGAAAATTTACAAAAAATGAATTAAATCAGACGCGCACGCATAGGAACGTGCGCTAAAAAAACGGGATTAGTCTGACACGTAAATTAGTATAGCATGTACGGATATTTTAAATTCGCGACGGCGTACGATTTCTAATATATATATATTAATGTATATAATCGTACGGTAAATATTCCATTTTTGCTGTTCCCAAGTTAACATAAACGCCGAAATTAGAATACACCTTTTTTTTGAAAATTTTCAAATTCTTAATTAGCATCATTTACGGTAAATTTTCTTCAACACTATTTAAACTTTGACACTAATAACGATTCGCGGTGTACTCTCTCGCGGATTTCACCTTGACGTAAAATGACGTTGAAAGCGAAAGACCCCTGAAAAAAAAATTCGTACAGGTCGCAAAGCGACAATTTCTATTTTTTTTATCGACCTAAAATTTTCCCGCTCGTGTAACGCGTGCGTGGACCGTTTTTCATTCGCCATTTGCGCGGTACACCGTGAATCGCTATTAGCGTAATGAAATAGATAGCGTAATGAAACAATTAGCGTACTTTACGGTAAATTGTGTTTTTTCGGGTACACCATGATACTAATTTATCATGTACTCTAATTTGTAAACTGCTTTGTAAAAATTTTCAGCACATAATATGTCCACACTAAAACATGTATTTGTACGAAACTGTTCAATTCGTACGCCGTCGCGTTTTTTTGACATCTGCGTTTGCCGGAAAATATTTACGCAATTATATATTATTATATTTTCTGTACCTTTAAACTTAAAAATGTACGAAATAGTACAGATCTGGCAGTCCGTACACCACACTATTTAAAAGGGCACTAAATTACAGTTATGAACCGCATTGAGCGGGGTACCTCAAATAACGTTCAAAAACATTTAGCGTACTTTATTCTATTTGAGAATTTGCCCCAAAAAAAGGGGTACCCCAATTAGCGTCATGTACGCTAATAGCGATTCGCGGTGTACTTTCCCTAAAATCAAGTCGCGAGGTGATTTTTGATGAAGTTTTTTGACGGGCTGAATTCTCTTGCCCGGGGGTCAAAAAAAGGAAAACGCCAAAATTCGTTAACATGACGACAAACATGAAGTACACTCAAAGTATCGACTTGACGTTTGCTGTACTTTTAAAGAATTGATATTATTGTACGGCTAAAGTTTTTCTCGTACAGAACTGCGTTTTGGGTCAAAACGACAGAATAAAGTAGATACTTTAATACATGGGGACGCAGAATAAAGTAGATACTTTAATACATGGGGACGCACCCTAGGTGAAAGGAGTTCGTTAGGACGCACTCAAGATATTTGTCATATAGTTGTCTTTATGTACACACTCTCTCTCTCTCTCTCTGTCACTTCCCTTCTCCCACGCATTTTCCATATTTTCCCACTCTCTCATCTCTTCCTTCTTCCCTTTTCTGACTACTTTCTCTTTTCATTCTTTCGCTCCAACTTTTTCCAGGTTCCATGACTCTTTTTCCATTACCTCTCCCTTTCATTTTTCTCCCTCTTTCAAATTTCTCACGTCAATACTTTCCCACATTTTGCCACTCATCCCTCTTTTTCCACTCCCTCTCCCTCTCATTTTTTTCCCTCTTTCAATTTTCTCTCATTTTGCCACTCATTCCTCCTCTTCCACTCCTTCTCCCTATTTTTTCCGTCTTCCTCTCCCTCTCCCACTCTCTATGGACACTCAGGTGGATAAATTTTTCTCCTTCCTTGAACCTTCTCTCTTGCCTTTCCCATGGTTCGTCCTCCCTCTCCTCATCTTCGTCCTTTCCACCCCTCTCCTCCTCCAACTCCTCCCGTCTTCCACCTCCAAAGGCTCCTCTCTCTCCCTCCCTCCCGGCCACTTCCAATGGCCCATTGTCGGCAATATTCCCCAAATCGCGTCTGATCCTCTTCCGTTCCGCGCACTTGCCAGGCTGGCAGAATTGTACGGACCCATCGTGTCACTTAGAATCGGTAACGCACCATTTGTCGTCGTTTCTTCGGTAGAAGCTGCTCGAGAAGTTTTGAAGGAATCGGATGCCGCTTGTTCTGGAAGCCCATTGCCTATGTCAGCGAAAATTATTGCACATGACGGTGAGTGCAAAAATGGTTTGATTCTGTTGACATTTTGGGATTTTTTTATTTTATTAGAAACAGGAATGTTTGATATTAGGTGGGTTTTTTTTTGGCTTTTCTGAGCCTCATTCTGGGCTCTAGCTTTGGGTTTTGTTGAGATGTAATTCTGGAAAGTTTGCATCTGTGAATTTTTTATGTTAAGTACATTTTTCAATGTAAAAGAATTGAAAATCGTGTGTCAAGAAAGAAAGCCAGGTGCCTCGTCCTCTCCCTCCCCCTATTTCTCTCTCATCCACATAAGCCTTACTCCTACCTTCCCTCTCTTTCCCTCTCCAGGAAGGAATATTGGGTTCGTACCTCCCGGTCCCCACCTCAAGCTTGTCCGAAAGCTCTGCGCGATGAATCTATTTACCCGAAAACGGCTCGATGCATGGAAACCCATCCGAGTCGAGGAAATGGTCGCAATGTGCGACGCTGTAACACAAGAAGCCAAATATCGTGATGGTCGTGTGACACTCCGACACCACCTAACTCGCGCTACTCTAAACAACATTCTGAGAATGTCGTTCGGAAGACGATTCGAATTTAATGTCCCCGGTAGAACTAATCTGGAAGCCGATGAATTTGCTGCCGCGATCAATGAGGTTTTTGATTTATTGGGAGCTTTTAATTTGGCGGATTATATTCCGATGTTACGCCCATTTGATCCTTTGAAGGTAAAAACTCGGTGTGAAAAAGTGAGAGAATTTATGGATAAGTGGCTCGGAGATGAGATCGAATCTCACCGGAGGAAATTGTCAGAATAGGGAATTGTTTCCAAGGATACCAGGAAACTTCCTCAAGATTTTTGTGACGCTCTTTTATTGGCGGACAATGAAGAAAAACTGGGAGAAATTGAGATGATTGGGGTTATACAGGATATGATTGTGGGTGGTACGGATACGAGTGCCGGAACAGTTGAATGGGCGATGATTGAACTTCTTTCGAATCCGGAAATTACGTCTAAATTGAGAGAGGAAGCGGGAACTGTTTTTGGTAAATTTGGGGAGAAGCAAGAAGAAAACGCTTTTGTTTCTGATGAGAAAGTGAGGGATTTAGAGAGTCAACTTCTCGAGCTTCCCTATTTGAAAGCCGTCGTGAAGGAAACTCTTCGTCATCGAACCCTCGGTCCTTTACTCATGCCCCATGTAGCCGTTGAAAATGTCGTTCTGGGGAATGGAAAATATCATGTGCCACGTGGCACAACGATTCAGGTCAATCAGTGGGCAATACACCATGATCCTGCCTTGTGGCCGGATCCCCATGTATTTAAACCGGAGCGATTTCTTGAGAAAGATCTCAAAATTCGGGGAATCTATTTTAGTTTTATTCCTTTCGGATCCGGTAGGAGAATGTGTCCGGCGTATAACTTGGGGTATCCGATGGTGGTTTTGGAACTCCCCCATTTGGTTCACGAGTTTGGGTGGAGTTTGGAGGGGGGAAAGCTTCTTGATGCGTCATCAAAGTTTGGACTCAGTCTGTGGCCAGCCATGCCGCTAAAAGCCATAGCCATACCTCGTAAGTAGGGAACAATGGGAGAAGGAACAAGGAAGGGAAGACGAGAGGGGAGGGAGAGGAGACGAGGGAGAGAGAGTAGGAGAAGGGAAGTAGAGCGAAGAGGAGGATGGTCAAGAAAGAGGAGATAAGAGGGAAACAAGGAAGAGAGTGATGGGAGATCGTAAGGAGAAGGAGAGAGGAGAGAACTGGGAGGAGGAGAGATTTTTGGGTGCAAGAATAAAACAAGGCGTCTTTCTTTTTTGAGTGATGCGAGGAGTTAGGGAATAGTTGAGTACAGATGAAACATGTAAATGGGTCTCCTTGTTTTGTTTTGTTTGGGGATAAAAGAAATTGTTGATTGTGTATGTTAAGGGACATTTAGCGTCAGGTTATTTTTGTCTTGTCCGTACTTTTTCTTACGTCGGTCAAGTCTTGTTGACCGTCTTATCCGGACGTCTCATTTTGGTCCTATCCGTACTTCCATACGTCGGTCCAGTCATTTGTACTTTTTCGTTACATACGTCGGTCTAATCTTTTTACGTAGAAGTCCTTTGACCGTCTGTCCAGTCTTTTGGGCGACGGTCCAATCTTTTGTCTTACATACATTTGTTAGAATCTAGACTAGGATTCCCTTGTTACAGCGCACCATAGAGCGCTTAGACTCCACAGTAATTAGCATTGTATATTTTGTATATAAGTGACACTTCTCACTTAATGAAATCATCCCAAATACAAATCAATTCCTCTCTCCAATGCATTGATCTTTCTCTTGTGTACAATTTCATGGCTTCCGCCAATCCACCTCCAATAGGTTATGGGCCTAGCCATGCCACTTCTAATAGTATCCAGAAGTTTGATGGCCAAATTTTTTATGATTGGTCATTTTCAGCCATGCGTTTTTTCAAACACGAGAAGATTTGGGACCATTTTATAGGAATTTCAAAACCTCCTTTCCTTTCCTCTACTGATACACCAGCAGAAAAAGTTACCAAAAAGTTGGCGATAGCTACATGGAAACAAGAGGATGAGGATGCGCACGCTCGTCTATTGATGTCACTTTTTACCGAGCGCACTCGTCTTATTCGCGGCGCCTCCTCTTCCGCCGAGGCTTGGAGTCGTCTTCAAGCACCTTACATTCAAACCGGATGGGCCGCTCGCCGAATTCAAAACGAGCGTTTTTTAACTCCATGAAAAAGCCGTCGGAATCTATACAGGATTGGATTAGCACAGTCGAATTGTCGGCCGGAAAATGCACCATGATAGGCGTGCATCTTTCCGACGAGGACCTCTCTTCAACCCTTTTGGTAGGACTCCCTGAAACCTTTTCCCCTTTCATTTCCTCGTTTGACAATCTAGACCAATCCATTCCCTTTCACTCACTTTGTAGCAAACTTTTGCATGAAGAGACAAAACTTCTCTCTTTTTCTGCTCCAAATCTCACTAATGTAAATGCCTTTATTGCCGAAAATTAGAAGACTAACTCTAGGGGGGGTGCAGCGTTTGTTTTGCGCCTACTGCAAAAGAAAAGGACATTCCGTTGAAGACTGTTGAAAATTGGCGAGGCGGAACGCAGCTCAGGCTTCCAATCCCCCTAAAACTGGGGGGAATGCCAACATTGCCCATGTCAACCCACCAGTTCTTCCCACCCTCCCACTCCCTCCACACATTTCTTTCCCGCCAAATTTTCCTTATCCTCACCATTATTCCCCTTCTCCATCATTTCCACAATCTTCTAACGCCGCAGCGCACTATGCCTCTTCAAACCCCGTAAACCTCCCTTGGTCCACCGCTTTCTCCCCACATTTTCCCTCTAATTATCCCACTCCAATAGCTTCCCCTTTTGTCCTCCCTCTCTCACCAAAATTTGGATACAGAAATGTTGCCCATCATATCCCAAATTCTGTCACTCCGGATACTCAATTTCCACTAGGGTATGCTTTTCTATCTCAAACCCCTGTCGATTGGCTAATAGATAGTGGTGCAAGTCACCACCTTTCGCCACGATCTGATTGGATCACTCACCTTTCTCCTCTATCATCTCCTATGCAGATTCGTTCAGGCGACGACCGCATTTTGTTGGCTACTCATTTTGGCAACGTCAACGTCCCTAATGTGTCTATTCACATTCGGAACGTACTCTTTGTTCCTGGTCTAGCTAGGAATTTCTTTTCTGTCAAAGTCGCCACTTTTGACGGCTTAAAAGCTGAATTTAATAATGATAGAGTAACGTTTTTTGATAGAAAAGACAATAGTACTGTAGGTTTTGGAGTAGCAAGAGATTCTATATACGTCCTACAATCCTATAGTACGCTTAAGATATTTGCTTTGCTAGTGTCGAAAGTTTTCCACTTTGGCATTTAAGATATGGTCATTTAAATAGCGAAAGTTTGAGTACTTTGCCAAATCTTGTAACTGGACTAAATTCATTCTCTAACAAATCTTTGGATTTTTGTCACGGTTGCGCGCAAGGAAAAATGCCGTGTCACTCATTTCCCACTAACACTACTGTCATCACTGAACCACTTGCACTTATACATACGGACGTGTGTGGACCCATGCGCACGCGTAGCTACAGTGGATCCCTTTATTTTTTCACTTTCATTGACCACGCCACTCGTTTTTCACACGTGTATCCAATCTGTCACAATGTGACGTTTTTGCCCGATTTCAGGAATTTAAGGCGTTGGCAGAAAATTTTCACAACAAACGAATCAAGGTCTTGCGCAGTGACAATGGTGGCGAATTTTTGTCCAACCAATTTTCTGAATTTCTCATGCAACATGGAATCTCACGTCATTTAACGGCGCCTCGGACGCCACAACAAAACGGCATTGCAGAAAGGTACAATCGAACATTACATGACATGTCACGCTCTATGCTGTACTTTGCGAATTTGCCTTATGAATTTTGGGAAGAGGCTGTCGTTTGTGCAAAATATTTACGCAATCTTTGTCCCACTAACGCTTTACCAAAATCTAATCCCATGGAAGCATGGTCCTCTGTCAAACCAGATATACGCCACCTTAAAATCTTTGGTTGTGAAAGCGTGGTACAAAGACCTCCAATCGGACGTCAAATTGGGCGCTCGCGCATTTCGTGGCATTTTCATTGGGTACGCTCCAAATTCCAAAGCGTAGCGCATCTGGAGTCCTTCCCAGTATCGCAGCATCGCGTCATCACTACCAGAGAAGTAATTTTCAACAAAACGCCACTACTCCAAACCTTGTCTCGTATGCCCTTCCCTTCCCGTCTTCCCCCATTATCCGACTTTCCTTCTTTCACCCTCTATGACCCTCTTCCCCCAAACCTTCCCCTTCAATCTCTTCAGCCATCTAAATTCACCTACCTTACACCTTCCCACCCCTCTCCTGTTAATCCTCCCATATTTTCCCCCTCATCATCTTCAAGTCTCCCTCCTCCTCCATCTTCTCCTACCCCCTTTGTTTTCCCGGCTGCTCCCATCACTCCTGCCAGCCACTCAGCTGCCCTTCCTCTTCATCTTGTCACAAATTCTGAAGATAATTCCTCCTCTCCCCCTCTTTCCCAAGATGATCCGCTTTTTGAGAATCTTTCTCCCACAATTTTTTCCCACTCACCTCTTCTTGGGCCTTTTGCTCCTCTTGAGCCATCACTTCCCGATCTTGAGCCTTCCTTTCTTCCTGATCCCTCTCCTTAACCTCGCCGAAACCCCGCACGCTCTAGAGTTCCCCCTTCGCGGCCAAACGTGTCTTTCGTTATCTACAGGGCACTAAAACTCTTTGTCTCACATATTCTTCCTCTGGCTCTAGTACTCTTACGGGTTTTGTTGATTCAGATTGGGCACAAGATGAGCTTTCCCGCCGTTCCACCACTGGCTCGTGCTTCTTTTTGGGCAATGGTCTCATCTCTTGGTCATGCAGAAAGCAACCTACCACGGCATGCTCCAGCACTGAGCCAGAATATATGGCCGCTTGTCACGCTGCCAAGGAAGCTGTCTGGCTTCGGACTCTACTTTCCAATCTTGGGTTTCCCCCTTCAGTCCTTACTCCTATCTTTTCTGATTCCCAGGGAGCTCTTGCTTTGATCCGCAATCGTGTTCACCACAAGCGGACGAAGCACATCGACATTCAGTATCATTACTCTCGGGAGCGGGTCGAAGATGGCACTCTCCAGTTTCTTTATGTCAAATCCGCCGACCAAGTGGCCGATTATCTCACTAAGGCTCTTCATCGCCCTCACTTTGAGCAGCACCACCTCTCCTCTGGCATTCGTCTTCTTCTTCCTCCTGGCTAAATTTCCTTTGTTTTCATCTCAATCTACTTTCTAGTTTTCGCTTGAGTCTTCCTCTTCCTCCTGGCTAAATTTCCTTTGTTTTCATCTCAATCTACTTTCTAGTTTTCGCTTGAGGGGTGGTGTTAACGGACATTTAGCGTCAGGTTATTTTTGTCTTGTCCGTACTTTTTCTTACGTCGGTCAAGTCTTGTTGACCGTCTTATCCGGACGTCT
Organism: Zygnema cylindricum; assembly: GCA_037447655.1. NCBI lineage: Eukaryota > Viridiplantae > Streptophyta > Zygnematophyceae > Zygnematales > Zygnemataceae > Zygnema > Zygnema cylindricum. Next base: position 86,057 of record JBBHKE010001983.1, read on the forward strand.
CACTTTTGGTCCTATCCGTACTTCCATACGTCGGTCCAGTCATTTGTACTTTTTCGTTACATACGTCGGTCTAGTCTTTTTACGTAGAAGTCCTTTGACCGTCGGTCCAGTCTTTTGGGCGACGGTCCAGTCTTTTGTCTTACATACATTTGTTAAAATCTAGACTAGGATTCCCTTGTTACAGCGCACCATAGAGCGCTTAGACTCCACAGTAATTAGCATTGTATATTTTGTATATAAGTGACACTTCTCACTTAATGAAATCATCCCAAATACAAATCAATTCCTCTCTCTAATGCATTGATCTTTCTCTTGTGTACAATTTCATGGCTTCCGCCAATCCACCTCCAATAGTGTATAGGTCGTGGTATTTTTGTTTTTTTTTCTTTTCCTCTTGTCCTTCTTATTCGGGTAATGTTTTGGGTAGATGAAGGTTCAAATCGTCTCGTTGTTAGATGATAAGTTTCTCTGGTCGTTATGACTGTGAACTTGATATCTGTAGTCAGGTTTTTCTTTCAGTGTGGAATATTTTGTATTCATGTTGCATATTCTATAACGATATGACGTCAGAATGCCTGGCAAATTTTGTATTTATTTTATTTCCTCCTGGACAACGGACAGTTGTTTACTACTTAGCAGTATGCTAATTTTGTATTTATTTTATTTCCTCCTGGACAATGCACAGTTGTTTACTACTTAGCAGTATCTTCCATCTCTAAATTTGGAAAGACTGATTGTCATCATTTGAATTGGGAGAATTGACTCATGATTGACTTAAAAATACTTGAATTGAAAAATAATGATTCCTTTTACTCATGCATAATTATTTCATCAGGATAAGAGAATATCTCATTTGTGATGTTTGTTTGTGAAGTATTACTTCTTAACAGAGTCTATCAGCTCCTTTTGCAAAATCCTGGAAATGTATCGGGAATTTACAGTTGATATACCCCAATTAGACGTGTGTACAATGCTCAAATGTTGATGCATATCGATTGTCGAGATTCTGCATACAATTATGAACTTTGATTCCTCTCGTTTGTAAAAGTAGCAGATGAAACATCCAACACATACAATATACATGGGATTGAACTGTATGGTTGTTTCCTAGTTGCCTTTTTGCTTTTGAATATGACGACCTTTATGACAGGTAAATTAATGAGCTTTGAATTCGCAATGGTTTGGTGAGATGTGAATGGGCTGTTTCTAATAAAATATTAAGAAAGTAAAAAGTGGTCGCAAAAGTGGTCGATATTTTTACAGGTATTTTTTTTCTGTATCGTCAATATAGACCAATTATGATACACTAGTAAAAATTGATACCCTTGTCAATACTCGAATTTGGATTTAGGTTGTTCACGTTTTGGCAAGTTAGGACATAAATAAACAAAAAAATCTCGTAATTTTAGTGGTTATAAATTGTTATTATATTTAATAATGAATTATACCAAAATATATCGTAGATATGTGAAACTCTGTCTGCATCTGTATGATTTACATATCTTTTAAATCTTTATTTGCTTTTTCTAGAACCATAGTAATGTGTCTGAACTAATTGAACTTGTGAAGATTGTAGAGGACAAAAAAATCCCAAAAGTCCTAAGTTTTTAGAAGAATTACACAACGAAAAAAATCCCAAAAGTCAAAAAAAAAATGTAAGTAATAGCGATGAAAAACTTTGTCAATACATAAGCTTATTACTTTAAACATTCGAATAAAAAATCATGCGCATCTTCTTCTTTCTGATTCAGGAAGATAATTTTTTTTTGTCTCGCAAAACGATTTCTTTTGTGTTCTTTTTGAGTTTGTATGAGCAAATCGCCTAGCGCTTACGATGGCTGTTTGTTTTGTTTATAAGGTGAACCTCCACCTTAAACACCAAGTGAGGATAATTTAGAACAACCATTTCTCGTTATTTTCCCTCGAGAGAGAAAAAGAAAAAAAATGAACACCCCATAAGCTGGTTTTCCATGGAGCACCAACGAGATATTGCAGTATTAGACACGACGATAGAAAGAATGAAAAAGGATGCAGCAATGAAAAAATTGAAGGTAGTAAAAACAAAGAAGGTGCAGAAGAGAAAAAATCCTTTAAAGTCTGTAAAATTTTACAAAAACAAAAATCAGATTCAAATCTAGAGATAGAATGTTCCAAATACCTCAAGAGTAACGGAAATAAAATTTACCTATTTTCGTTTCCTTCAACGATGTCTTTCATTATTTCTGCTTTATCTGTTTAACCCATTTTGGTGCCCTCTCTTATTCTAATGCCTTTCATTTCGTCAATTTGTTCTTTTATTGTTGCCTGCTATTCGTTTGACTCTTTTTTACAGAATAAAATGTTTGTAATAAAAAAATAGCAAGCCTTCCACGTGTTCATTCACCTTTTATCGATTTTTTCCATCTCAAAGTCCTTTTAAACTGGTTAGTCGTTTGCATATGTTGTCTGTCTTAAAAAGGAAGTCTGCTTTTAATATTTTCAGAGTTTTATTTTTTATTTTTTTTAACTTAAGTGTCACTCGTGAGGGAAAACAATAAACATTTTGTTTCATCCATATGTCATCTACTAGCACTATACTTGTTGTACTATTCTGATGATGTTACCATGATAGTATAATCAGAAAAACTGATTCAGGCTGTTGGTGTTCAAGACATGTTTATTTTTTGTGAAAAAAATATCTTGTGTATGTGAGCATTTAAACATTTTTTGGCTTGTCCTATTCTAACGATTTAGCGTGATGATGTAATATGATGATGCAATTAAACTTTACCAATTATGGCTATTTATTCTGCACACAAATGAGCCTCTAACTGAGTCAAATTGAGTCCAAATGATTCTAATTATTCAAATTGAGTCCTTTCGAGTATAATTGGGTAGAGCCGAGTCTAACTAAGTCGAAGTGAGTCTAACTGAGTCGAATTGAATTGATGTCGAATTGAGTCTAATTGAGTCGATTTTGGTCCAATTGAGTCTAATGAAGTGGAATCACGTATTATTGAGTTTACTTGAGTCTTGTTAATTCCACTCGAGTCAAATTGAGTTTACTTGAGTCTGATTGTGTCGAATCGTGTATTACTGAGTCAATGAAGTCAGATTAATTCTAATCGAGTAGAATTGAGCCTAAATGACTCGTATTGCGTCGAATCGAGACTAGTTGGGAGTAATTGATTTGAATTGAGGTAAATTTTGAGTCTAATGGAGTCTGATTGAGTTAAACTGAGAGGAATTGAGGTAAATTTTGAGTCTAATGGAGTCTGATTGAGCTAAACTAAGAGGAATCGAGTCAAGCTGAGTCTATTTGAACCACAGTAGTCTGAATGAGTCGAATCAAGTCTTATTGAGTCTAATTTCTAAATAATTTCAATTTAATCCATTCGAGTCTACTCGAGTCGGATTGAGTCTAGATGAGTTTAATTGGTTCTAATTGAGTGTGATTGAGTCGAATTGAGTCTCATTGGGTCTAATTGAGTGAATTGATGTGAATTGAGTCGAATTGAGTAGAATTGAGTCTATTTGCGTCTAACTGAGGCTAACCGAGTCTAATTTTAATCTAAACTATCTGTATTGAGTCGAATTGAGACTAGGAGAGTGTAATTGATTTGAAAAGAGTTTAATTCTGAGACTAATAGAGTCTGCTTGTGTCAAACTGAGGGAAATTAGTCTACCTGAGTCTATTTGAACCCAATTGAGACTTATTGAGTCTAATTGAGTCAAATCACGTCTTATTGAGTCCGTCCATTTGAGTCTACTTGATTCAAATTGAGCCTAGATGAGTTTAATTGATTCTAATTGATTGCGATTGAGTCGAATTGAGTCCAATCAAGTCGAACTAAGTCCAATCGAGTCGAAATGAGTTTAAGTGATTCGTATTGAGTCGAATTGAGAAAGTTGAGTGTAGCTGATTTGAATTGAGTTAAATTTTCAGTCTAATGGAGTCTGAAAGAGCAAAATGAGAGGAATTGAGTCTAGCTGAGTCTATTTGAACCAAATCAAGTCTTATTGACTCTAATTTCTAAATAATGTCAATTGAATCCATTCGAGTCTACTTGAGTCGAATTGAGTATTTTTGATTCAAATTGAGTCTGGATGAGAGGCCAGAAAATGCTGTTCATTTTTTTTTTGTTTGTTTTTCTTTTTCTTTTCCTTCCGAATTAAATTCTATCACCTTTATTCTTTTTTCGTCAACGTGGCATGAATTTCATAAAAGATTATATTCGATTTTTTTTTTCCATGAAGGGAAAAAATGAGGGAAGTACTGCAAGGAAAATGCATTAAAAAACCCGTTTAAACCCATTTAAACCGTTTAAACCATTCAAAACCAACAAAAAAGTTACATGTAAAAAAACATCTATTTGCTCAAGTTTCTCGACAAATAATAAACATTTTTGTCAATAAATCTCATAAATCAATTACAGTATATGAATCTGTATACAAAAACCATTTAAAATTCAAAGAAATTATTTTGAATAAATACAAAACCACCTAATTGTTTAACATTTAGTACGATTAATATAAGATTCAGGTAATAAATAGGGAAAAGAGAGTGAGGGAGAGGGAGAGGGAGAGGGAGAGGGAGAAGGAGAGGGAGAGAGAGAGAGAGAAACAAATGCGATCACGAATACATAAACAAAAATTGCTGATGCAACAGCTTTTATGTTTTATAAAAACAAAATTTGTTTTACATTTAAAAAAAAATTACTGTTATAGTTTATACTAAAAAATAAGGTCGAAAAAAAAAAAAAACCTCGGTATACTTAATATTTTTTTCCTTTCTCGCAGAAAAAAGCACCTTTGCTTTTTTTCAATACCAATACCCAAAAAAGAAAAATCTAAATTTACAAAAAAATGAATTATACCCCAATACCAAAAGGAAAAATAAGTGAGAGGGGGAGAGACGGAGAGAGAGAGAGAGAGAGTAAAAAAGTGAGAGAAAAAGTTGAGAGAAGAAAGTGAGGGAGAAAAGAGAGAGAGAAAAACAAATATGAATTGTCTGCGGTTAATAGAGCTGTTCTGCAAAAAAGAAAAAAAGAAAAAATCGGGCAAAATTTTCCGTAAAAAAACTGCCCGAAAAAAAAAAAATCTCAGTTTCCGAATGCATAAACCGAAAGAAATCTGCAGGATTAAAAAAGCTGAGAAAAAAAAACTGAGGAAAAAAAAAAGCCTCTCAAAAACGGAAAACACTGAAGAAAAAAACTGATGGGGCCCAAAGTAAACAAAAAATCAACGTATAAATCGAATCGGATAGAAAAAAAATATTGCACAGTTTTGTCGTTATGTATATATATACACGTGTCCAAACGTATTAAGATATACATGTATAGAGAGAGAGAGAGAGAGAGAGAGAGAGAGAGATGCATACAAATGTATACATTTTTATTGAACCCCGTTGGCGTTTTGGGAATCTCCCCATACCGCAAACATGGGTAAATGAGTTGGTTGGAGAGATCCTCCACCAGAAATAGTGTGGATTCTTGACGAATTGTTGTTATATGAGGAATTGTTATAGGAAGAATTGGTATTATATGGAGAATTGGTATTATATGGGGAATTGGTATTATATGGGGAATTGGTATGATATGGGGAATTGGTATATGAAGGATTGTTATATGAGGGATTATTGTTATAAGGGGGATTATTATATGAGGAATTATTGAAATATGGACCCATATAAGAGGTAATATGAGGAATTTGATTTCCTAGTTCGGTTTGGAGAGCCAATGGGGAGGCGGGAGAATATGGAGCGTAACTCCCGTCTTGAGGAATGGAGTCCTGAGAAGAAAAACCGTCAAATAAAAATAAAAAACGTTAAAATTGATGACTAGAACGTTAAAACGTTTAAAGCTGCTAGAAGAAATTGCTAAAAACCACAAACATTAGAGAAAGCAGTTGTGAAACCACGATAAAACCTGTTAAAAACCAATTAAAAATCACATTGATTTTTTTTTTTAATCTAGGGATTCGTATAGTATGTTGTTTGTTTGTACGGATATCAATAATAAAATAAATTATGAATATTGATTGGTTCAAACTGGTCAATTGCCATAAGAAGATAATCGTCGATGATCAGCAATAAACCCCTCTCTCCCTCTCTCTCTCCTCCCAACAAAGATCCTGCAAGTGTAAATTGAAAAGATGTTTCGATTCTCTTAATCCTTTTATTTTTTTTCCAAAACTTAAAAAAAACCTTTAAAAAAACCAGTTAAAAAAAAACATAAAGACTTTAAGAAAACGAACGATAAAAGAAACATAAAAATATTATATATATATATATATATATTTGAAATCCCGTAAAAAATTCCATAATAAAGACGTTAAAAAAATGTTAAAAGAACTTAAAAAAAAAAAAAAACAAACCTTAAAAAAACAAAAACAAAAAGGAAAAAAAAACTTACCTCTGAAAATTGTCCTTGAGAATTATCATATTGTCCCTCCAAGTTTCTCGATGACATCAATCCCTTCCCTCCCGTGACGTCATCATCTGTCCCTCCTACCGGAAATCGCGGATCCGTAATAGTACCCATTTGAATTCCCTCCATAGAAATATTTCCATTTTGTTGAACCAAAAAATTGGGTTGAAGCAAAGAAGGGAGATTTAGTGTGGATCCTTGTTGTACGGAAAAACCCCAATTGGAGAGATGTTGAATTTGTTGGAGAGTAAGCTGAGTTTGTTCATCCATAAGATGGGGTTGGTTGAGGGGTAGAGGGAGAGGGAGAGGGAGAGGAAGTTGAGTCACTGCTTGTTGTTGTTGTTGATTTTCATCGTCTTGTGAGGAGGAAGCCTGTTGAAAAGCAAAAAAAAAGAAGGAAGAGAAGGGAAATGAAAACAGAGTAAAATTTGAGCACAAGTTTCGAAAAGAAAATAAAATTTTAGAAAAGAAGAAAAAAAAGAGGAGAAAGGAAGAGAAAGGAAAATTAGAGAACAGAAAATAAGAGAAGAGAAAAGAAGAGGAAAGAAAAGAGAAAGCAAGACGAGAAAAGAAAGAGGAGAAAAAAAGAGAGGAGAGAAAAGAACAGAAAGTTACAGAAAAGCAGGGGCGAGAAGAGAAGACGAGGGGAGCGGAGGGAAGGAGAGGATATGAGAGGAGAGGAGAGGAGAGGAGAGAGGAAAGGCTCCCTCCCTCACCTGTTGCAGGGAGCTCTGGCCCTCTTCAGACTCACTCGGCGCATGCAGGTCTTTAAAATACTGACTCAGATCAAAATTTGTCACTCTCTCTTCCCCTCCCCTCCTTCCCTCCCTCTCTCCCTCTCCCTCCCTCTCCCTCCCTCTCCCTTCTTCTCCCTCCCTCCCTCCCTCCCTCCCTCACCTGTTGCAGTGAACTCTGTCCCCCTTCTGTCTCGTTTGGCGTATGCAGGTCTTTAATATACCGGCTGAGGTCAAAATTCGTGACGGCGTTGAGTCCTCTGTACTTGACGGCCGCTATGTCGTACGCCTCCGCCGCCTCTTCTTGGGTCCCTGGAAAAAAAGTACAAAAAAAACAATAGTATTGGGAAATGAGTTTTGGGAAATGGGTTTTGAGAAGAAGGCCTCCTCCTGAGTCCCTGGAAAGAAAAAAGATTTGGGATAATAGTTTTGGGAAAGATTTTTGGGAAAGAGGATTGGGAAATAGGGTTGGGAAATGGGATTTGGGAAGAAGGGATTTGGGGAAGTAGGTTTTGGGAAATAGGTTTTGGGGAGAAGGCTTCCTCCTGGGTCCCTGGGAAGAAAAAAAGTTTTAGGAAATAGGTATGAGAAAGAATGGTTTTGGGAAATAAGGTTTGGGAAAGAGGCTTGGGAAACAGTTTTGAGATATAGTTTTGGGAAACTGTTTTAGAAATCATTTTTGGATGATTTTTTTTGAAATGATTTGGAAAAGTGTTTTGGGGGAACAGTTTCAGAAAACAGTTTTGGGAAATAGTTTTAAAAATAGTTTTGGGAAATAGCTTTAAAAATAGTTTTGGGAAATAGTTTTGGGAAATAGTTTTGGGAAAAAAAATTGGTAAACAATTTGGGAAAGAGTCGTGGAAGTTTTTGGAAGAAATGTTGTTAAAACAGTTAATAAAAACACTATTTGAAACACTAAATCGTTTAATTTCCCACATTATTTAACGGCAGTGATAACGTAGGCCTCCGTGGCTCCTCTCCCTTTCTCTCCCTCCATCCCCCTCTCCCACTCTCTCCCTCCCTCTCCTTATCTCAGAGAAGACTCGAGGAATGAGAAATTAAACAGAAATTTTGAAATGGAAAAAAAGAAATAGATGTAAAAAAAGGACAAAAGAGGCATCGATCGGAAACATAAAAAAATTGAAGAAATTTAAGAAATCGGAGTATATTTTGAATAGGGACTTCGAAAAATGGAGGAAATCTGGAAAAAAAATGGAGAAATTGGAAAAAAACAAAGAAAATTGATTGGGAATGAAGTATATTATAGGATATTTGAGAAATTGAAACGGAAATGTTGAACATTATTTTAAAAAATTGGAGAAAATTGGAGAAATTCTGAGAAAATTGGAAAAACATTCTCTTGGGAATATTAGAATTTTAGAGGATATTTGAAAAACTGGATAAAAATCGATAAAAAAATAAAATAAAAAATAAAAAAAATTGCAGGAAATGAAAATTTGGAGGATATTTGAGGAAAAAGGAAAAAAAACCATGATTAGAAAAGCAGAAAATATGTAGGAAGTTTAGGAATATCACAAAAAGAAGTTGAAGGAATTCGAACTAAAAAAGGAACATAAAAAATTTGAACAAAAAATTAAATAGGGATCAAAGGAGAATAGAGGGAAGATAAAAATGATGAAAGGAGAGAGGAATAAGATGAGAATAATTGGAAGGAGGGAATAGAAGGGAGAGAGAGATAGCGAGGGAGGGGGAGGGGGAGGGGGAGAGGGAGAGGGAGAGAAAGCGAGAGAGGTGTAGAGAGAAAAAGAGAGGGAGAGAGAGTACATTTTTCACAATTTGGGTTCCATGTTAGTTTTAAAAAAATAAACAAGAAGGGCACTCTCAGCAATGTTAAAAAAAAAAAAAAAAAACTATGTGGGAATGTAATAAAATGCATCGCATTAACATTTCAAATAATATTAAACAATCAAGATTTTGTTTGAAAGATTAAAAAAAAAAAAAACATAATCAAAAAAAAGAAATCGCACCATAAGTCCCAAGATAAAGATATTTATTTCCGAGAACTCGACCGATTCTCGCTTCCCACCTCCCATGTTGATGATGTCTGACAAAAAAAACAAAAAAAAGGTAATAAAAAAACAAAAAAAGGTGTCTTCATCATCTAAAGAAGTTCATTAACTATGTTATGATATTTGAATTTGATAAACTGGCCAAAAAAAGGTTAAAAAAACATTTAAAAAACAAAAAAAAGGTAAAAAATAAAAATAAAAAATTTATTATCTAAAAAAGTTCATTTATTATGTAATGATATATAAAATGAGAAATTGACAAAAAAAAACAATGAAAATACATAAATACCCCCTTTAGTACCTTGTAACTCCTCTGAATTTCGAAGCTCCTCTCGCAAATCCACTACTTTTTCTGCAAAAGAGAGAGAGGGAGTGTGTGTGCGCGTGAGAGAGAGAGAGAGAGAGAGAGAGAGAGAGAGAGAGAGAGAGAGAGAGTTCCCAACACCCTTCTCGCTGTAAAAGAAACTATATTTATGAAAAAACCAATTTTTTTTTATAAAACATTCATAATCTTTTATTAAACATTACTTAATCAAAATAATGTAAAAAATGTGCTTAAAATATTTTGTCTATGTCATATTTTTCAAGAAATACCTTCTTAAAGAGGCGATATATTCTTGTCGAGAAATGGGTTGCATTTCTTCCAACTCCTTAGTGTAGTCGCTCAACTGCGAGGGGAGGAGGGAGGGAGAGGGAGGGAGAGAGAGGGAGAGAGAGTGAAAGAGGGGGAGAGAGAGGGAGGGAGTGGGGGAGAGAGAGAGGGTGAGAGAGGGAGCGAGATGGAGAGAGGGAGAAACAGAGGAGGGAGGGGGGAGATAGAGGGAGAGTGGGAGAGAGGGGGAGAGAGGGGGAGAAAGGGGGAGAAAGGGGGAGAGAGAGGGAGAGGGATGGGGAAAGAGAGAGGGAGAATGGAGAAAGAGAGAGATGGGGAGAGAGTTAGATGGAGAGGGAGATATAGGAGGAAGGGAGAGGAAGAGGGAGAGGGAGAGGGAGAGGGAGAGGGAGAGGAGAGGGTCAGTGAGAGGGAGAGAGGGAGCGGAGAGAGAGAGTGAGAGGGGGGAGAGTGAAATGGAGAGAGATAATTGATGGAGACGGAGAGAGAGGGAATAGAGGGAGAGGAGAGAGCGGAAAAGAGGGAGCGGAGAGAGAGGGAGAGAGGTAGAGAGATGGAGAGAGTGTGAGATGGGGAGAGAGTGAAATGGACAGAGAGAGAGAGGGAGAGGGAGAGAGCGAGGGGAGACAGGCAGGGAGAGTCGGAGAGGAGGGAGAAAGGAAAAGAGAGCAATTCAAATCAGGAGGGAGAGAGAGTAAGAGACAAAACAATTCGAATCACAAGAGGGAAAGAAAAAGAGAAATAGAGGAAGGGGGATAGGGAAGGCAGGAAGAGAGAGAGAGAACGAGAGAGAGAGGCAGAGAGAGAGGAAAGATAGAGAGAGAGGGAGGGGGAGAGAGAGAGGAAAGAGAGAGAGAGAGGAAGGAGGAGAGAGATATAGCGAGAGAGAGAGGTTAAATGATGAGTATTTTACGGGAAAATTAATAACTGTTCCAGCACCCCAATATTTTAAAGCGCTAAATCATAGGCCCGGGCAGCCGCCTCCTCCTTGTCATATCCCCCTGTATCCCTCCACCCCCTTTATTAGCCCAAAGAGAGAGGGAGGACTTGGAGAAAGGAAGGAGGAAAGAGAGGGAGAGGAGGAAGGGAGGGAGAGGAGGAAGGGAGGGAGGGAGGAGAGAGGGGGCGAGGAAGGGAAAGAGATAGAGATGGAAAGAGGAATGAGGAAAGGGGGAAAGTGAAATAGAGAGAGAGAGAGGGAGGGAGAGGGGGAGAGGGGAGGGGGGTAGCAGGGGAGAGAAGGAGAGAGAGAGAGAGAGACAGAAAAATTCTACTAAGTAAAAAAAACCAAGTTAAAAAATAGTACTAAGTTAAAAAAAATCAACTACTTGTAGTATCAGTGAATAATTTGATATTCTCACCTAAATAGACTGCCCGATGTCGAAAAAAAGTCGATTTTGGAAGTCAAAAGGTCGAGTTTCGAAGACACCCATTAAAAAAAAAACATAAAAAAATATAAATTTTATGTATTTTTTCCTTGTAAAAAAAAAAAAAAAAAAAATTCCAAATTTTTTTTTTTTCCTTCTCAAAAAAAAAAAAAAAAATTTCCAAATGTTTTTTTATTTTTTTTCTCAAATGTATATTTTTTTTCTCAACCAAGGAAATGACGATTTAAAAACCAAAAAGTCTCCTTTAAGAAAAATTATTTTCAGTTTTTCTTCCTAGTAATAAGAAATAAAAACTAAAATATAAGACAACTCACATTTTTCTTAAACCCAAAAAAAAAATCACCAAAAAATTTGACAGACTATAAAACTCCATTACTAAAATGAACAAAAGAAAAATTTAAAAAAAAACTGAAAAAAGACAAAAGACAAAAAAAGACAGACGACAAAAAACGGAAAAGGCAAACAAGATAAATAAGACAAACAAGACAGAAAAGACAAAAGGACATAACAAGACTCAATATGAAAACCTTATAAAGAAAGATTTTTTTTATGAAAATTTGAGAAATGTGACGTCACACCTTGTCGTCCTTTCTTGTTTTGTCCTTCCTTCCGACAACTGTTGTCCCAAAGATGAGCCTCATATCTCCCTGTCCATCTATGTCTGAAAAAACAACAAAAAAAAAGAAAATTTCACTCAAATTCGTCGCAGTCGAAAAAAAAAAAATTGGAGAAAAAAAAGAAAAATCCGGAGGATGTTTCAAAATCGGACGTATCGTTGTGGGTAACTTTTTCCGCCTTCAAATATCAAAAAAATAATTTTTTAACCCATTTATGTTTCGAATATTTACACAAACTCTAAATTTATCTCTTTCCCTCCCCCTCTCCCTCTCCCTCAACATCTTCCTCATTTAATTTAAAAATGAACCTTACAAATCCTCACTTTGTTTAACAAGGCATAGAAATAGTTCACTTCCTTACTAGAAAAAAGAAAATAAAATTAGCATTTAACTAAATATTTAAGAAACAAAAAACGTTTTTACATTCATAAACAACATGTTTATATTCTTGACATAAAATTCTAAACTCTTAACCCTCAATCAAAAACAAAAAAACCCAAAAAAAAACCAAAAAATAAACCAAAAAAAATACCGAAAGAAAAAACCAAAAAACCCAAAAAAATAAACCAAAAAAAAAACCCAAAAAAAAACCAAAAAAAAAAAAACCAAAAAAAAACCAAAAAGAAGACCCAAAAAGAAAAACCCAAAAAAATAACAAAAAAAAAAATACCCACTTTGTAACTCCGCGATAAATCGAGCTTCTTTGACCGAATCCATGGGCAAGTTTTCCAGGTCTTCCCTCTTTTCCGGAAGACTTTTGACCTTCCGAAATATTTTCTTTAGAAACTTCATCTCCATCAAAACTATTTTGTTTTTTTCGGTTTTGATTTTGAAATTGTTGCAGAAACTGTCGCAATAAAAGCTCTTTTTTGCAAGTTCCGGGGGAGGAGGAGTATATTGACTGACAGGTCCTTTATATTGGGGACTAAAGTGGCACTGAATATAGGATCTGCAAGGGGGAGAGAGAGAGAGAGAGAGAGACTGACAGGTCCTTTTATATTGGGGACTAAAGTG
>JBBHKE010001983.1:103859-144804 GCA_037447655.1 Zygnema cylindricum
AAAAAAAGTCGCAATCGTCGTCTCCATTTCCAAAATTTTGGATGAGACTAAAACCCTTAAAGGATATAAAAAGGACACTCTAAGATTCGAAAAAAAGAAATAAAAGAGACTTTTCATTCAAATATTCAATCTTAATCGGATATTATTGATTATTAAGACTGTCCTTGTCTCTATATGCGAGTCATAAACCCTAATTTTTGCGCCAAAAATTGTGAAGTCAAACTCAATAAAACTATTTGATGTTTTTATTTCGTCCGTTTTTTAGATAAAGCTGAGAGCGACGGCTCTTCCATTATTGTACGGAAATACGTGACGTGGCATAGACTGTACTGCGTGATGTGACAAAACGTAGCGTGGCAAGGCGTGACGTGACGTGACGAGACGTGACGTGACGAAAATGAGACACTACGCCATGACGTGACAGCTAACTCTTCCGGCGGCTAACCGCCGGCGGCAGGTCGCCGTCAATTGTCTCCCGGGCGATTTTTTTTTGCATTAATTTGAACGGCGGTTTTGCACGTCAAAACGAAAATATTGAACGGCCTTAAAATAATACAAGAAACGGTTACTTCAAAAAAAATTGCAAGAACTGCCGGCGAAAACATCGCTTTCGTCTACACTTGTCACGAAAATACTGTTTCTAGATTGTTATGCGGTAAATTATTAAACTAAAGTAGCTATTCAAGCGGGAAGGATTATTATAAGGTTGCTGTCTTTCAAATTGTACAAAAATAAAGTACGGTACGGAAAGTGGATCATCGACATAGACGTAAATCGTTTTCACTTTTCGCGGTCTTGATGCAATTGAGGAATCCACGCTATTTATGGAAGATAAGCCTAATTTTATATTTTAGGCGAGGGTTTGAGAAGTTAGATGGAGTCCAATCATCAACGGCTACTTATTGCTTAGAGGGAAAGTACTGTACCTTTATGATCTCACACGTGTAATAGAATGGAGCTTGGCGCGTTAAACACGTGGGAAAAACCTACAAAACCTACATGATCGGCGGCTTTTTCCGTACCAAAAAACATTTATAACGTTTTGCTAGAAGCAACATTTTGCGATTTTTCTCAACATTTCACAAAAACTTTCGTGGCATTGTTTTGATATTTTTTTTTTGTTTTATCCCGTCGGCCGTAATTTGAACTTTGACTTTCCAGTTTGTCGTTTAGGGTTAAAGCTGTAAATTTTCCAGTACCGGCCGTTACGTCAAATTCAATGACATTTTTGTATCTTTAGTCGTAAGCGGACGACCTGAGGCTGCGGCGAAACTCGCAGTTAACGCCTAGCGGCCGCTGACTGATAACGAACGGTTACGGCTACCTGTAAACCCTAGGGCCGGTAAACTCACTGATAACAAGAAGTTTTCACTGATTTTATCCCGTAAGTGGCAGCCACGTGGTTTTCTTCAATAAGTGCATGTCACTATCAAGACTAGAAATGGCCCGCCGGTCAGTGCCCAGATATATGATTGGACGCCGCCAAGTTCTGCCATGTCAGGCTGTACAAAAATCGCACGTGCGTAGGTGGATATGAGACTGACATACTGTCGTATCTGCTCCGCAGATTTGTTACGGAGGCAAGTGCAGGTGAACTGAACCCAGGAAATGATTTAGCAATGATTGGTAGCTGAACCCTGAAACTGTCGGGCTCGTTCCGGTTTAGGGACGAGACCGAACCAAACCGAATCAAACCGGTTTCTCCGCAGTTCGACTCGTCAAATTCGCCTTTTCGGCCCGTCCTGAACCCGGCACCGTAAAATATTACCGCACCCCAAAACCTTTGGAACGCTTTACAGGATCCCGTACCTTAAATTCGTTTTTTCACACACACCAAAAAAAATGAGAAAAGGAGACCAGGTAGATCTGACGTGTAGGGAGTTCATAATAAGCTAATAACAAATTCGTTGGTCATGTTAATTCATTAATAGCGATAGATAAATCATCAATATACAAAACTTGGTTGAGTAAAAACACTATTAACGACCAGTCAACAACATGTTCCTAACGTCGTGAATAACTCCTAGTGATCAAAGATTGCAAAAGGGAGAACTTTTCTTGAGCCTCACCTGTCACAGAGGAACAAGTGGACATCAAATATTTATGAAATGGGAAGGATCCCTCATTCTTCTTCGAGACCACAAATGCTAAAATTGGAGTTCCTTCCACTAGGTTACCTGATGTGATTATAGACGTTATCAAAGCCCAAATACAAAGGTAAGTCGTCAACGTTGGTGTGGTCGTAGGGGTCAAGATTGAACCCCCAAAGGAACCCAACAATACGGATGGCCTACAAGGGAGTAGTCCCTCCGGGATATCAAAAAATTCGTGACCAACAAGCTGATGTAAGGTTGTTTTAAGGCATCTATCGAATTGTGTAAGAGAGATAAAGAAGAAGAGGTCGTCAATAGTGTGCGAGCCGAATACATTAGATGTTGAGCGAAAGAATGGGTAAGGATGGCAAACACCACTAACGAGTTAAATAGCTTTAAGGTTTCTTCAAAATGAGCAAGGTCATCTAACAAAGCATCTTACGGCTCTATTAGGTGAACCTAGTGCCATGATGTTTGGTGGAGGAGTATAAGTTCAAAATTTTGATAAGAGAGCGTTATCTGATAGCACAATCCAAGGGGCACCATAAAACACGTTGAGAACTCTCCAAGATTCCAATGTTTGTCAAATTTACTCAACATGTTATATAGTGCCCCTTGAAATGTGCTATCAAAATGTGGAGAAATGAAAACAAGTCGATAGGGTCGAGATCATCGCGAACAAAAGGGAGCAAACAGCATGGGATATCAAGAATTAACATCTTTCAATCTAGTTTATCGATTGAGGCAGAGAAACGAGCTTTAAAGGGGTAGTTAGGCGATCGTTAGTGGTCGATTTTAAAGAAGCAATGTCTCCCAAGGTCTCCTCATGGGAAAAAATGGTATCTCAACCAAAAAGAGGTAACGCGTCAAAATAAATAGTTTATTAGATGAAAGGCATGTCGTAGCTCATGAAAGATGGCATTATAATCAAAAATGTTGAAAGAAGTGAAGAAATTAGTGATTTCTGAGGTATTTTCTAGGTCTTGTAAAGTAAAAGAAAATGGGTTAGCTAAGTTAGTTCACTTGAATCCTAACCTCTCTTTGAAGTCCCCACACTTGTTGTAGTCACTGAAGACTAGAGAGAGAGATTGAGCCATGGCTGAGGGGAGGAGAAGGTGGGAAGATATGGGGGGGTAAAAGTGACAAAGTCACTCTTAACCAAAAAGGTGAGTCCGGCAGGACTCGAACCTTTGACCGGCAGAGCTAGGCGTAGGCGTCTGCTCTGATCGGTTAGTCGTAGATATCGTTAAAGTACATAGTGTTCGATAACTATTTAAAGATGTCATTAAACAAAAAACCATTTAACTAGTTATACGGACTTAGTGTAACATAGATTTAGTCATACGGTACTTCGCACGAAACAAACATATCGGACATTTGTTTGGACGGCTGACATCGAAAGCTGGTCTACATCGGACGGCTTGCATTTAGCCGACATCACGGAATAACCACTTTGGCGGTTTGCGGTCATAACGTCACCGGATGACACGTGGCGCACTCCCAAGAGCGCATCACAATAAGTAAAAAGACGACAAGCGTTTGCCCCTCACCTACATGGTACACTAACCGTACAGGAAGTACCACGCCTTGTGTACCTTACTGTACGATACACTCCTTTGATTGGCTAGGTACATCAGTAATAGAGGGTTTAGAGAGGGGTTTTAGAACTAAGGACAATCTGAGGCAGCCGCCACTCTCCCAGTGAGCTTGTATACAAAAGGCCAACTTTGACCTCAAATAATTAACTACTCATTTGAGCGAATTTGGAGATATTTTTTGCGTCTGACTCACGGGAGTCACGCCCTTACAGGAGTGAGGATTGTCAAATCTTTTGGGGGTCAGACTGATTTCTATTCTTAGGCAAAGTGGGAAAGCATATTTTATCCTAGAGGGCTTGTGGTAGAGTGCTAATTCCGTGTGCCAATGGCAGCCATAAAATTACAAGAAGTGGTGAAGTCGCCTTGGAGCATTAAACAATTCAATTGTAAGCCATAGTTTGTTTGTATGTCGTAAATAACCGCCTTACAATCTGTCATGTAGTGACACCAGATTGATGTAGGAAAAAGTGGTTTTGAAATGTTTTTTGAATTTAAATGTTTTTTGAATTTAAAGGCACCTTGATATAACTACTGGAGGATGGAAAAATCCCCTTACACCAATCTACAAGACACCTTCGATAGCTTCGTGACACCAAAAAGGCCTACAATTGCCAAAATTTGTGTAATGGCAACGCGTATATGTCCCAAAGCCATTTGGGAACCTTCCTTAAAAAACACATCGAATCCTTATGTTGGACAATCAATAAAAAAAAATATCATTAGAGTTTGTTAAGCAACCCGAGAGCCCCTGTCCAAGGAATAAGCCTAGTCAACCAAGGCATGTTGATTGAAATCAATGGTTCAAATAGGTCATGCAATTAAATAAAAGGCAAACCTTTATAAGGTGGTAGGTGTTCGTGTCTTTAGGGCCTCGACTGTCCAAAAATTTGGGTCTTCGACCAACATTAGAGAGTTTACAACAACGTCTGAGATGCAGAACACGAGGTATGTGAGTCATAGATGTCTAGCATATATCTTAGAGTTGAGGTAAGAAATTGAGTAAAAAATCATAAAATATACACGATCGTGTTAGAGGAAATTATGATATCCACCTTAAAATGATAGGTATCTCAATCTAGTTGTAATTGTTGAAATTATTAGATTTATGTGGTATTTTCTAGGTCTAAATAGTTCAATACAAAAAAGAAAAGAAAAAGGTGGACATCCTCCATCCACCTCCTCTCTCTACCCACCATACTTGTTGTAGTCACTGAGGGATAGAGAGGGTGGTTGAGCCATGGCTGTCTTAGCTCAGCAGGCAGGTCTAAAGAGTGACTTAAGTCACTCTCAACAAAAGGTTGAGTCCGGCATGAGTTGAACCTCCGACCGGCAGAGCGCGGCATAGCCCTTAGCTCTATCCAGTCTGTCGTAGAAGTCCGTTAAGAGATATAGGGTTGAATATTTATTTAAACTATTGTATGGTACTGAAATCAATTAACTAGAATTTGAACGAAGGAACATAGAACTTGTTAAAATTTAGTGCGGACGTCATTTCGCACAAAAAAAATGAATCGGACATTTATTTCGACGGTCGACATTAAATGTCGAATTTAATCCGACGGCACATATCATCGCCGAGATCGCGGAATGGTCACTTTGGCTTTTATGAACGTGGCATGACTTGGCGCCGCGTGGAAGGATGACATTCGGTCGCGGGAATTCCAAGGAATGTACGGACGAGTTGAAAAGTGACACGCGTCCTCTTAGTGGCCTTGTCGTACACAGGTCGTACAAAAAAGACATCGCCCATAGTACCTTTCTGTACTTTACAGTCATATGATTGGTTCGTACTTTAGTAGATAGGGGCTGTGAGAGGGGTTTTAGGACTTAGGAAATTTGGTAGGTAGTCACCTCTATCTAAGAGAGCTTTGTATAAAATTGGCATTTTTGCCGGCTCATAACTTATCAGCTAGATGGTCGTTTTCAGTGATTCTTTTTGCTACGGACTCAGGGGAATCCATGCTGCACAAGGGTGCACTCAAATTGTCAGTTTGCCTTCCAAGAGAGAAGTGGCTGTGGCTTGAAGTGGGTTAGTTAAATAGTATTTAGAGGATTCCTGTATTCTATGGTCCAATGGAGGACATAGAATTTCTGGTTATGCGCCCACCCTCTAGGGTGCCCACTTTCAATGGATATGGGTTCATCTATTGGGAAGCCATGATGATATGAGTTTTGTGCGAGAAACAATACTCGGGTATCGTTAGTGGACAATTGAAAAGTCCACCTTCGGGAACTTCACCAGGATTTTGAGAAGTAAGGTTTCCTGCAGCAACGGCTGCCTCAGCGGAGGAGGCAGATGATGGGGACAACAGTGTGTGCGAAAAGGGGAAACGGAAGGAGATGTAGAAATTAATGGTCCATTTTAAGTATTTTCTAGGTCTAAATAGAAATATAGAAAGAAGCCGAGGCAGTCTACCTCTAACTTCTCTCTCTAACTCTTCTCTCTCTAACTCTCAAACTTGTCGCAGTCACTGAGAAATTGGAGAGGGAGCTAGAGCCATGGCTACCTAGGCTATCCAGAGGTTTACGGGAAATTTATATTAGTTAGGGGTTTATTTACTAAAAGGTATGTGCCGGCGACAGGATTTTAACCTGGTACCTGCCGGCCGGCAAACAGCCAGTAGCCGGTAGCCTAAGCCGTTAAGTCTAGGAGTAGTGTTATGTATTATATGGTTTGATAATTACTAAAACATTTATACGTAGGATAGTTCATTTAAGTGTAACTGATTACGGGAGACATATATCCACTAAATGTAAAAGTACGGATTACGGTACGGATAAGAAACCAATACCGCGCATTTAATTCTTTAGTGAAACGAATAACGCGCATGTATTTATTACGGCTACGATTAAATGTGAATTTAATCGAACAGCCAGAATTAACGTCGAGATCGCGGAAGAGGATTTCGGCGGTTTGTGGTCATCGCCACATCGGATAACACGTGGCGGAATGACATTGGTTCGCGGCATCTCCGAGGATTAAGGGAGCGAATCCGGACATACCACGTGTCGACATTTAGGCCATGTCGTACAATGGCCGTACATAAAGTACACCGGCAGCTGTACTTTTGTGTACGAAACTGAAATGTGATTGGCTCCGTTCATCTGTAAATAGAGTCTATGAGAGAGATAGGACTTAGAAAAATTAGAAGATAGGACCCTCTCTCCCAAAGAGCTTCTGTACAAAAGGTCAACTTTGACCCTCCATAACTTACTACTCAGGGGAGCAAATTGAGAGATTCTTTTTGCTATCAACTCAGGGGAGTCTTGTCTTCACACGGGTGAAGTTGGTCAGAGTTTTTGTCTGACAGGGTGGCAGTTAATTTTGCTGAAACACAAAGGGGTCAGGGTTATCCTAGAGGATTCTTGGAAGCTGTCCACTCTGAGGACTTATGGAGGTCTCAGAGTTTCAGCCATTGGATCGCGACATCTCCGAGGATTAACGGAGCGAATCCAGACATACCACGTGTCGACATTTAGGCCATTTCGTACAGTGTCCGTACAGAAAGTCCACCGGCAGCTATACTTTTGTGTACGCAACTGTAATCTGATTGTCTCCGTACATCAGTAGATAGAGTCTGTGAGAGAGATAGGACTAAGAAATTTTAGGAGATAGGACCCTCTCTCCCAGAGAGCTTCTATACAAAAGGTCAACTTTGACCCTCCATAACTTACTGCTCAAGGTGCAAATTCAGAGATTCTTTTTGCTATCGACTCAGGGGAGTCTTGCCTTCACAAGGTTGAAGTTGGTCAGAGTTATTATCTTCCAAGGTGGCAGTTGTTTTTACTGAAAGACAATGGGGTCACGGTTATCCTAGAGGCTTCTTCGAAGTTGTCCACTCTGAGGACTTATGGAGGTCTCAGAGATCAGGTTATAGGCCCACCCTCCAAGGTACGAAACTTTAATGAAACTGGCTTCATATACTAGGAAAGTATGATGATAGGAGCTCTATGCGAAAAAAAGGTTTGGGGGATAGTGAGTGGACGGTTGGGGCGTCATCCAGTCTTCGAATTCCTCCAGGGTTTGGAGGAAGCAAATTCTCCAGGAAAGAGGATCCACCTTCAATGGAGGAAACAAAAAAATGAGAGGTGGTGGACAAAGGACAGGAGAAGGAGGCGACCACACCAATAGTATCTATCTCGGCATTCATGTCACCTGTTTCGAGGAACGAGGAGAATTATACTGAAACCTGGGACTTCAACAATATGGCGGCAAAGCACTTCATCCTACGCCATCTCACTCAAGGACTTGCATGTCCTCATTTGCAGGTAGAAAGGGCATCCGATCTTTGGATGTCTCTCATAGAAATGTACCGAAGTGGTACGATTTAGCAACAACATTTGGCTGATCAGAAAGTTAAGAAGTATGTATACAAAGGGGGGAAGATGTTGGATTTTTGCAATGAGCTTGCTACACTCTTCATGGAGCTAGAGAGTGCGGGAAAAGATTTTAGTGAAAAAGAAAAGGTTAACTATTTACTGATGAAGTTACCCGATGAGTTCGAGAACATAGTCAACCGTGTGTAGGACTTGCGTGACTCAAGGTGGATATGTAACTCAGTGGTAGGGATGATTCTCGTTCGGGAGAATACGATTAAGATCCGAAGAGGAGGAAAGAGTGGCCAAGCCTTGGCAACTGCGACCGATTGGAGGAACAAGGAATCCTGGTAACCGGTCGGAAACCTTGGGGGGAGGGAGCAGAAAAATCAGACCGACGAGTTCGGACCAAGGGCTCCCAAAGGTTTATGTCATTTTTGTAACAAACCTGGGCACTATATGGCAGAGTGCACTAAGCTAATCGAGCTTCGGTTAAAGGAGGGGCAGACTAGTGGTACCCCGAGAGGAAAGAAAAAGGCCCTTGTGAAACAGGTACATGAGGCGGAATCCGAGGACGAGGACGATGAGCTCCTTTTAGATGAGGAGTTGGAGGCGAAAACGTGGTCCAAATTCCACGAAGGCATAAATGTGCTTACGGTGGATTGAAAGGTGAAGCAGGCTGGATTGTAGATTCAGGTGCCTCCATGCACATGTGTAAGGATAGGCACCTGTTCACTAAGATAATAAATATTCCCACCGTAGAGATACAGTACGGGGAGGGAAGGAAGTCACCACTACTCTTGTAGGATCGATAGATTTGAAAGTGTTAGTAGAAGGAAAGACATCTATATTAACATTCTCCGATCTATTGTTTATTCTGGAGCTGAACAAAAACCTCATCTCTACATCTGTATTAGATGATAAGGGTTTTTTTACTAGCACTAGGGAAGGAGTCTTTACTGCTAGTTTTGAGGAGGATGTCTATTTCATTGCTGAGAAAGATAGCCAGGGGATGTTTAGGCTGATTTTAACTAATGAAACAAAGAAACTTTATTATGCTGGTGTTCATGATATTATGATGTGGCATAAGAGGCTTGGGCATGTAAATCTAGATAAGTTAAGTGAGATGAAAAAGATGGGAGTGGTGGAAGGGATTCAGTTCAGTGAGAGTGATGATATAAGTGATTGTAGTGGATGTGCTCAAGGTAAAGCACACAGGTTACCCTTTCTTAAAACAACCACCTATAAGGGAGAAAATATTCTAGATCTAGTACACACAGATATTTGAGGACCGGCTAAAGTGCCCTTACCGGGGGGGAGGAGATTTATGATGAAAATAACTGATGATTGGTCTCGGTATTCCCGGGTGTATTTTTTGAAAAACAAGTCCGAAGCTCAAGATTGTTTTAGACAATATAAAGCATGGAGAAAAAAACTCCATGAAACTCCTATCAAGAGAATAAGGAGTGGCAATGGTGGAGAGTATACTTCTAACCAGTTTGAGGATCTTCTCAGGGAAGATGGGGTCCAACACCAAAAGACAGTTCCAGAAAAACCCGGAACAGAATGGGGTAGCTGAAAGGTTAAATAGAACACTAAGTGATAGTGCTAGAAGTATGTTGTCAAATAAGAAGATAGGAAAAAGGTTGGTGGGCAGAAGCAATGAACTGTGCTAATTATCTCAAAAATAGAGTTCTTACTTCAGCTATAAAAGATCAAACACCTTTTGAGAGAAAGACAGGCTGGAAACCAGACATTTCTCACTTAAAGGTTTTCGGCAGTCAAGTATTCAATCTAGATACAGATCGGTCTAATTGGAAGCTAGATCCTAAAGGAAAACCGGGATACTTATCAGGATATGATGAGGATGTTAAAGGATATAGAGTTTATGATCTAAAAAGGGAAGATATAATCTTAGTAAAGCATCTAGTAGTTATGGATGAACGAAAGTTTGTGGATCCCTTCAAATATACGAAGTCAGTAAAAATCAGATTTGAATCAGAAAATTCAGATGACTTTGAGCTTCCTAACTATCCAGGTTTTAGAGAAGATGACATTCTTACAGGTACAAATCACCCCGAAAAGGACTCGGCTCTGGAAACTCCAGTGACAACTCTACCCGAAGCGGAAGACGTGGTGGAAATTGATTCGGAATCAAGGGATAGTGGAGAAGCCGAGTTTGTTCGAAAGAATCCACAAGAACCATCTATTCCGGCCTCAGATTTTGAGAGGGGGAGGAGAAGTAGCAAAAGACTGCAAGAAAAACAGGTTAATAACAAGGTAACTAAACTATCTCATCAAGATGAACCTCAAACTTATGGAGAGGCGATGACTTGTCCAGAAAAAAAATCAGTGGAAGACAGCGATCAATGAAGAGATGGCCTCAATTATGGCAGTCGATACTGGGGAGCTAGTGGATTGTCCACCTAACCGAAAACCAATCCGTTGTAAGTGGGTTTTCAAATTAAAACTGAACCCAGATAACACAATCGAGCGCTACAAGGCTCGACTAGTGGCAAAGGGATTTACACAAAAGGAGGGAATTGACTACGAGGAAACCTTTGCCCCGGTGGTCAGATTTCCCTCCGTCCGCATACTTCTCAGCCTGACAGTAGCGGAAGACATGGAAGTGCACCTGATGGACATCAAAACAACCTTTTTGCATAGAGAATTGGAAGAGGAGATCTTCATGCGACAACCCGAAGGGTTTGTGGAGGAAAGAGAGGAGAGTAAGGTATGCCGGCTGATTAAATCGCTTTATGGTTTGAAACAGGCGCCTCGACAGTGGAATAAGAAGCTTGATGAGTTTCTTACCGGTCTGGGATATATCCAGATCAGCTCAGATGACTCAATCTATGTTTTCGAAGATGAGGAAGGTTTTTATATTTATTGCAATTTACGTTGATGATTTACTTGTTTAAAGTAAATCAATGGAAAAAATTAATAAACTGAAAACCGATCTTAAGGGGAGATTTGAAATGAATGATATAGGGGAAGCAAAATATATTTTGGGAATTTAAGTAGAGAGAGACCGAAAAAGAAAAATTGTAAGATTGACTAAAAAAGAAGCAATAGGGAACATGCTCGAAAATTTTCAAATGGATAAAGCAAATAGTTGTACAACTCCAATGGAGTTGAAGAAGGGAAGTAAAATGAGTGAAGGA
This sequence comes from Zygnema cylindricum, assembly GCA_037447655.1. Classification (NCBI taxonomy): domain Eukaryota; kingdom Viridiplantae; phylum Streptophyta; class Zygnematophyceae; order Zygnematales; family Zygnemataceae; genus Zygnema; species Zygnema cylindricum. The sequence continues at coordinate 115,032 of JBBHKE010001983.1, forward strand.
GTCATAGTCTTAGACGAGGAATTATCTCTTGAAGAACAAAAGTTTATGCAGACTATTCCTTACAGGCAAGTAGTGGGAAGTCTTATCTATTTTATGAATTGTACCCAGCCGGATTTAGCTGCAGCTGTAGGATTGCTGAGTAGAAGTCTAAATGCTCCCACTAAGAGGGATTGGGAGGCAGCTAAGAGAGTCCTTAGATATTTGATAGGAACTAGGGATTTATGGTTGCATTTGGGTGGGGAGAATATTGACATCACTACTTGGAGTGATGCCAGTTATGGTGATGCTCCGATGAGGAGATGCACTTCTGGATATGTATTATATGTGGGTGATGGGGCTTGCTGTTGGAGTAGCAAACAGCAAAAAGTTATTGCTCAGTCCACCATGGAGGCTGAGTATATGGCCTCTTGCTTTGCTGTAAAAGAATTGATGTGGGTCAAGTCTTTGCTTGGTGAGCTTGGTCACCTTAAGAGTGGTGTGCAGAATTTTTTTTGTGATAATCAGGCAGCAATCGCTATTTCTGCCAATCCTAAACATCATTTTAAAGCCAAACACATGGACATCAGACTTAGCTTTGTTAGAGATAAAGTAGAAAACAAAATAATCAGTTTAGAGTACCGACAAAATAGTGAGATGGTAGCAGATATGATGACCAAACCTGTGCCTTCCCCTAAGCTAATTTTCTGCAGGGAGAAGTGTGGTCTGAAATTAAAGATTAACTAGAAAATAAGGGAAGTGTAGAAATTAATGGTTCATTTTAAGTATTTTCTAGGTCTAAATAGAAATATAGAAAGAAGCCGAGGCACTCTTCCTCTAACTTCTCTCTCGAACTCTCAAACTTGTCGCAGTCACTGAGAAATTGGAGAGGGAGCTAGAGCCATGGCTACCTAGGCTATCCAAAGGTTTACGGGAAAATATATATTAGTTAGGGATTTATTTACTAAAAGGTATGTTCCGTCCACAGGATTTGATCCTGGTACCTACCGGTCGGCAGATAGCCGGTAGTCGGTAGCCTTAGCCGTTAAATCTAGAACTAGTGTTACAAAATACATGGTTTGATAATTAATTAAACATTATAAGGTAGGATAATTCATTTAACTGTAACTGTTTACGGGATACATAGATCCAGTAATTTAAAAGTACGGATTACGGTACGGATAAGAAACCAATACCGCTCATTTATTTCTTGAATGAAACGATATCGCGCATGTATTTATTACGGCTACGATTAAATGTGAATTTAATCGGACGGCCAGAATTAACGCCGAGATCGCGGAAGAGGATTTCAGCGGTTTGTGGTCATCGCCACATCGGATGACACGTGGCGGAATGACATTGAATCGAGACATCTCTGGGGATTAAGGGAGCGAATTCGGACATACCACGTGTCGAAATTGAGGCCATGTCGTACAGTGTCCGTACAGAAAGTACACCGGCAACTCTACATTTGTGTACGGAACGGTAATCTGATTGCCTCCGTACATCAGTAGATAGAGTCTGTGAGAGAGATAGGACTTAGAAAATTTAGGAGATAGGACCCTCTCTCCCAGAGAGCTTCTATACAAAAGGTCAACTTTGACCCTCCATAACTTACTGCTCAGGGGAGCAAATTCAGAGATTCTTTTTGCTATCGACTGAGGGGAGTCTTGCCTTCACGAGGTGAAGTTGGTTAGAGTTATTGTCTGCCAGGGTGGCAGTTGTTTTTGCTGAAACACAAAGGGGTCAGGGTTATCCTAGAGGCTTCTTAGAAGCTGTCCACTGCGAGGACTTATGGAGGTCTTAGAGTTTCAGGAGACACCCCTCACTCCTATTGCCAAAGTACTGAGAGCGGCGACTGTGAAGACCGCGGGGAACGATACTCAAATGTGGGAGGATGTAAACATGGCTGCCAAGAACTTTATTCTGAGGCACCTCACTCAAGTTTTCGCCACCCTTCATCTTCACATTTACAAGGCCGAGGAGTTGTGGGCAAGTTTGATGGAGATCTATAGAGCTGGAACTATTCAGGAGCTCTAGTTGACTGAGCAAAGGCTAGTGAGTTACACTTACAAAGGAGGAAAGATGTTTGATTACTGTAATGATTTTTCTTGTTTGTATATAGAGATGGAAAGTGTCGCGTGGACAAGTAGAATAAAAATGAAAGTTAAAACTCTTTTCATAAAGTTACCAGATGAGTACGAGAACATAGTGTATCGAGTACAGGAAGTGCCTGATAGTTCATGGAAATAGAACACACTGATCCCGATGATACTTGTGCATGAAAACACAATGGAGATTAGGAGAGGAGGAAAGAGCATTCAAGCTCTAGCAGCAAGAGGGGACCGATGATGGAAGGACCCGAAGAAACAGTAGAAAGGGCAAAGAGAACATTCTGGAGGACCGAGGCCTCTAAAGGGTCTTTGTCATTTTTGCAAAAAGTCGGGACACCTCATAGCAGATTGTGTCAAGCTTTCGGAGCTGAGGCTCCAAGAGAACCGTGGAGGGAGTTCTTCCGGAGGGAAGAAAAAGGCAGTTGTGGTCACAAAAGTGACAGGAGAAACCGAGGACGAGTCCTCGGAGGAGGAAGGGGAGCTTCTTCTTGACGAGAGTCTGGAGGAGAAGGAGATCCCTCGGAGACAGAAGGTTGCACTTGGAGCAATTCGAGAAGCGCCATAAGAAGGGTGGATCATTCACTCAGGTGCATCAATGCATATGCGCCGTGATAAGGAACACTTCACTAAGCTAAAAAAGATCCCTACTGTAGAGATAGAGTATGGTGATGGGAGAGTGGTTACTACAGATCTAGTGGGATCAATAGATCTAAAAGTCTTAGTGAAGGGTAAGACTTCTATGCTTACATTCTCAGATTTACTCTTCATTCTTCAGCAAAGTAAAAATCGTGTCTCTACGTCTGTGTTAGATGACAAAGAGTTTGATACCTTCACTAGAGAAGGAGTCTTTACAGCTAAGTATGGGGATGATGTTTACTTTACGGCAGATAAGGGTAGCCAAGGAATGTTTAGGCTTAACTTAAGCAATGAAAAGAAGAAATCTTACTATATTGGTATTCCTAAGTTGATGATTTGGCATAAGCGGTTGGGGCATGTGCATTTTGATAGGTTGAGGGAAATGAAATAACTTTGGTGCAGTAGAAGGCATTCAGTTTGGGGATAATGAAATGATTGATGATTGTAGTGGCTTTGCTCAAGGTAAGGCTCACAAACTTCCCTTTCCCAAAGCCGCCACATATAAAGGTGAGAAATTACTAGATTTGGTCCACACAGATAATTGGGGACCTGCAAAAGTACCTTTGGTTTGAGGAAAGAGGTTTATGATAACAATAACCGATGACTGGTCTAGAAACTCTAGAGTGTATTTCCTAAAAATAAAGTTTGAAACATCAAACTACTTCATAGAATATAAAGCCTGGAGTGAGAAATTGCATGAAACCCACATTAATAGAATAAGGAGCGATAATGGGGGGGAATATACCTCTTACCAGTTTGAGGAATATCTGAGAGATGAGGGAGTGCAGCACCAGAAAACTGTACCATATAACCCGCTGAGAGGTTGAATCTAAAACTAGGAGATAGTGCATGCAGCATGTTGGTCGACAAGAAAATAGGAAAGAGACTTTGGGCAAAGGCAATGAACTATGCCAACTACATTAAGAATAGAGTCCTTACCTCAGTTGTAAAGGGAGTGACACCTTATGAGAGATGGGTTGGAAGGAAACCACATATCTCACACCTTAAAGTGTTCGGTAGCCAAGTTTACAGTCTTGACACGGATAGGAAAAACTGGAAACTAAATGCCAAGGGAAAACCTGGATACTTTGTGGGATATGATGAGGATGTTAAAGGATATAGAGTCTATGACTTAGCAAAGAAAGATATCATTCTGGTCAAACACCTAGTTGTCATGGATGAAGGGAAGTCACTTGATCCCTTGAAATATACAAAGAAGATAAGAATCAGATTTGAGTCCGGAAGTGAGGAGAACTAAGTCGTTCCCGAAATGGACATCAGTGAAACCGTGATTGCAGATTCAGGGGGGATCCGAGATACAGAAGACTCACCAGAACCTTGACATACTCCTATGGACTTCGAGGAGATAGAAGATGTGGGACCAGAACCGGCGTCCATGGACAGGGGAGCCGATGAGACAGTGAGGAGAAATCTAAGACTCCCATCCATTCCAGCTTCGGATTTTGAGGGAGGGAGAAGGAGCAGCAAAAGGATACAGGAAAAATAGGCCGCTCATAAGGCAACTAAGCTATCTCACCCAGATGAGCCTTAGTCTTACTCGGAGGCAGTGAATAGTCCAGAGAAAGAAAGATGGATTAGAGCCATAAATGATGAGATGGCCTCCATCATGGAAGCAAATACTTGGGAACTAGCGGATTGGCCTCCAAACAGAAAACCTATTGGGTGTTGTCATGCCGCATCTCGTCGGTCATTTTAATTGTTTATATTTAGGTGTAAGGACAGGTAGCCACCACACGAATTTATATTTAGGTGTATTTGGGTTTTGCAGGGCCGTACATACTTACGTTGGCCGTAATTTCCGCCGACGGCGAGTTCGACAATACGACATACATCTCCCGTGATTTTTGAAGACCGTGGATTTTGTCATTTCACGTCGTCCGTACAATATATATTCTGCGCAATTTTCGCCGACGGTGGATTCGATTTTTCACGTAAATCATATGACTAACATTTGCCGGAATTTGCGGGACAACAAAGTGGACTGTACCTACGGTCCTACCGTACCTATTCTCATTTCCCTGAATATCCGTCGAAGACTCATTTTTGAATTTGCTCTCGTACAAATAATCGTACCGTACCAACTTTCATTCCCGTGAATTTCGGGCGACAACAGAATTTAATCATTTCGCGTGGAATAGCATCTCGGCCGTCAACGCAGAGTATGCAATTTTTCATAACATCACATCACGACCGTTGACGCGTGTGACACACAAAGCGACTACCAGTTCTGACGAAGCAACGTGATTGGACTATTTTAAGTCGTGAACCATTTGGAGGTTCACGCATTCACATGTAGATAGGAAGGGTTTAAATTCGTAGGTTATAGATTTTGTAACGTAGGGCATAGGATTTCGGCCTCCTATTGGCTGAATCCAAACTAGACGCAAATACTTACATAGCACGCTGTACTCTGATTGGCCTGTTTTCACTAGGCGTAGTTTTTGTTACTTAGTTCATTTCGGATCATTTCCTGCACACAATTTTCAAGTGCAGGAATTATTTATTTTCAGTGTTGAGGATTTTCTGTAGCCATCTTTTTATTTGTAAAATTGTCCGGACAGCTTAGAGGCGATTTTCTGCCTTTGCGTGAAGTGTCTTGTTTTCTATTACATTGTTAATATTTTGTAAAGCCTTACAAATTAATCTATACAGCTTCGGCGAAGACCTACACGGTTTCCCTTCACTTTTCTCGTCTTTTTGAGTGGATTTTGACCGCGTTCTCACGACACAAACTTCTTTTCCCGACTGTGGTTGAGCTTTTATTAGTGTGGAATTTGCATGTTAGGATTATTGATTTGTTGCTTTTATTTCTTGTGATTATGTATTTATTTCTATTTGCTTATGCGCATCTTTTGAGTTTGGCTATCTCAAACATCATAAGTGTCGGGCATATTGTCATTTTCAGTTTGTTGTTTGTCTTTCTCGGTTGTTTATGCTTTGATTTGTTTTATTTAAGTATAAATTCAGATTATCCTTGATAAGATAACTCCTGCAAGGAATATAAATAGACCGTCGGGCCTAGTGGTCATCCATCGGCTTAGTATTCCTGCACTTGAAAATTGTCGTATTTTCTTTTCTCGTTTGTTTGTTTTTATTTCAATTTCGGTTTTCTTTTTATCTAAAGAAAAAAAAAACAAAAACATTTAAAAAAATCAAAAATACATATTTATAGATACATTTCTACAAAAATCAATAACAAGCTTTACATATATAATTACCATTTGCTTGTTAGTTGATGTTTAACTTATTGGCCAATTTTCGGCCAACAATATACTACACTAACTTAAGTATTTGGTTTTTGTTTTCCCCATTTTCTTTGTTATATATAAAAGGCATCGTTTGCTCACATTGAGACATACTTCACTAAGGAGTGGAGTTAGTGGAGCGGATCCGTTCTTGGGAGCTCTGCAAAACTTCGGTTGTAGCGAACAACCGCAGTTCACCCTTGGCAATCACCAGATTGCTAAGAGTGTTATGTAAGTATCACGATGCCTTGCGGGTACAGGCGCGTGCTAAGGTAGTCGGTTGATGGTATAGAGGGATCGTGTTTGGAGTGGATTAGTGTTAATCCACTTGTATTGAGCATTGCATTTGTCCAGCTTTTCCTTGCTTGCTATCTGGCCCTGAGTGGCTTTGGTTGAGTTTGCTTTGCCCAGAGTGGGATTTCTTCCATAAATCTTGCCGTTGGAGGCATTGGTTAGCTCTTTTGTGGATTGTGCCGCTTTAGATCTGCATTTGGGAGTGCTTGGATAGTAAGTTATTTGCCTTTATAGATCGGGCCCTTTGGTCTTGTCCCCTTGTTTGCAAGGTAGAAGGTTTTGGTAATACGACTTCCTGAAAGATCTGGCCATCGAGGCTCTGTTACAGATTGATTGGCTGATTGGACAAGAGAGTGGTGTGGCCTGGAATTTGAAGCATATCGGATAGATCTGTTTTGTTATCTGGTCATCATTTGGTGTTATCATTTTTTATGCCCACCGATTGGGATAATCTTGATTATCCTGTCGGCACCACTCGATCGTTGGCCTCGTTTAGGCCCACGGAATCCGGACCATCAGATTTATCTAGTCTTTTGGACCATCTTTTCCTAAATATCTCAGGTCAAATTTCCCCTTCGGTCCGATCTTCCCTCACCTCGGTATCTTCCTTATCATCAATGTCTTCCACATTTTTCGAAGAGGAATCTGACCACGATTCCCTTGACGGGTCGGATTCCAATTCATTATCTTTTTGGTTTCCACAAATTACAAATTCATTATTATCCCCAAGCATTCCATTATTGCAAATGGCTTCCACATCCAAGAGGGGGTGTCGCCTTCATTTCTGTTTTTCAGGAATGAAAGACACCATGACTTCATCGCATTTTTGAATGCTATTCGATACCGAAATGCGTGATCTTGCATTTCGGTACCAAGATCGGTTAGACCTACGGGTCGCTTTGTCTGTTTTAGGCCGTTACCTTCGAGGTTCAGCCTTTACTCTTTATTCCCGCAAGTATGTTTCCGTACTTGCGATGACAGTATTTTCTCCAGCTTTCACTGGGAGTCCTGCTTATATAGGACAACCAAAAATTCCCTACCAACCGGCTATTCCGGAAATCCTTGATCTCAACGGTGATGTTATTACAGCAGCAATTGCGGGAATACCGCAGCACTTCGCTATAGCCGCACGTGATAGAATTCCAGCACGACCAGCGATGACGATCCCTATATTAGATCCGCTCTCTATCATGTTTGAAATGTTGCAAGCGGAATACCGTATGTAAAACCTTGACCAAGTTCGTGAGTTAATGAACTTCGAACGCAAGTCAGGAGAGACCGCCCTTGCCATGTGTAGAAATTAATGGTTTTTAAAGTATTTTCTAGGTCAAAAATAAGAAAGAAGCCGAGGCAGTCTACCTCTAACTTCTCTCCCCAACTCTCAAACTTGTCGCAGTCACTGAGAAATTGGAGAGGAAGCTAGAGCCATGGCTACCTAGGCTATCCTGAGGTTTACGGGAAATATATATTTGGGGTTTATTAAGTAAAAATATATGCGGCGGCCACAGGATTTGATCCTAGTACTTGACGACCGGCAAGCTACCGGTAGCCGGTAACCTTAGCCGTTAAGTCTGGAAGTAGTATTACGTACTATATAGTTTGATAACTATTTAAACATTATTACGTAGGAAAAATCATTTAACTATATTTGTTTACGAGATACATAGAACCGGTAGTGTAAAAGTACAAATTGCGGTACGGATAAGAAATCAATACCGCGCATTGATTTCGTAAGCGAAACAAATACCGCGCATGTATTTATTACGGCTCCGATCAAATGTGACTTAAATCAGACGGCCAGAAATAGGGCCGAGACCTCGGAAGAAGAATTCGGCAGTTTATGGGCATCGCCACATCGGATGACACGTGGCGAAATTACATTGGATCGTGGTATCTCCGGAGATTACGGCACCGAATCCGGATATGACATGTGTCGATATTTAGGCCATGTTGTACAATTTCCGTACATAAAGTACATCGGCGACTGTACTTTTGTGTACGGAGGAGAAATCTGATTAGTTCCGTACATCAGTATATAGAGTCTGTGAGAGAGATAGGACTTAGAAAAATTAGGAGATAGGATCCTCTCTCCCAGAGAGCTTCTGTACAAAAGGTCAACTTTGACCCTCCATAACTTACTGCTCAGGGGAGAAAATTCAGAGATTCTTTTTGCTATCGACTCAGGGGAGTCTTTCCTTCACAATGGTGCAGGTGGTCAAAGTTTTTGTCTGCCAGGGTGGCAGTTATTTTTGCTGAAACACAAAGGGGTCAGGATTATCCTAGAGACTTCTTGGAAGCTGTCCACTCTGAGGACTTATGGAGGTCTCACGACTTATGGAGGTCTTAGAGTTTCACCATGCGTGCTCGTATGGAAGCTCTTCGTGAAGCATTGCCGGACTTAATGTCGGATGCTGAAGCTGTCTAGAAATTTGAACGACAGTATTTGAGTCAGTCAAAGAAATTTATTCAGAGTCACCTGACTCAAACGTACGGCTTGAAGTTCACTTTCAACCAAGCCGCCCACCATGTCGTGGAATACGAAATGAAAAATTGTTGGTGGGAAGTCCAGGACCGTCCTAAAGCGGTCCCGAAAGAACCGATTGTTCCACCATAGAACAATCCTCGTCCTAACAAGCGGCCTCCAAAAGTCGCGGCCATGGGAACCCCACCTGTTGCTCCCGGAAACCGATTATGTTTTGGATGTGGGAATACGGGGCATGATGCCCGAATGTGTCTAGACTAAACCGTTACCTGCACACATTGCAAGCAAACCGAACACTATGTCCAAGAAAATGAGAGTGTTTAGAAATGCAAGAGCAAATGGCGGTTATGATAAAGGAACAATTCGCAGCCTTCATGAATCAAATGAAACCACAATTTACTTGCATGGCTCGCACTGTTGTACACATTCCCACGTTGGCAGGTCAAATCTTACGAGATTCCACCATCCAACAACAAGAGGCTACGTTCGACAAAGGTTCAACCGATCACAGCCGTGACGGTAAACCCCCTAACACACGCATTCTTTTGTCATTCGCTAAAGAGTCTTCTCCACCTTTGCTCGAAATCGCTTCAGCCATCGTGGCTAAAGCTCTCAACATAGTTGATTGAACTTTACACGAGGCACACCGCGTGAAGGATGCATTATGTGTCCTCCATTGGACTACAGAATACAGGAAGCCTCCAGATTGTATTTAAATAACCCACTTTAAGCCACGACCACTTCTGCCCAAGAAGGCAAACTGACAATTTGACTGCACCCTTGTGCAGCATGGACTCCCTTGAGTTCGTAGCAAAAAGAATCACTGAAAACGGCCAACCAGCCGATAAGTTATGAGTTACTAAAAAATGCTAATTTGTACAAACTCTCAAAGGGAGAGGTGACTACCTACCAAAATTTTCTAAGTCCTGATTCCTTCTAATAACTTCTATCTACTGAAGTACGGCCCAATCAAATTACTGTACCGTACCAAAAGGTACTACTGCAAGTGTACCTTTTGTACGGCCTTTGTGCGACAAGGCTATTAAGTGGACGCGTGTCTGCTTTTTACTTGTCCGTACATTCCTCGGAATTCCTATGACCAAATGTCATCTCTCCACGTGGCTCCACGTCATGCCACGTCACAAAACGCCAAGGTGACCATTCCGAGATTTCAGCGATGACGTGCGCCGTCGGATTCGTAATGAGACGTAATCGTAGCCGTTATAATTACATGCGAAATATTTGTTTCGCTGTCGAACAAATGCGAGGTATTCATTTTGAAATGATGTCGTACTAAAACTGTATCTATGCACGCTGTATCTAGTTTTAGTTAAATGGATTTCTTACACTCTAAATGTATATATATCTATCACACTCTATAGCATTTAGCATTGGTCTTAGTCTAGTAGGATAAAGCTGACCGCTATCGGCCAACTTGACGAACCAAAGGTACCGGGTTCAAATCCCGGGTCCGTCAGTACTATTTTTAGTAACCTACTAAAAATAACTGCCTGTTGAACTAAGGCAGCCATGGATCAACCACCCTCTCTATCCTTCAGTGAATCCAACAAGTATGGGGGCTAGAGAGAGGAGGTGGAGGCAAGTTGTCTGTCCTTTTCTTTTCCTAACATATTTAAACCTAGAAAATACTATAGAAATCTATGAATTTCAACAAAGGAACGCTTGTGCATTCTATCCACTATGATTTCCGACTCACCAAAAATATCCTCTCTCTCCTTTACCACCTATAGCTCAGCTGCAGCTGCCGCGTTAGAAGCACTTCAGCTGCACAAAAATCTTGCTACTATTCGAGGAGCGAAATTCACTTGATCCTCACATATGTTTTTTGGATAACGGCAAGGGTGCATTGTTGATCAATGGTATAGCCCCTTCCCTGCCTCTCATGGATACGGGTGCAAAGCCGGTGATATTGGGCTCTAGCTTTGCACTTAAGCTTAGTCTAACTGTGGACAAGCTTCATTCCACTTCTACTCGCTTGTTAACATCAGCGCGTACAACCAAGCCAGTCCTAGGAATCACTAAGGAACCGCTCGTTTTTAAGTTCCAGAACGGGAGGGCCATAAACTTTGCTGAGATCTCGGTTCACGCTCTGGTCACTAAATGTAGTGACTATGAATGCCTAGTGGGACATGACATATATATTTTGTGTAGAGGGTGGAGTTGACATGCATGATCAGACATTTTCTTATAGGCCCACTAACTTCTCGGAACGCATAATCTGCATTCCGCTAATTTCCGCGAGGAAGCCCATGCCTATTATGGCAAATTCGGCCACATCCATACCTGCATTTTCAAGGAATTCGGTGGGGGCCGAAATATTTCATTCATTGTCAGCAGAAAAAATTGTGCCTGATAGGTTTTACTTACCAGAAATTTTCAGTGACCTAGGTTTTCTTATAGATACGAGGTAATTTGACCGAATCTATAAGCAAACCTTGTCAATTCCACTTTCTCCGGCCTCTCCTATAATCTCACTCCCTACAGACTCTTATGGGTTTCTTCCCATTAATTGGAATCCGGTCCAATTGAAACCTCATCCAAATGGATTGGTGATTTTAGACCTTTTCGCTGGAATAGGCACTTCCCTCCTTGCATGTTTGCGGAATGGATTATTAATCCGATTTTATTATTCGGTTGAGATTGATCCGTTAGAACAGAAAGCACAATTACATCATTGTAATCTGTTGCATTCCCAATACCCACATTTGTTACCAAAATCCGCATACGAGCATATGCATACCACCCTCCCACAAGACATCTGGATTGTGGGCAACCATCACTTACAGGATATTGGTCCAATCAATCAAGTTTTTGGCGGATGGGAGTGCCAAAAATGTCTCGCGCCGGGAAAGGTCTCGGATTAGCCGATCCTCGCACCAAATTATTTTTTGAATTGATCCGCATCCTGCATTTTCTACAAACTTTAGATCATCCTATGGAGTATATCTTGGAAAATGTCGGAGCCTATAATGATTCAAGACCTACAGTCTTGGCTGATTATCAACGGATTGAACAATTAATTCGTCCGCCTCTTATTATTGACGCGGCTCGCCATGGTTCACTAGCACACCGGGTTGGCTCCAAATGGACGAACCTAATCGATATTGGTAGACTCCGTGAGGCCAACTTGTTAGTTCGTTCTCCTTCTACAGACATTCAGGCTGCCCTTCTTTTTTTCCATAAGGTGCAGCCTTGCATTCAAAAGGACTCTCCCCCTAATTTCAGTGTCAATGTCCTGGGTCAACCACTCAAGGTGCTTCCTACCTTAGTTTCATACCCACATTCACATGCATTCTCTAATGACGGTACTGGCATGCCCCGAAACATTCATACCGGTGAGCTCAAAGAGATTACCTCTACGGAACGAGAACTCCTCATGCATTTCATTCCTGGCACTACAACCGCTCCTGGTCTTACGTTACGTCAAAGATGCGCTTTATTAGGTCGTGTCATGGACCCTCAAGCTTTGTCTTTTGTTTTAGGTCTCGGGTTTGCAGTTGGTCGCCACTCTCAGGCACATCCATCTTTACCAGCTGGGGGGATGAATGCATCACTAAGAAAATCTTTCTGTCCCACTCTCCAATGGACCACATTTCAATTTTTCCTCTTTCCTTCTCCAATTCCACCAGTTCCGAAAATCTCTATTTACGATATCCTCAATCCTAGCCATACGTCCTGGTCCATTCCCGCATACACGGCTATCCAGTCTACAAGTCCCATGCATATTCCACCCACTCCTCATTGGAGTGCTGCTTTTCCAACACGCAGTTGGAATCATTCGGTTAATTGCCTTAAACAGACACATGTAGCTTACGAGTTAGGTCAAACGCTTATCGCAGATGAGCAGTTGGCCTTTGCACAAGCCATGGAAGTTATGACAACCGAAAATTTTGATGCTCCTAAATGGAAATTCGGCACCAATCTAACAAAGGCCGAACAAGTGTTACTGAATGACGTAATTTTACGAAATATCGATGCCTTTGCCTTTTTCTATGAACGATTTGGGTCGTCACACTGCTTATAAGATGTCGATAGATCTTGAAGAAGATCGCCCTATATTTAAACCGAAACATTGTTTGTCACAAAATTGAATCGAAAATGGTAGACAAGCGATGTGCTGAAGTAGAGGAAGCTGGCCTAATCTGTCGGTCAGACTCCACATTTGCAGCTACCACTGTCATGCCCCGGAAAAAGGATTCCAAGGGTAATTTTACTGAACATCGAATGTGTGATGACTATCGTGAACTAAATGCTAGAACGGTTCAAGATCGTCATCCCATGCCTCTTGCCGAAGAAATATTTGATCACGTAGGCAGAGCAAAGAATTTTAGTATCCTTGACCTCCGTCAGGGATTCAATCAAATTGAGATAGAGGAAAAAGACCGGCACAAAATTGCCTTTTGGGGTAGCGACGGCCAATGGGAATGGACCGTAATGCCATTCAGATTGAAAAATGCTCCGGCAGTATTTCAAAAAAATCATGGACTCCGTTCTTGGAGGCTGTTAGTTTGCTGGATGTTACATCGATGACCTCATCATTGCCTCGGCTACTATCGAAGAGCACGCTGCTCACATCGAATGGGTATTGACTGAATTGAAAAAGGTCGGATTAAAATGTCATTCAGCGAAATGCACCTTTGGAGCTGAGGGAGTGCCTTACCTCGGCCATTTTATCTCGGCTGAGGGGATCACTCCTCTCCAAGCAAAGGTAGAGGCGATCAGTAAATTGCCTGCTCCCACGGACCTCACAAGTCAACGAGCCTTTCTCGGACTTGCTAATTATTATCGCAGGTTTGTATCTAATTTTACCACCATCGCATCTCCGATAAACGACCTTCTCAAGGAGGAAGTGGCGTTTATATGGGGTCCCGATCAAATTTCCGCATTTCAAAAATTAAAAACCGCTTTATCAAGTGCTCCAATTCTCCGTCCTCCCAATCACAAACTCCCTTTTTGTCTCCAAACAGATTTTGGGAAACCCGGAATTGCTTCCATTTTGACACAAAGAGAGTTGAGCGGAGAGGAATACGTAGTTGCTTACGCGAGTAGAAGCATTAACCGGGCTAAATCAAATTATAGTAGCTACGAAGGAGAGTGTCTAGCCGCGGTTTGGGGAGTCGTTCACTTCCGCCATTATTTGTACGGAAAACCTTTCACACTCCTAACTGACCATCAGCCCTTACATTGGCTGATGACAAACAATAAGCTTTCCGATAAGCTAGCCCGATGGGCTTTAATCTTACAAGAATATGACGTTGAAAGAATTCACTGACCCGGTCTGCTTATTCTAAACGCAGATGGAATTTCTCGAAATCCTTTGCCCCGAACAACAGATAACGGAGTTCGACAGGATTTCAATAACGACGATGTTCCCGTCATGTCAATGGGTTCTTATCTTACTTACTGCCTGGCGTCTATTCCGAACCCCCGTCGCGCCACAGATCCTTCCCGTGATGGGCCTCTCATTTTTTTCCTATCCTCCCAGACCTTCAGGTCCGGCACAACCTCCGATGAAGAAGACAGAGCATAGTTGTCCTATTCGTACGGATTCCAACTTTTTTCCGAAAACTACGTAGTATTCGTTACTTTCATACCGTTCGTTAGTTTTCGCTGTACGATGTTCGAAGATGTACGGAAGCCGTCCCCTTAACCCTAAAAAATCCTCAAAAAAATCCTAAAAACGTACGAAAAACATACAGAAATGTACGTCATTGTACGACATGTGTACCCTAAAAAACCTAAGAGTACGGATAATGTAAGGCTGCTGTACTGTAATTTACCGGAATGTACGAAATGCACGGGAAGAACCCTAAACACCCTAAAATCCCCCCATCACTAACCCTAAAAGTACTGAAATATACGGATGCCGTACGTAGCTGTACGAAAAATGCAAGTCCGTATAACTGAAATATACGGAAAAGTACAAAAATGTACCTTAAAAATCTCAAAATAATAACCGTCAAAAGTACGAAAAAATACGGACACTTTACGTAAATGTACGAATAATAGTTGGCTGTTTAACATAAATATTTGAGAACGCACGAGAATTTACCCTAAAACTCCTCATACCCCCTAAAAGTACTGAAATGTACAAAAATAGTACGCAAATGTACGAAAATGTACGGTTACATAGTCAAGTACGCATTTTATAACATTTTTTTCATCGTTAAATGCGTATCGTGCGTAGTATTCGCTCCTTCGTTTCGTGCGTATTATGCGCACGGGACAACTATGAGACAGAGTGAAAAAGAGGGCCAAAAGTGACCTTTGGCTCGGGGGATCTTTAGTTCGGTTGTTGGCAGACGGAAGCCATAGGCACGTTCCACGGCCTACCGAGCGTCTTTCTCTCATTTAGCAGATCCACACTGAGCTTGGTAACAACGGTACCAAGCAAACGTTAAGTCTAGTTCAGGCACGGTATTGGTGGTCATGAATACAAGCTAATGTCGCTGCTATTCTGCACAAGTGTGCCACCTGTGACCGTCTCTGAACTTATTTTTCTAACCGGCAGACTACGCTCCAACCTCTACCTATAAGGGGTTTGTTCTATCGATGGTCAGTCGATTTGGCCGAACCTTTTCCTATCTCATGTAAAAGGAAACAATACATTATGATTATGATCGAAAATTTCAGTAAGTGGGTAGAAATCGTAGCCCTGCCTCACAAGAGAGCTAAACTAACCACCACAGCTTTTAAGGAACATGTCCTTACGAGATATGGTGCCCCAGCCGAGGTCCTTACGGATCAAGGTACAGAATTTCAGAGAGAATTTAAAGAGATGCTTGATGAGGCCCTCATCAATCATCGTCGTACTAGTCGGGATCACCCCCAGGCTGATGGCCTAGCTAACGGGCAGTCCATTCATTTAAGCGTGCCTTGCGTAAGCATTGCTTAGAAAAACACATTTTGGTTTGGGACGAGTCGGATCATTTCCTGCACACAATTTTCAAGTGCAGGAATTATTTATTTTCAGTGTTGAGGATTTTCTGTAGCCATCTTTTTATTTGTAAAATTGTCCGGACAGCTTAGAGGCGATTTTTTGCCTTTGCGTGAAGTGTCTTGTTTTCTATTACATTGTCAATATCTTGTAAAGCCTTACAAATTAATCTATACAGCTTTGGCGAAGACCTACACGGTTTCCCTTCACTTTTCTCGTCTTTTTGAGTGGATTTTGACCGCGTTCTCACGACACAAACTTCTTTTCCCGACTGTGGCTGAGCTTTTATTAGTGTGGAATTTGCATGTTAGGATTATTGATTTGTTGCTTTTATTTCTTGTGATTATGTATTTATTTCTATTTGCTTATGCGCATCTTTTGAGTTTGGCTATCTTAAACATCATAAATGTCGGGCATATTGTCATTTTCAGTTTGTTGTTTGTCTTTCTCGGTTGTTTATGCTTTGATTTGTTTTATTTAAGTATAAATTCAAATCATCCTTGATAAGATAACTCGTGCAAGGAATATAAATAGACCATGGGGCCTAGTGGTCATCCATCGGCTTAGTCGGGGGGGGACTTAACCATAACCAGCTAAGTCGTTGACCTTTCTTTTTCTTTCACCTTGCCTGTTGTTATATTTATTCATTTTTCTCTTTCGTGTCTTATTTCATTCACAACACATTTTCATCATTTCGGTTTAAGTGGAGCACAGCTGATGATATTGCATGCACCTTCACGTTATTGACACATGCACGACAATGTAAATGGGTATTTAAAATAAAACAGAACCCAGATAATACCATTGAGAGATATAAAGCTCGATTGGTAGCGAAGAGGTTCACCCAAAAGGAGGGGATTGCCTATGAGGAGATCTTTGCTCCAGTTGTTCGGTTCCCATCAGTAAGGATTCTCCTCAGTCTGGCAGCAGCCGAAGATATAGAAATATACCAGATGGATATTAAGACTGCTTTTCTTAATGGTGAGTTAGAGGAAGAAATTTTCATGAGGCAACCCGATGGGTCCGTGGAGGAAGGAGAAGAGAGCAAAGTTTGCAGGCTCATAAAGTCCTTGTATGGACTAAAGCAGGCTCCCCGACAAATGAATAAGAAAACTAGATGAGTTTCTCACCGGTCTGGGAAATATCCAAATCAGCTTTGACCATTCTATCTATATGTTTGAAGATGAGAATGGTGTTATTTTTATTGCAATTTATGTGGATGATCTGCTTGTGTTGAGTAAATATTTGGAAAAGAGCAATAAGTTAAACAAAGATCTTAGAAGCAGATTTGATATGAAGGATTTAGGGGAGGCAAGATATCATTTAGGGATTCAAATGGAGAGATATAAGGGGAAGAAGATTATCGGACTTACTCAGAAAGAAGCAATAGGTAATATGCTTGAGAAATTCCAGATGGAAAATGCTAACAGTTTTACCACTCCAAAAGACTTGAAAAAAGTAAGTGATGGGAGTGTAGAAGGAGGAGTGATGATCTTAGATGATCAGATGAGTCCAGAGGAGAGAGAGTTTATCAAGTCTATTCCTTATAGACAGGTCGTAGGAAGTTTAATCTATTTTATGAACTATACCAAACCGGACATAGTGGCAGCAGTTGGAGTACTCACTAGGAGTCTTAATGATCCTAAGAAGAGAGACTAGGAGGAAGCCAAGAGAGTCATGAGATATTTGGTGGGAACTAGAGAGTTATGGTTGCATTTGGGAGGGGAGCACACTGACATCACTACTTGGAGTGATGCTAGTTATGGGGACGCGCCTATGAGGAGATGCACTTCTTGGTATGTGTTGTATGTTGGGGAAGGTGCTTGTTGTTGGAGCAGTAAGCAACAAAAGGTGGTTGCTCGGTCTACTATGGAGGCTGAGTACACGGCCTCTTGTTCTGCAGTGAAAGAGCAGATGTGGGTCAAGTCTTTGTTGCAAGAACTCGCGTATATGAAAGAGGGAGTGCATTGAGTGTTTTGTGATAATCAAGCTGCCATTGCAATTGCAGCTAATCCAAAACATCATTTTAAGGCTAAACATAGGGACAAACGATTGAGTTTTGTAAGAGAAAAAATTGAGAATAAGATTGTGAAATCTTGTATATAGATCTGATGAGGAAATGGTGGTTGATATGATGACAAAACCGGTACCTTCTCCAAAGTTAAAATATTGCATAGAAAAGTGTGGATTAAAACTGAAGTTAAAGTTAGACTAGAAAATAAGGGGAGTGTTGAAACTATTAGATTTATATGGTATTTTCTAGGTCTAAATAGTTTTGTACAAAAAGGAAAAGAAAAAGGCGGACATCCTCCCTCCACCTCCTCTCTCTACCCACCATACTTGTTGTAGTCACTGAGGGATAGAGAGGGTGGTTGAGCCATGGCTATCCCACCTCAGCAGGCAGGACTAAAGAGGGACTTAAGTCACTCTCAACAAAAGGTTGAGTCCGGTAGGAGTCGAACCTCCGACCGCCAGAACGCGGCGTAGCCGTTAGGTCTAACCAGTCTGTCGTAGAAGTCTGATAAGAGATATAGGGTTCGATATTTATTTAAACTATTGTATGGTACTGGAATCAATTAACTGGAATTTGAACGAAGGAATATAGACATTGTTAAAATATAGTGCAGATGTCATTTCGCACGAAACAAATGAATCGGACATTTGTTTCGACGGTCGACATTAAATGTCGGATTTAATCCGACAGCACATATCATCGCCGAGATCCCGCAATGGTCACTTTGGCTTTTATGGACGTGGCATGACTTGGCGCCACGTGGAAGGATGACATTCGGTCGCGAGAATTCTAAGGAATGTACGGACGAGTTGAAAAGTGACACGCGTCCACTGAGTGGCTTTGTCGTACACAAGCTCTACACAAAGGACATCGACCGTAGCACCTATCTGTACTTTACAGTCATATGATTTGTTCGTACTTCAATAGATAGGGGATGTGAGAGGTGTTTTAGGTCTTAGGAAATTTGGTAGGCCGTCACCTCTCTCTAAGAGAGCTTTATATAAAATTGGCATTTTTGCCGGCTTATAACTTATCGGTTGGTTGGCCGTTTTCAGTGATTCTTTTTGCTACGGACTCAGAGGAGTCTAAGCTGCACAAGGGTGCAGTCAAATTGTCAGTTTGCCTTCCTGGACAGCAGTGGTTGTGGCTTGAATTGGGTTAGTTAGATACTATCTACAGGCTTCTTGTATTCTGTGGTCCAATGGAGGACACAGAATTTCATTAATTCCTCCATTAACACCTCCACGAGGAGGTATATACTCTAATTAAAACAAGTATTCGGTGTTAGAAAATAAAGTGGAATTGGGAGTGTTTGAAATGAACGATTTCGCGAACCGTCATGTTTTCGGGTTCGTGTCGGAGTTTTTATAATCTCTTCACGTCAAGTACATGTTTATTTGTCCAAGTGGTCTTCTTATGTTTACTTTTTGTTACAGTTTGGATTAGTATAGGTGGAATTATCACGTGCCTTGTCCACTAGTTATACATGAGTAGAAATGTTTTGTACGTTTTGTTGAGTGAGTAAGAGAGAGAGAGGGACATTGTGAGGTGAAAAAATTGGTTGTTATAAGTATGTTGGTCAACACACTTGCCACGGTTGTAATCTAATGGTGCTACATGTGATTTTTTTATCTTGGTGTTTTTTGTGCGTGCCTTGATTGTGCCTTGTTGTGCACCGACCATATTAGTTGCAACTTGTGGAAAAATTTGTGTATTTGATGCAATTCACCTGTAAACCAGTTGATCTCCTTTGACCTTCAATATTTCATGATTCTAAGAATAGTGGCTTGTTTGTTTCATTGTTTGCAAGTATATGTTTCATGCGGCCACGACCCTAATTGGAACCTTGGAATCCTTTATTGAAGATCCCATTTTTATCCTAGTAAAGACTTAGTAGTTTTAGATCTAGGGCCTCATAGGTCAAACTTCGTAAAAGTAAATACTTTAACCTTGATTGGGCTCTTTTACCAAACATAAGGCGGAGCTTTCACAACCACATAGTCGCAATCACATTTTTTTTTCCTTTTATCTTCATGTGTATATTGGGTACAAAGTTTGACAAAATGAACGTTAATATCAAAACTACTCCCAATTAATGAGACAAAGCGTACTTTTGATTTCGGAAAACAAGCTGATGTTATTTCTAACTTTACCCGAACATTAAAGTAAGACTTCCATTAGGGGGTCTCAATGAACATAAGAATACGTTTATTGGTATTGAAATCTTGTAGAATCCGCCATTATGTAATGTTAGTAAACAACCTTTCACATTTGTGTTATATTAGTACAAGTCACACGTAGGTTGTGTCAAGCATTAAAAATCGTGAAAGATTCTTCAAGCGCAAAATTTGAATGAAATGTTTCTATAGAGGGACAAAAATTAAGATTTGTAAAAGCGTACGCAAATGTCGGATCTGTACGAATGTACTATATCATTGTATGAACTTTGTTGTAATGTTTAAAAGCCCAAAATCCGTGCCAAGAAGATCACTGGATGGCAAAGGGAACGTCAAAGATTTTTTTCCGACAAGGATTGCGGCTTTTGGTGGATTTGCACCCATTGTGTGGGAAGGCACATGGAATATACGACGTATAAGGTTTTTGTCGGTCGTTCATCAAAGATATTATGCTACTTTTCCAATTGTACCGGTTATATGCATCCAGTGTGTAGCTACTATGGTGTCCTCACACAAAAGATGGTTTGAGCGATTGCATCAAATACGTGAAAAATCAAAAAATCAGACGAACAAGATTAATGCCCATAAGTTAACATAATTTTGATAAATCTGTATAAACATGTTCTCTAAAAATATAAAAAATCTATGGTGCAAAATTGTACGAAAACGTACGACATCCAGTAAACAACCTCACTTTTTCGCTAAAGAAGGTCCATCCTAAACAAGTAACTGACGAAGTAACTTAATTATCCCACCTACCGTGCATGAAATTATCCCACCTACCGGGAGGATCTCCCATTATGTCGGGCTCGTAAACAATCCCTCACGTGCATTCGCTCACTTTGGCAAGTACCACGTAGGTTACTATTCATATTTTGAGGATCTAAAAGTATTCATCAAACTGAAAATCTTAACCTAATATTTGTGCCAGCGGAGTAGTTAACGACTCGTACAAAATTTTGCGACCGTCTTTCAATTTTGAAAAATGTAAATGGAAATTTTGAAACGGAATGGCACAAAGGCGTTGCAAACTTCGAAGGTTAGTGGATGACAGGAGCATGCGAGGATGCTTTCGCTGTACCTTCATCCACAGTGGCGGAAGCCCCATGGCCTGTACGATGTGTAGGCTTCCCATTTTGTGGTCATCATGGATATAATTTTGCTTTTTCACATGTATCAATGGTACACGTCCAATGAGTGGGAAGTGTCATTGTGGAAGACTCCACACATTGGATAATTTTCACGATTGCTCCGCATATCTAAAAAAGCTAATCATCAAACGTTCAAGTTTTACGCCCATACGTGGGGAGTATCTTGATAGGTACCTATTAAACATGTTTCTTCTGACAAAAAAAAATGGTATGAAGTTGTACAAAAACGTACGGCGTCTAGTAAATAACCCTACTTTTTTGATTAATGTGGTTCCACCCTTGGGCCGAAGTTCCATCACATGTTTTAAAGTTGTCGTATATGTGTTCTACTTTGATTGGGACCACAAAATTTAAAATCAGATATTGAACATCGTCGAAGAATATTTACAGCAACCAATTTTTATTCAAAATCTTCATTGCATACGACGTGCTTGCATTCCAAGTACCATGTACTTGCATTCCAAGTACCATGTACTTGCACTCCAAGTACCATGTACTTTCACATAAATTCTTTACACTTTGCAGAGGAGTGACCAACGAGCGTTAGGAAATAATTTTGGCAAGGATTTTAGGTTGGATTTTGGTGGCCTCGCGTTTGCCGAATTGAAGGCACATGGTTATATGATGTGTGAAAATTATGGTGGTATTCCATCATGACACGTAAATTTATCATCCACATGTATCATTTCTCACGTTTTCTAATTTACTAGCCACCTCCCAAAGGTGGGTGGCCAAATACAAAACTAGATGGAGCGATTCTTTTGCGGATGAATACCTAAGTATAATCCAATGGTCATTGCTAACTCTTTGACCTTTAGAGTATACTAGTCTAATCTTAGGTAATGCTATTTTGTGGAAAACAAACACAACGGTACGGCAAAGTACAAAAAAGTACGGTTTTTGTAAACACCTCACTTTTCTTTTTATGAGCTCCACCCCAAATGTACTAATAATATACAAAACAACACGCAAATTTTTGATGGTCTAACTTTTAGGGTGTTTTAGAGATGTTTACGACATTCTAGAGTTAATAATGCTTTAACGGTTTGAGTTGTTCAATTCAACCGAATTCAACAGGCGAGCCAAACGGGGGTCTAGTGCTTCTGCGGCTTGCATATGATTTCTAAAAGGAAAAAAAGGTTGGGAAAAATTCCATGTCGTCTTTTAGTCTTTAAGGCAGAGCCATTAGTTTATCGATTTGTTTTTTTCACTTACGCCACTACCGCATATGATTTCTAAAAGGAAAAAAAGGTTGGGAAATATTCCATGTCTGCTTTTAGTCTCTTATGCAGAGCCATTAGCTTATCGATTTGTTTTTTTCACTTGCGCCACTTAACATACCAGTAGAAATTTCAAGAAGTACGAGAACTATGATACTACGCACTGAATTATACGACCAAATCATGGATACTTTAGCAAAATAGTTGTCCACCCTCTTTCATGCTCAATGTTAAAATGATTTATCTTGTACATTTTTTTTTAAGCTTCGACGACAACTTGCGTCGACTCACAACCTCAACAAAGATCATGGGGGTTGGAAAAGCTTCCTAGATTTGCTATAAAGTTTTAGGTAAACCACCTTGCCGAGGTGAAAAGGTGGTTTACGACAACAGACATGCAATGCATTCCCTTTGTTTGATAAAAAAATCATATGTGACCGCAACAAAAAGGTATTATGACGTATGAAATAGATGGGATTGAGTAGAGTGACATGTGACTGACGTATGACATAAAACTTGTTCAATACATCTTAGGGGTGTGCCTATGTATTAAAGCATCAAGTTTTTTTGTCATTTTCCTCCAAAATTTAGTCTCCAACAAGAAAATCTTTTGCCGCACGAAAAAAATGCTTTAACCATAGTATAGTGAACGTCAACTTGATACTTTTAATGTACTCCATGTTTGTCGTTTTTTGCACTCATTTTGGCGTTTTCCTCATTTCGCCCTCGGGAAAAGGGAATCCAGCCCATCAAAAAATTTATCGAAAAATCACCTCGCGCGAGGTAATTTTAGTTGAAGTGTGACCCAAAAAACAAATGACAAACGATCCATGCATGCGCCACACGAGTGGGAAAATTTTAAGACGAGGGAGATAACTTGCTATTTTTCTCCCTGCCCGTTACGCGCAGGTACAAAAAAAAAATTGTAGGGGTCTCGGACCTCCACTCTCATTCATGGGACCTTTGCAAAATTTTAAGCCATCATCGCCTCTCCCCTCTCTCTCACACTATTGCTTTTATCTCACACTTTCTAGAATGAGGCATGACAATAACGGCATGAAATGAAAGATGTTTGAAAAACAATTCTTTGACTACCTTTAAGTATATTTCTATGGCAAGTAGAGTGAGAAAAGTCAAGAAACGAAATCAGGAAGCCATGACTTAAAAGTTCTTGAATTAGTGACGTCGACGTTGTCATAAATGAGCGTAACGTTACAATGTCACAAAACCCCAAACATCTAGGATGTCATAGGGAACCTAGCCGTTAACAATCTTCGTTGTTTTTGTAGACGTCACAAATTGTCGGAAGTTTCTTAGTCGTCTCAATCATCACAGGTTGTACCCACGTCTACAACCATCACATTTCACAGTTCCGATTTCATTTTCAAACATTAGAACGCTCTGAATAGTATAACGAAGTATCTTCACTAAAATCCAAAGTACCTCTTCAAAGTAACGGTTACATGGGCACATACCCCTTTAGCACAAAACAACACTAATGCTTGATCTTGAAAATATCCTGTACATTTTTCGCCGGATGATTAAGCGATGATGTCACAACACTGCCACCAAAGGAAGATACCTTTTCCATGCAACCCATGTTGAAATAAAAGGTATTTTCTAGGTTAGTTAAAAGATATAATAAGAGCAGGAAAAAGCAGAGGCAGCCTGCTTCTAGCTTTTCTCTCTAGCCCCCATACTTGTCGTAGTCACTGAAGGCCGGAGAGGAAGCTAGAGCCATGGCTGCCTATGCTCCTTCTACAGTCAGAAGGCAGATCCTTGGTAAACTTACCAAAAGGATTGACGGACCCAGGATTTGATCCTGGTACCTACCATCCGTCAAAGTAGCCGTTAGTCTTACCCTGTAGTCTAAGACCAGTGCTGAAGTATATAGGGTACGATAGCTACTTAAAGATGACGAAAAAGAGAAGTGCAATTTACTATCAAACGGACCACAATCACACAGACACAGTTAAAAATAGAATTACACCGGAATTGTACTACTTCAATTTTTAACGGCTATAAATTAAGGCCGACATTAATCTAACGACGGAGAAAAAAGCCGGCATCGCGGAATGATCGATTTGGCGGTTTTCCGTCACAACCAAAACGGATGACACGTGGCAGCATGACATTGGATGACAGCATCTCCGGGACATACTATGGCGAACCCGGATATGGCAGGCGTCGTCTTTCAGGCCATATCGTACAATGGCCGTACAGAAAGTACTTCGGACCAAGTACCTTTCTGTACTGTACACTCAATTGATTGGTTCCGTACATCAGTAGGAGAGGGTTTAGAGAGGGGTTTAGGACTTAGAAAATTAGAGGTAGCCGCCTCTCACTCAGAGTGCTTTTGTATAAAAGGGTCATCTTTGACCATTGATAATTAACTGCTCAGGAGAGCAAATTCAAGGATTTTTTTTGTGGCAGACTCAGGGGAGTCAGTCGTTCCAAGGGGTGCATTCTGGTCAGTCTGTATTCTGTCAGGGTGTCAGCAATATTCAGACAAAGCGTAAAGAACTGAGGTTATCCTAGAGGCTTCTAGCAAGCTGCCTACTCTGAGTATCTATGGAGGTGTCAAAGTTGCAACCCAGGTTGCCAAATCTCAAAATGGAGTTTGGATACCACAAAAGAAAGACGGCAACGTCAGAATCCGGTGAAAGTATGGCCACAAAATACCTTCTCAAGCAGACAGAAAAAAGAGAGTAATTCTGAATATCGGTCCATGATTCGCGACACGTGTCAGAGGTCGCAAAAGTCAAAATTTAAGATACCCGCAACGGACATTTTTTCTTTTTTCAAAATTTGAACACGCGATACCCGACCACGTTGTGTCACGCTCTTAAATTGTTAACCGTTACCCAATACGCGTTTAAGAAAATAAAAGTTAACCGAAACTCGATTTCTCGCGACTTCTAGTACCCGCCCGTACCCCGATATGTACAAAATAAATGTTACACCCCCCTTATACCTTCCAGGATACTAAGAGTAGAAAGTTGAATAATGTTTGATAGAATCGACAGCACAAAACCTTCCATTTTTTTGTTTTTTTCTTACCCGATTGTACCCGATATTTTTTATTTTTTTGTGAATCACCCGCCCGAATTTGACAGGCCCCCAAAATTTGGCAACCGAATCCGTTCCGGATCTGAATGGGGCGGTTGGGTGACGGCCGGGTACGGATTCGGGTACCTGATTGCAACCTTTGACGCTCGCAGAGGTCGTAAAAGTCAAAATTTTAGATAACCGAAACAGACCGTTTTCTTTTTTTTCAAAATTTGAGTACCCAACGCCTGACCGGGTTATGTCACGTTGCAAAATTGTTAACCGTTAATTGAAAAGCGTTTATTAAAATAAAAGTTAACCGAAACTCGATTTCTCGCGACTACCGGTACCCGCCCGTACCTAGATAAGTACAAAATTAATGGTACATCTCCCATATACCTTCCACAATAACAAGAGTACAAAGTAGAATAATGTTGGATTGTACGGACAAGTACAAAATTTTCATTTTTTTCGTTTTTTTTCTTACCTGACTGTAACCAATTTTTATTTTTATTTTGTGAATCAACCGCCTGAATCCGCCTGGCCCCCCAAATTTGGCAACTGAATCCGTTCCGGATCAAACGCGGGGAGTCGGTTAACGGTCAGTCACGGTTTCTGTTGATCGTTTGCAACCTCCTCGTCAGAGGTCGCAAAAGTCAAAATTTTACATAACAGAAACCGACCGTTTTTTCTCAAAATCTGAGTAACCAACGCCCGACCGGGTTATGTCACGCTCCAAAATTGTTAACATTCAACCGACCGGCGTTTACAAAAATAAAAATTAAACGAATCTCGATTTTTCGCGACTAACCGTGCCCGCCCGTAACCGAAAAAGTTCAAAATTAACCTATTTACTTTAACAGCAATAGCGGATCGAACTTGTTGATAAAGGGGTATTTAGGTATTATGATTATAGAGTACTAAATTTGGTAGACGTCCGCGAAAGAATCACGCTATTTGGAGTTATATTTTAAAAGTTATAGCGATGGGTGTATTTAGGTGACAGCGTGGGGTCAAATAACAAGTGGGTATCATTGAAACGGGTTAAGGGTCAAATTAGTACCGAAATTACGCGTGTACGTTTCATAAAGTTCTAACGAAACGTTTAGTATGCACTATGGTTCGTTTCGTACAAATTTTAGTACGAAACGTCATTTTTACTTAAGGGAATTTCGTAGGAAGTTTCGCGTGCAAAATTTGTTACGCACGATCGTGCGAAGTCGCGTTTCGTTTGGCGCGCACTTTTGCACGTAAATGTTACGTAGTGAAACGTAACGTTTGATTGGTTAGTAAAGTGCTAAGTAGTTAGTAAGAGATTTCGCACGTTTTTGCATTGGTCAGTCAAAGTCTTTGCTGATCAATGATTGGCCCAGGTAAAAGCCTGTAAAAACGGAGCGTTGACTCTGGCCTGGCGAGTCCAGGGCGATGATGGATAAATAGTGAAGTGTAAGAGGAGAGTAGACATCTTTTTCTCTGGGAAAAGTTTGTGGAAATTCCGGCTGATCTTGGTCCTGAGCGATTAATACCAAATTGGAGAAAAGGCATTTTGCATTGAAATCTCTTACTAACTAAATAGTGTTTTAGTAGTTAAGAGATATAATTATTAAGAGTGGAGAGTAGTGGAAAACACTTTAATAAGAAGGGTTGATCCACGAGGGCAAGAGACCAAGCTAATGTTATGTGGACAGAAGCTTCTTCTAATTTAAAGTTTATCCTTGTGTGAGTGTTGTCCAATGTGGATGTGTATTTTCCAATGTGTGGAATGTGTGGTTGGGATTGTTTGTAGTAATGGGATTTTCTGAGAGGTAGGAGATCCTGTTACATGTACGACGTATGAATAAGCCAATAATTACGATTTGTCAAGTTCCCTAAGATTTGCGAAATGAATAGTGTTACTACCGTGTCAGATTTTTGACGCTTTGTCGCGTTCCCTAAGATTATCGAAATAAATAGTGACTACTGACTACCGTGTTCACATTTGCGACGCTTTGTCGCTTCTCTAAGAAATGAATAGCGTTACTACAGTACCGTGTCAGATTTGCGACGCTAATCATGATGTCACTTACTTCCACGATACCAAAGAGTACAAAAGTACGAGAATGTTGGATTATAGGGACAGTACAAAATTTTCACTTATTTTGGTTTTTTGGTTGACCGACCGTAACCGACCTTTTTTTTTTACTGGTGAATCAACCGACCGTAACCGCCCGATCCCCAAAATTTGGCAACCAAATCCGTTCCAGATCCGGCGCGGTCGGTCGGTTAACGGTCGGTCACGGTTTCGGTTGACCGTTTGCGACCTATGACGCTCATCCACATCTCTGAAATTGAGATAACCTAATCACTTCGCCATTTCCGATATGGAATTTTTGCCAGTGCATAATTTTAATATCGGCAGTTCGCATTAACAAAAATCGTATTGGCATATCGACAAATATTAGAAGCCCTTCTGATGAGCAAAACCAAAAACTGTCCTCTCCGGTTCGATATGCATCAATAGGTACTATTTTTAATCTTGAGGCGTACGACTTTTATGTGTCCGTTCAACTGAAACGTTTACATAACGCTCGCAGATTGCGGAAATTTCGTGCGGCAACTGGTTCGAAAATGTTACAAAATATTATCACAATATGGAAAAGGGAATTGATCATGACAGTGACTGTTTTGGTTGCGCACAGTCACTTACGTCATTTTGTCAAAAAAAATACGTTTGAAATACACATTGGTACAAATAAAGTACCATTAAGTATGAATTTGACGGTCAATCGGTTGGACATCTTTGACTTTCATAATATTGTTTCTAACCGCTTAAAATTTTGCCGCACTTGCGGACGTCGACCGTCATAATAAAGTTAGCAATTCACACGGCCGGCGGGCGTTTACGGTAACAAAATTGCGGTGACCACATGTAAATAAAATGGTTGCAGACAGTAACTTTTTGTCGTTATGTGAGCTCCACGGTGAGAGCACTTAGCCGCAAAATTGAAATTTAATCGTCTAAGTGATACATTGAACTTAGACGCAAAGTGAAACGAAACCTATTGAAATTGAAGTACTATAAGTCTCGTACGGAAATATTATAACGCACGAAACGAAATAAACTTTTATAGTAAAAGTATAAAACAAACCGGCGTAAAAATATCATTTGAAATTAAATGGAAAACATGAGCGTCGTCACGCGCGACGAAATCTAGCCACGCTATTTACGAATCAACATACTTACATTGACAAGGTCGTAGCAATATCGGCCGTACAAAGGTATTGCCGCTTCGTTGTACACATAAAAAAAAGCGGACGAAAAAAACGCTTCACGCTTCGTGAACCAACATTTCCTCGCAATCGACGAGTGTGCGACTCGAACAAATGAATACCGGTCGGCGCTCGCGCCAAACCGAACCGAAACAAAAGTGCAGTACACCGCAAATCGTAATTAGAGTAATGAAAAAATTAGAGTACAAAAACTAAAAAAAAAATTAGAGTAATTAACGCTAATTTATGTGATAGAGCTTTTTCAACTATGAAGTTTACTCTAATTTATTTAAGTACTCTAATTTGGCACGCTAATATCCTCTACTGTAAATAAGGTATTCGTACAGAATTTGGCAAAACGTACAGTTTATCGTCACTATGACGTTTGCAATACGTGGTTTGTTAAAACGCAGTTACATGATAACGACCTGTATTAAATCATTATTTGTACTTTTTTACTTAATAAAGTACAATCTTGCACGGTTGGAGGTCGTCCGTACTCCACACTATTTAAAACGAACCTATATTAGAATTAAAAGCGCTAATTAAACTTTACCTTAAATAGAATAATGAAAAAATTAGAAATCATTTACTCTATTTCATGTGATAGAGTCGAAATTTCGAGCGAACGAATTAGAGTAATTTACTCTAATTACGGTTCGCGGTGTACCGAACGAAACAAAACAAAACTGACGCGAACCGAACAAAAATTTGACTGCACGATTTCGGCCAACGCCGATTCGCC
This sequence comes from Zygnema cylindricum, assembly GCA_037447655.1. NCBI lineage: Eukaryota > Viridiplantae > Streptophyta > Zygnematophyceae > Zygnematales > Zygnemataceae > Zygnema > Zygnema cylindricum. The sequence goes on from JBBHKE010001983.1 coordinate 144,362, forward strand.
CAATATCCTAACATTTGGCTGTCAATGTAAGTATGTTGATTCGTAAATAGCGTGCCTCGATTTCGTCGCGCGTGACGACGCTCATTTATTCCATTTAATTTCAAATGATATTTTTACGCCGGTTCGTTTTATACTTTTATTATAAAAGTTTATTTCGTTTCGTGCGTTATAATATTTCCGTACGAGACTTATAGTACTTCAGTTTCAATAGGTTTTGTTTAACTTTGCGTCTTAATTCAATGTAACACTTAGGGCATGGTTACATCAGGAGGTCTGTGTAATAGTACGGACAACAAAATTTTTGTATTACAGAGGCCTCGGTTACATCGCGCAGCGCCTGTAAACAAGTTTTCGTATACGTGTTTCGATTTGAGTGGTTCCACGTAATTTGACGATCAAATCTCGAAAATCGTCAAAGATTTTAAAACCGACCATGTTCTTTT
>JBBHKE010001985.1:0-43265 GCA_037447655.1 Zygnema cylindricum
CACCATATCTCCGTACTCATATCGTACTTTTCTTGCGTACCACAATTCCGTATTATTTGTGCGGACCGACCTCCCAATTTTTGTTGCTTGCGGAGCGATACATCGGCGCCTGTCACCGTTCGATAACCGATATTATTCGTTATTGGATTTAACACAATAGTAAATTACCCGATACATAATGCTTCTAATTTCTCATTGACACTACTAACTCCATAACGCTGACAATGATGGGCGGTGTAGTTGCACTTAATGAGAAATTGTAGATAACAGCTCGTCAATAATTATGTGACTCCTTTCCATCAACCCGTTTCGTTAACAGTAAAGTGCAGTACATAGGTACAATACGATTATAGAAGGCGATAATCGGTAAATTTCATATCCCGATATCTATGATAACATATATTATTCTTTGTCAAACGACAAACGAGCACGATATATCGTATACGTTGTTAACATTGACATATATCTATATACATATTATTTAAAGACATTATTATATCGAATGAAACATAATATGCCTTCTTAGTTCTTACATTTCACAATCTCGTCCGTACTTTGATAATAAATTACAAAATTGTAACGCGGACGGCGCAACACTTTCGTACGTCGTACGCCACAGGCCTAAAAGTAGTGTTGTGTATCGGCAAGAAATTTATCGAGATAACACTAATACCGATCGCTATCAGTTATTGAAATGTCAAGGGTCCCGATACATCCCTCCGAGACCATCAAATTCCTTATCGGCGATAAATAAAAATAAATGTAGCTCGCATCCAATAATGTTTTATAATGTATTGTCTTATATTAGTGAGTGTATATAGTGCAGCATGCCACGTATAAATATTTGTTCCATATTCTGTTTAACGTGCGTTTAGTGCGGACAACGCAACACATGAACGCTGAAAATTTTAAAACATTACACTGTGTATCGCTATTAGTGTAAAGGTTTTTTTGCCACGTAAATTATATTTTCTCTGTGCACATTTACTCAAATTTTGAATGGAGACCACCAATCCGAAGGTGGGAATCTTGTCTCTAATCTCCACCGCTAGATGAGCAATCCGCTAAGTGTACACGGAGAAATGATGTGTTTAGTGGATAAGAAACCATAAACAATAATAGCGATACACAGTGTAGATTATAGTACTAAATGTAAAGTACCGAAACTAAATTTTTTAATTACATGGTAATATCTTTCTTTTTTCGAAAAACAAATGAACAGATCTGTCACACAACCGCCATTTATTGCCACTATTTTTTGAGAAATCTGTAAACAATATAATTGTACGGTCCGTACAGTTATCGGTACCGGTATTATCACCGATAAAAAACCGATAATACAACAAAGTTGAAATATCATGCCAATATATCGATTATCGGTAAGCCAAAAAGGTACATATTGATTATTGACAAAAACATGCCGATACACAACAAAACCCAAAAGTACATGACTTCACACCCGTCCCAACTTATGTCCTAAACATTTTTTGAGTTTCTGACCAGTAGACTATAATTGGAAGAAATAAACAAAGCTTATGTAAGTCTCAGTTTCACCAAACTATCTGCTGCAAACCCTAAGCAACTTCTCCAATAGTAAGAAATAAAAAAACTTATCACTTAAAAATTAGTAAGAAAACTAAAAAAAATGGTTGAAAGATATTATATGGAGGCGGTACGACCATATAAACTACAGTAATGAAACCACACAAAAGTTGAATTTAGTTATTGCGATATTTTTTCTCGGTATATCGGGTTGATATATTGTTAAAAGTATTGGGACATTTTTTTCATCGATATATCTAACAGCTATGTCCATTGTCTATAAGAAAAAAATATGTACAATATTGATTATCTTTAAAAGTCTACGAATTTACAACACAAGCTTTCTGAGTTTGTCATGTCGCCTGCGTTTTTTTTAGATAACGAAAACGTCACCTCTTAGATGAAAAACAAAATCTTTGATGGGTTAATACATAAAGTTATATAACTTAGAACTAAACTGTATGTTCCAGTCTGGTTCATTGAAAACAACTTTTGCCATTTATGACTATAATGGGTATTACATGCGTTCAACTGACTTGTTGTGCATAAATAAGGCCCGCTGGCTTCAACTCTCTCCCTTAATTCCTTTTTTGGTTTTTTCTCTGTCATCCTTAAATTGCAGATACAAGTAGTCCACAGAGAACATTTTAAAATATTATCCTGTTATGTTTGACCTTTGTACACTTATTGGCTCCACTACGTTTAATCGTGTCCACATTCTGTCTTTTTTTATCTTTGATATTGTTGAAGCGATTGTGAGTTTTACAATCTTTAGACAAAATCAAGACACTAATTAAAACTGTATATCATCACAATTAGCCATCTTGATATTGTGTGTTCAACACCACCCGTTGTTGTTAGGTTAATCTTTCGACATTTTCAAAATACATGTCGATCCAAAAAAAAAAAAAAAAATAAGGTTTCAGTGTTACATGTTGTTTAAAACTGTTTACTACAACTAATATTGTTTGCAAATATAATGGCCGAGGCAGAACACAACTGTGGTCCCATCACTTCAAGTTTACAACGTTTTAGGGTTTTTCTACTAAAATTTACGGATGAGTCTTTAATTTGGGTTTTTGACCAAGTCCCAAAGCGAGGACACGACGGGTAGGGGTTTCATTAAGTCTTAACATAAAACGGTTCGTAAAGGAAAGAATTTCACATAACATGCAATCTCATAAAATTTCTAGTAACATTTTGTCAAAAGTCAAGGTATAATGATTTTCAATATTCTTGTGTTGTGAATTAACATTCAACGAACAAAACGTATTTTGTTTCACCATAACACAAATGCCCACGCTGCATAAAATGACACACAAAAGTATTTACAATCACTGCAAAATGTATCATAATGATTTTCTAACATTTCTAGAGAATATGACTTACACGATATATAGAATGTCAAAGCTCTTTTTGCAACATATAAACAACATTGATTGCTTGTTTGCCTGATCCAACACAACTTACAACTTTGATTTGCAATTTTACACTTTAATTTTCTGCTTTTCAAAAATCACTTTCACATTGATGCAAAAGTAATTTTACTTCTTTATAAAAAACTACCAATAAACTATGAATATCTTCTTGTCCAAAAATGGGTTTTTTTTTCATAAAGCTTTTTATTCCACTCCATTTTTCAAATATGCACTAGAGTTCATAAGTATTACCTAAAACCTTAACCAATATTCTTAGCATGGTTCAGGGCATTCGTTAAGTTTTATTCACACTCTCTCTTACTTTATTATTAGCTATTGCATTCAGTTCATTTGAGTGGGGGCATATAGAGACGATTGAGACATGCCTTTTTATTCAAAACAAAGAAGCTTTTTAAAACATGTTCTATGCCATTGTCTGATTTGAGAGTTAATAAATTATTTCCTTTTATTTATCGCTCTATTAATTTAGTCCCTTAAACTTGGGTAGTACCTCGCTCTTATTCTTTATACATTAAACTTGAGTAAACTTGGTGAAGTCATGAGTCAAAGTTAGCATATATCTGATATCACCCATAAAAGGTGTTTTACTAGGGTCCCATAAAGTAGAGTATGTCAACTCTAGTCTCTTTTCAACTCTGTGATTTTCACAAATGGAAAGGCCACGAATGGGAAGGGTACAATACTTTGTGTGGCTTTCCCAAAATACACCTTTCGCTGATACTTTTGGTTGTCCTATCATATAATTTTATTCTTTCAAACATTTATTTGTTAGCCATTTTCTATAATCGCTCATAACCTATGCAATTATTTTTTTATCTTCTAAAGATGTGCAGAAGAGATTCGTCTAAAATCCCAAAACAAAGTGTAAATCATTGAAAATTCCGTTCACAAGTTTTATCCTCTTTTAGCATCACACTCCACACTTAATCCATTTCTAAAGTCAATCCGCGTGGGAGCTGTGGCTTAAAGGTGCAAAAACAGTCAACGACTTTTGCAACCATGAGCTAATGCTCTTGTGTTCCTTATCCATTCGTCACCCACCACTCCGGAAAATGCACGAGTCATTACCAAGTGTTTTTCAATTTTGCTTTTTGAATAACTAAGGTGTCCGCTTTGTCAGCTTCACTTCAAAAAGTTGATGGCCCTCATATTGCTCTTTTGCACACAGTCCTCATCAACGAATTCTCGGGATAGTAAAGCTTTATCGCCTATCTTCAAATCTACCAAATGTGCTCATACGATTAATGGCCAAAGATTAGAAATTGTTATTTTTTCCATTTTTTTTGCAATCTGAGTGTTTGATCATCATTATCATCTAAAGGCATAAATGATAACCTATCATAACCAAAAGTAAAGATTTGATTGAATGAGTACAAAAAGGGTGAAGTGTACGCCATTTCACAAATATCACTTAATTGAAACTTGATAGAGCTAAAATTATAAAGATTGCAAAGTAAATGGTTTAAGTTTTTCTTATCACTAAGAAAAGTTATATCCAATTGCAACTGTCGCCCACAAAATAGACAAACAAAAAAAGAACTAAGGAGAACCTTTCGTTAACAAACTAAAGAAATTGTCTCACACACACACTTGACTAGCATGAAAGACTAACATGAAAGACTAACATGAAACAGTATTAGCAGCCAATACACATGACTGACATTGAGACGTAAAATCCAAAGCCATTCCTAATGCTCCATAATACCTGACTAATTGATGCTTAAAATTTCAGACACGCTTGAATTACCATCATCTCCATGTGAATCGTTGTTCAACCCATACGGGTTCTGACAACAACATACATTTTATCTTCACATTTTGAATTTTACTTCCTCAACAGGAGGCGAGGACGTGGCGGTGGGGATTTTGAAGGAGGTGAGGGAGACGAGCGAGGACGAGGAGGCGGGGGTTTTGAGCGAGGTGAAGGAGGAGGAGAGAAAGGAGGAGGTCGTTGTTTCTTCATCACTACAAAACCGTTGAGAAAACAAAATTCAGGGTTAATCATAATGCTTTTTGCCTTAAAAGCGGCAGTGTTTTTAAAAAAATCGACGTCATTGAATGCCCAACTTTGTCTAATAGAGACAATAATTCAGTTATTATTCTACACTTATTTATTTCTAGAACCTGTAGTTACAAGACATGATAAGACATTTGAGGCTGAGAGGAAGGTGGAGAAGAGAAAAGTATTGGATAGAGGAGGTTGAGGTAAAAAGCTTAAGTGAAGGAAATGAGGAGCTATCAATGATAAAACAATGTGAGAAAGTTGATTGGTGGCAAATTCGGGGGTGTACAGAGAAGGGAGGAGAAGGTGAACTGAACTATCAAAAGGTAAATAATGTACCTTTACCTTTAATGCACATATTTGTGTGGACTATAGGTAAGTTTAGTGCCGTCTTCAAGAAACTCGATATGTTGTAAATTTCTGGGCAATATAACCAGGGTCACAGTAAATATGTCGGGAACAATTTTGTTCTTTTGGACTGGGTGATATTTCAACCAACAAGATCAGAAAACATACATCGACGTATTTCATGTAGAATATTGAACATCACATTCGAACCGAGATGAAGACTAAAACCTTTTTAAAGATTGATTTTTTTTGATAAAAAAAGCAGTTGAACGAAATTTGCTTAATTAAAGAAATGCGCACAACTAAAATTTGAAATTTTGACAATTTTTTGAAGTTTCACGTATATTTTTATCTTGCCACGTATGCTAGTCGATTGTGGTGACTGTTTTATACAAATGAAAAGTATATCATTTGACTTCGGAAGTTTAAATTGCATCTGATGGAGATGAAGATATCTCATGGGTTAGAGAATCTCGTAGCTTATAACTGTTTTTTGTTGTATTATAAAAACATACAATCGAAAATTACCCTAATATACAAACATTTTGTTGTGATTTTATCATTAGGGAACAACATGCACGATAATGAAATGAAGAAATCAAACAACCATTTTTATTTTTATGGATAATACCATGGTTATTGTATCCGTTTCGCATCAAAAAAAGACATACATTTGCAAACGAACTTGCTCTCCTGGTTGCTGTAGCCTTTTTTGCATGCACATGATGTCCCGTTCGTGCCATTAGAACAAACACCGCCTCCCCCACAAGGGCCTCCTGGTTGTGTCGCGTTACAAAAAGCTTTACAAGCGCTTTCACTTCGTTGATTTTTGGACGCGCAACCGGTTGGGAGGCTTGGGCCAAAGAGACAATTGGTGGATAACTCGCTGCAATCTGGGTGCCCGTTTACTGTGGTAACTCGCTCGATGAAGTAGTTTCTTGAAACATCACTGTAGACATGGTTCACCATCGTAAAAGAAAATTACTCGCTAAGCCGTAACAATCCATGATAGCACGTCTAAAAAGCAAATATGTGTAAGAATGCATCAACCTTGATCCATTTATAAACAAGACATACAAAAGAACCATTAACTACAAATGAAATACTCGGTTAACATTAGGACTTATTAACGGAAATTTTATAAGAAATCTATAAAACGTTTTTTTATCCGACAAGTTTCACTTTTTATGAGCATTTTTGAAACAGTTATGTTATCGAAAAGACCAAACACTTGAATGGCTGCCTCGACCGCTGAAAAACCCTTCCTCACTCCCTCCTCTTCCCCCTCCCCTGCCCCTCTCTATTTCCCTCCCCCTGCCTCCCGCCACTACCCCTCCACCTCCACTTGCTTTTCCGCCTCCCCCGCATCGTCTCCTTTTGCCACTCGCTTTACCTCTCCCTCTCCACCTCCCCCTACCCCTCTCCCATACCCTCTTCCTCTCCCTCTTCTTCTTCCATTCCCTGTCTCTCTCCCCCCCTACCGCTCCCCCTCCCCCTTCGCCATCCCCCACGCCCTCCCCCGCTTCCTCTTGATCTCGCTCCTACCCCTATATTCCCACCCCTCCCCCTCCCCCTCCTCCTTCCCCGCCTCTTCCTCTCGATCTACTTCTCCCTTTCCTCCTTTCACTACTCTCTCTCTCTCGCCCTATTCACTTCCCACTTCCTCTCTACCTGTTGAGCTCCCTCTCCCTCTCCCACCCCCCCTCCCTCTCAACCTCTCGACCTCCTTCTCCCTCGCCTTTCCCCTTTCAGTATCATGCGCTTCCCAAGCCCCTGTTCTCCCTCTCTTCCTCTCATCCTACCCCCCCTCTCTTGCTATCCCTCTCTCCCCCTGTCCCCGTCTCCTCTTCTGCTCCTGTCTCCCTCCACCCCTCTCCCCCACTCCCCCTCATCTCTTTCACCCTCTCCCGTTCCTCTCTCTCTCCTTATCCCTCAGTCACTTTCACATTTTCTCTCCTTCGCCTTCTCATTCTATTTCTTCCTCCACCTCTCTCTCCTTATTCCTCAGTCACTTTCACATTTTCTCTCCTTCGCCTTCTCATTCTATTTCTTCCTCCACCTCTCTCTCCTTACTCTCCCTCTCCTTCTCCCACCCCCTCTCCCACTCTCTTACTCTTGACCCCCCTATCCCCCTCTCCCATATCTCCCACTCTCTCCCTTCTTTTCTCTCCCCCTATCTCTCTATCCCTCTCCCCTTTCCTCTCTATCTCCCTCTCCTTCTCCCCTCCCTCTCTTTATCACTTATTCTCTCAATCTTCGTCTTCCACTCCCACTACTTTTTCTCTCCCTCTCTCTCTCCTTCTCTTTCCCTATTTCTTGCTCTCCCACCCTCCCCCTCTCCCGCTATTCCCCACTCTCCTCCTCTCCCTCTTTACCTCCCTTTCCCTCTCTCTATCCCGCGCTCTCTCGCCCTCTCACCTTCCTCTCACCTCCTCGCCTTTTTTACATAAAACATATCCCCGACTCACCCCCTCTCCCTCCCGACCTCTCGCCCTCTTCCCTCCCTCACCCTCCTCATCCTGAACGCCTTTCCCCTCCCTCTTCCCCTAGCTCTCCCACTCTTCCTCTTCGCTACTTACTCCCCCCCATCCACCCCTTCCCCCTTTCATCCTTTACTCTATCCCTCTTTCTCCCTTTCCCTCTCCCCCTCTCTACCTCACGCTTTCTTCCCCTCTCCCCCTCTCCCACTCTCCCCTTTTTCTCCCTTCTCTCCCTCTCTCCCCCCTCTCCTATTTAGCCCCTTTCCCGTCCTCCCCTCCTTTTCTTTTTTCTACCCATTTTCACTTCATATTCTTTCTGCCCCTTTCCCCTCCCTTTTTCCCATCTCCCTCTCCCCATCCCTCTCACTTATTCTCTTACCTGTTATTTCTCCACCTCTGTCTCTCCCGCACCCCCTCACCCCCTATCCGTCTCTGTCTCCCCCTCACTTCCTCGTCCCCTCCCACCCTCTCATCCCCTCTCCCTTCCCTCTCCCTTGACGAGTAACAAAACCATAGTGTCATGTCTTACAAATTGTTGAGGGATGTCAATTGACTGATGGACGATGGAATGATTCCACTCAACTGGTTGCTTTGTAGATATCTGTGACACAGGCATCAACAAAAGGAATCATAAAAATAATTAAAAGAAAACAATATATCAAGAGATTAAAAAATAAAAATCAAAGTGGAAAACAATTTAGTTTACGATTTTCAAACACAAAATGAAAATGGTTTACACGCACCTCTTCTTCGCCCCATGCCTCAATTAGATATTATGTAGATATTTGCGACATGTGTGACGGTAAAACCAATCATCAAGACATTGGAAAAATAATCCCAAATGTTGAGAAGTGATAAAAAATATGTCCATTTCCAATTATCCAAAACACAATTTCTCACCACCCCTCTCTCTACAACACCGATACCCCTTTTTCCATTACCCCCACACTTCCACTCCCCCCTCTAGTTAACCTTTCCCCTCCCTTTGGTACAACCTATTACACTTTTTAACATGGTTAAAAAAAAAACACACACACACACACACACACATACATACAAAATCAATATAACTATGTTTTAAACATATCGATATAAATATTATTGTTATTACATGAAAAAATTCTTAAAAAAAGATGTGGACTTTCAAACAAAAGAATAACAATACGTCGTCACACATACATGACCCTGTAAACAATAAACATATGTAATTTCATATCTTATCTCTTGCAACCCGTCCCTTTTGCTTTACTTCCCTTGATTTGTCCAAGCTGTTCGAATTCAAATTACTTTAATTAAAAAACAACAAAACAAAAACAAAAAAAAAAATTAAAAAAATGCTAATTGTTGATAGATAAAACAAACAAATTCAACGAGTGTCCGCATATCATGGTGGTTTTTTAGGGTTTTTAGGGTTTTTTTCTCTCTCTCTTTCTCAACCCTTCTTCCTCCCCCTCTCCCTCTCCCTCTACCTCTCTAACACCCCTCCTCCCTCATTTCCTTTCCTCCACCCTCTACCCTCCAACTCCCTTTCTTTTCTCTCAACTTAGTACCCTCCTCCCACCTTTCCCACCTCCCTTTTTCCTTCTCCGACTCCCCCTCCCTCTATTTGTACCTCTTCCCCCTTTGAATCTCCCTTTCCCGCTATCTATTGCACCACTATTTTCCCCATAGCCATCGCAAATTTTTTATTTACCTCTCCTTCGCCAATTCCCTCTCCCTATTTTTAACATCTTTCGCCTTATCCCTTCACCCTCACCCTCTCTTTTCTTTTACCCCTAGTTATTTCTCCTATTTTTTCTCCCCTAATTTCTCCGCTTCTTACTCTATCCCTGCCCCTTTACACTCTTCCCCTCCCTCTCTCTGTAGCTCCCACCCTCCACCCTTATCCATTCTCCCCCTCCCCCAATCCCACTCTATCTCTCCCTCTCAACCTATCCTACTTTCTTTTTTCTCTCTCACTCTCCCTATCCCTATCTTCTCCCTCCCTCGCGTTGCTCCCGCTCCTTCTCTCCACCTCATCCTCGCTTCTCCCTCCCTCTATTTCTCTTCTCCTCTCGAACCATCCCTATTCCTTTTCGTCCGTCTCTTTACCCCTCCCCCTCTCCATCCTCTTCCCGTTTACTCTCTCTTCCTTTACCTACCTACCCCTCTACCCTTACCCCCTTCCACTTCTTCCCTATCGCCCTCACTATCCCTCTCCCATCTCTTTTTCCTCTCCCTCTCCCTATGTCTCTCCCTCTACCTCTTACTCTCAATCTCCATCTCCCTCTCCCTCTCCTTATTCTCCCTCCCTCATGTTCCCTCCATCTCCCTTTCTTCCCCTCTCCCCCTATCTCTCATTTTCCCTCCCTCTACCTCTTCACCTCCCTCTCCTCTTCCCTCTCCTTGTCCATCTTCCTCTCCCTTTGCCTCTCCATCTTTCTCTCAATCTCCATCTCCCTTTTCCTCTCCATCATTCTCTCACCTCCTCTCCCTCTCTTCCTTCAATATTCCCGTCCCCCTCTCTCATTCTCCTACGATCCCCCTGTCCCCCACTCCCTCCTTCTCCTCGGCCCTCCCTCTCTCGTCCTCTCCTTCTTTATCATCTCCCTTTCCATCTTCCCTTCCTTTCTATCTTCCCTTCCTCTCCCTTCCCTCTCACTTTTCCTCTCCCTCTCCGCTTACCTCTACCTCTCCCTCTTTTACTTTATCTCCGTCTCCTCCATGCATCTTCCTCTCCCTCATGAACTTCCTCTCTCCTTCACCCCCCCCTTTTGAATGCTCTTCCCATACCGCATGCCCTCCAATTTCTCCTCGTTTGCTTTCAATCTCTTCCCTTTTTTATCCCCCCCCCCCCCCTCCTCTCAACACCTCTCTCCCTTTCCCTCCCTATATATATCTTCCTCTTTCTCCCCCTCTCTCTTTTCTCTCCCTCTCTCCGCCCTCTCCCTCTCTAACCCTTTCGTGCCCCTCTATCTCTTCCACACTCTACCCCTCCTATTTTTCCTCCTTTCCCTCCTACTTGTCCAGCTTCCCTATCTCCACCTCCGTCTCCCCTCTCCCCCTCACCTGTCATACCACTCACCCCCTCACCCCTCATCCCCTCCCCCCCCCCTCCCCCCTTTTTTCTATCCCCTTCCCTTGATTCGTTACACAACCATAGTGTGTCTTACAAGTATTGGAGGGACGTCAGTTGATTGATGGACAATGGAATGCTTCCGCTTAACTGGTTGGAAGATAGATGTCTGTGGGAACACGCATCAACAAAACAAATCATAAAAAAAAAAAAAAAACGTAAATTATTAATTATCTTTTGTATTTTCCTTCAATCTCCCTCTTCAATCTACTCCACCTCTCCAAATCCCTCTATTTCTCACTCTCAACCTTTTTTTTTCCCATTCCGTCTCTCTCCCTTTTCCTCTCTTGTTCCTCCTTAAACACCTCCCCTTTAACGGTCCCCTCCCCCCCTCTTCCCCTCCCTCATTTTCCCTTTATTTCCCGCTCGTCGTCTCAACCTCATATTATCCTCTCTTTCTTTCCCCCTCTTATGCTCTTCTCCGATCCCTTTTCTCTGCTTCTCACTCTTTCTCTCTCCACGACCCCTTAACTCTTCCTCGTCCTCTCTGCCAATCTCCCCCTATCCACCTCTCTCATTTACCTCCACTTCCCACTATTCCTCTCTCCCCAACTTCCTCTTCCCCTTTCCCTCCCTCTCTTACTCTTCCCCTATCTCACTATCCTTCACCCTGTCATTTCCTCTCTCTCTCTCCTTCTTTCCCACTTTCCCTCTCCATCTCCCACTCCTCCCTCACCATCACCTTTCCCTCTCTTTCCCTCTCAACCCCCTCCTCCGCCTCTCTCTCTCTTCCTTTCTCTCCCTCTCACCCTCTCCCCCGCTCTCCCCCCCTCTCTACCTTAGGATCCAATTCTCCTAATATGCCATTCACTTCCTTTCCCTCAGTTCTACTCCTCCCCCCTCCACCTCTATCCACCTACGACTCTTTACTATCTCCCAATTTCCCAATCGCCCACTAGCCTTCCACACTTCCCGACTCACCCTCGCCCATGACCCCCCCCTCTCCCCTCCCCCCACCCCTCACCATTGCCCTCCCCCCTCTCCTTCTACAACTCCATCCCACAACTCTCTCCTTCGTTCTCTCCCTCTTACCCTCTATCGCCCTCTCTCCCTCTATCTATCTTCCTATAACCGCCCCGTCCCCCTCCTACTCGCTCTATCACCCCCCCACTCTCTCCCTCCCCTATTCTTCACTCCCTTCCTCTATCCCTCCCACTTCCTCTCCCCCTCTCTTCGTCGTTGTATTTCTCACCCATTTACTCATCGTCTCTCCCTCTCCCTCTCTTCCTCTAATACTCTCTCCCTCTTTGCTTTCCTCCCTCTTCCCTTCTCACCCTCTCCCTCTCACTCTTCCTCTAACCCTTTCTCTCCCTCACACTCCCCTTTTTCGCTTTCTTGCTCCTTTCCCTTTCAATCTCCATCTCGCTCTGCCTCTTCTACCCCTCGCTCCCACCCTCGCCTCCACCATCACCCTCGCCTTACCGTCGCTCTCCTATCCTCCTCCCCCCACCTTGTCCCTCGCTTTTCCCCTCCCCCTTCCCCTCCCCCTCTTCTTCCCTCTCTCTCTCTCTCTCCCCCGTTTTCCCTTTGTCCCTCTCAACTTCTCTAACTCTTCCCCTAACAGCCTCTCCCACCGTTCCCTCTCCATATCTCCCACGTTCGCCCTCTACACTCTAACCAGCTCACCCTCTCCCTCTTCCCTTATTCCCTTTTCACCTCTCCCTCTCTCCCTTTATTGCCCTCCCTTTCTCCTCACGCCCTTCAACCTCACTCAACCTCTCACCATCTCACCCTATCTCCCTCTCCCCCTAAACCCTTGCTCCAAACCTAACCCAATTCTCCCTCATTCTAACCCCCACCCTCCAACCCTCCCCCAGTCACCCCTCTCCTCTTCACCTTCTCACGCCTTCCCCCTCAATCCTGCCCCTTCCATTCTACCCCGCTCTCTCAATTCTTTCCTCCTATTCCGTAGTCCACGTCCCTCGCTTTCCAACTCTCTTGCCTTGCCCTCTCCTTCTCCCTCTCCACCTTCCCTTCCCTTTGCCCTTTTCTCTATTCCTCCCCTCTATATCTCCCTCGGCCTTCCTCTCTCCCACGTCTTTTTTACATCTCATTTCCACCTCTACCTCTCCTCCCCACTTCCTTTCCCCCTCTCCTTCACTTTTTCTCTCTCCCTATTGTCCTCCCATATCCCTACTTTTCCTCTCTTCTTCCACCTCTCACCCTTTCGCTCTTTCTTTCTTTTTTTTGCCCTCTCATCCTCACCCTCGTCTCTCCTCTCGCTCCTCCTCTCTCCCCCTACCCACCTCATCCTCCCCTCTCCCCCTCTCACTCTCCCTTCTCCTATCCACCCCTCTCTGCTTCCCTTTGTCTTTTCCCCTCTCCCTCCACCTCTGCTTCTTTTTTTTTCGCTCCCTATCCCATCGCCCTAAACCTCCAACCATCTCTCCCCCTAGCCCTCTCACCCCGTCCCACGCTCCTTTTAGAATTTTCCCTCGTCCTCTCTCTCTCCCACTCTTTCCCACTTCCCTTTATTTTTTTCCTCCTCTCTCCCTCTCACGCACCCTCTTTCACGTATCCCCCACTTCCCTTCTCCCTTTCCCTCTCCCGCTTTTTTTCGCAACCCCCTCTCTCTATTCATCCTTTATCCCTTTTGTCATCTTTATTCAACCACAAAAGCACGTAATCTCTTATAATTAGGATCTTAGTGACAAAAAGAAAAATAAAAAAATACAAATAAAAAATCTTTGCTCTCAACAAAATTCAACTCTAGTTATGCAATGAATTATTTTTTGCAACAGCCCATTTCCACTTAAATCACTTTTATTGCATAACACAACTATAATGTTATGAGTCTCACAAAGATTGGAGGGATGTAAGCTGACCAATGGACAATGGAATGCTTCCACTCAACTGGTTGACAGGTATATCTCTGTGACATGGGCATCACCAAAACGAATCATGAGACAAAAATGAAAAAAATAAACATATCAAGAGAAAAAAAAATCGGAGTTATTATCATTCAAAACAACCCTAGTTGTGTGTTCACCCCGTCTCTTTTTATCGGTTAGCCCACGCCCGCCCTTTTCCACCACACTCTTATGCGGATTTGCCAAAAATTTTAACTTATTTTTTCCAATTTTATCGAAATAAAATCAATTAAGTTTCCATGTTTAATAGATAAAAACAAAACATTAATTTCAAAAATTTATAAAAAAAAAATACTGCCAAAATAAAAAATTGTAAAGGTCAACGTTAAAAAAAAAACATATACATGTGTTTTACTCATTTTCTCTATTTCTAAAAAGATAAACGTTATTTCCAAAATATCATTTAATTGATGATATAAGATATTTATCTTTTATTAAGGGCATGTTATAGACCATTTACTTAATATCATCGAATTTTACATCTTTATATTTTTACTATTAATATTATTACTATTATTGTTTGTTTTACTATTATTTTTATAATTATTGTTATTGCTATTGTTATTATTATTGTTCCTTGCGCCCATTCAGCCTCCGTCGTTCATCCCCTATCCCTCGCCCCCTCCTCCTCCCCCTCTTCTTTTCTGCTCTCTCGCTCTCTCTCTTTCCAACCCTATCACTTTGACCCTTCCTTTCTCTTTCTCTTTCTCGCTCACACGCCCTCCACCTTCCTCTCCATCCGTCTTCTCGTCTCCCCTTCTCTTCCTTCCCCCCTCCCATCTCCTCCCTCTCTCGCTCCACCTCTCCATCTCTCTCATTATTCCCTAGCCAACCCTCTTTCTTCCCTGCTTCCTCTCCCTAACTCTTACGCTCATTCTCTCTTGTAATCCTTCCTTCCTCTCCCCCCTCTTTTCCCCGTCTCCCTCTCTCTTCTCCACCCCTCTTATTTCTCATCTTCCCATCCCAATCACCCTTCCCCCTTTCACCTTCGCCCTCTTCCTCACTCGCCCTCTCCTCCTTTCCCTCCCTCATTATTATTAACTTTTCAAATCATATCTATTCACACCAACTTCGATAGCACTCTCACAATCCCCATCTCCCTCTCACCTCTTTTCTTGCATCTCCTTCCTCCTCCGCTTTCTCTCTTTCCCTCTCCCATTCTCCCACTAAACCTTCCCCCTATCCTCCTCTTCAGCTCTACACTTGTACTACTCTACCCCTATAACCCCTATCCCTCGTCCACCCAACCGCTCTGCGTTGCTCCTAACCTGTCGCCTTCACCATCCGTTTTTCTATCACCATCCTCTTCCCCATCATAACCCTGTTTGGTTTTCCCATCTCCACTTTACACACCCCCACTCCCCCCTCTCTCCCTCTGCGCCTCTCCCTCTCTCCCTCTCTCTCAATCCATCCTCCCCCCCTCTCAATCCATCCTCCTCTCCCCCTATCGCCCTCTCTGTCTCCCCTCTCTCACAGTCGAATGCCCTCTCCTCTCACTCACACTCCTTTTTCCTTTTTTTCCCCTCAATTCCCCTCTTTCCCTTTTTTTTCGCCTCCACTTTCCACACCTCTATCTCCTCCACTTTATCACCCTCCCTCTTCCCCTCTCGCTTTTTATCACACCCGCTACTTCTCTACCTCCAGCTCAACCTTATACCTATCCCTCTCCTTTTCACCCTCTCGCCCCTATTCCAACCCTGCCCCTTACCTCCCTTCCCCTTCCACATTTTCCAACCTGTAGGCCTCCGCATCCCCCTCCCTTTTCCCCTCACATCCCCATCACACACCCTACACCTCTATCCCTCTCCCCCTCTCCCTGATTCCCGCTCTCCCTCTCCCCACCTCTCCCCCCTCCCCCAAAACCCCATCCTCCACCATCGCCCCTCCCCCTCCCCCTCCAACCCATCCTCTCTCGTTCCCTCCTCCCTCTCCCACACACTCCCAACCTCCTTTTATCCACCATCAGGTAATATAATTTCAATGTCCGCAAAAAATAGATATATACATATATATATATATATATATATATATATATATATATATACTTTCTCTTGACAATATTCAGAATTAAACATGCA
The DNA here is from genome assembly GCA_037447655.1 of Zygnema cylindricum. Classification (NCBI taxonomy): domain Eukaryota; kingdom Viridiplantae; phylum Streptophyta; class Zygnematophyceae; order Zygnematales; family Zygnemataceae; genus Zygnema; species Zygnema cylindricum. The sequence goes on from JBBHKE010001985.1 coordinate 15,875, forward strand.
GTGAACTATTTTCATCCTCGCCACCGCCACCTCTCGCCATCTCCCCACCTCACCCTCGCCCTCTTCTCCCTTTATCGCTCACTCACCTTCCCTTTCTCAGACGCCCTCCCCCTATCAAACTCCCCCTTCCCCCTTCCCCCTTTTCCTCTTTCCCCCCTCCCTCCTCGCCCACCTCTATACCTCCCCCTCCCCTTCTCCCTCTCCCTCACTCCCGCCTATTTCCTATCTCTCCCTCTTTCACCTCTCTCTCTCTACCACTCTCCCGTCTTCTCCCTCTCTCCCCGTTTTTAGCCTTCCCCTTTCCCCTTCTTTTTCCCCATCTCCCACTCCTCTATATCTCTCTCCCTCCCTTATTCCACGCACCCACTCCACCTCGTCTTTTCCTTTCCTCAACCTTTATCCCTCTCCCCCTCACCCTCTCGAATACCCCTCCTTGGATGTATAACACAACCATAGTGTCATGTCTTACAATTGTTTGAGGGAAGTAAGCTGACCGATGGACGATGGAATGCTTCCACTCAACTGGTTGTTATATAGACTTCTGCGAAAATAAACATCCACAAAAAAAATTATAAAAGAAAATAAAAACCGAAAATTGAAATGATAGATTGAACAAAATAATTAGCCTTTCCCCCATGCCTTTTTCCCCCCCGCCTCTCGCCTCTCGCCTTCATTACCGCATCCCCCTCACTCCCACTCAATTTTCCCATCTCGCCCTCTACCCCTCTCTCTCTCTAATACTCACCACTTTTCCTTTTCTCCTTCTCTCCCCCTCCCTCTCTCCCTCTCCCTTTCTATCTCCCTCTCCCTCTCCCCAACCTCACCCAATTCCCGTCCCTCTTCTTCTTCGTCCCATTATGCCTCTCCATCACCCTCTGCCTCTATTTCTCTCCCTCTCCCTTTTCCTCTCCCTCTCGCATTCTCTCTCCCTCTCCCTCTCCTCCCCCCTCCCCGTGTCCCTATATCGCCCTCTCCATCCTGCCTCCTACTCTCCCACTTCCTCTCTACCTCTCTTTTTCTATCTCCCTCTCCCCTCCCTCACCTAATTCCTCTCCCATTATGCCTCTCCCCCTGCCTCTTTTTCTCAACCCCTATCTCTCTCACTTTGTCTTCCTCTCTCTCTCGCACATCCTCTCCCTCTCCCTCTCCCTCCCCCTCCCCCAATTCCTCTCTTCTAATATCCTCCTCTCCCACTATCCACCTCTTCCCCCCTCTCCCCACATCTCCCAATCCTATCCTCTCCCTCTCCCTCAATCCCTCTCGCTCCCCCCCTCCATCTCTCTCCTCTCCCACTTCTTATCCGAATACTTTTTGAATCTCCCTCTCACTCTTTTTCTCAATATTTGTTTCCCTCTCCCTCTCTTTCTTTTTCTCTTTCACCTGTCCCCTCTCTCTCTCTCACTCTCCCTTTAGCCCCCAATCCCCCTCTTCCCTATTTTCTAACGTCCCCCTCACTCCCAATGGTTTCCCTCTCTTACCCCTCTCGGCCTCTCCCTCCCTTTCCCTCTTCCGGTATCCCTCTCCTAGTCCCCTGCAATTTTTTTTCCTCTTCCCTCCCTCTTTTTTGTCCCTCTCCCTCTTCCTTTCCATCTCCCTTTGTCTCTCACTCTCCCTCTTTCACTAAATTTTCGTCTCCCTCTCACACTCCCTCTTCCTCTCACGCGTGCATTTCCTCTCCATCTACCTTTTGTTTCCTCCCTCCTCTCTGTGTTCCCCACTCTCTCCCGCTCCCCTGCTATTTTTGAATTCCCCTCTCCCTTTCTCCACATCTCCCACTTTGTCCCTATACCCTTCTATCACTCTACATCTCTACCTTTCACGCCCTTTACTCCTCCCTATTATCTCCCTCTCCTCCATCTCCTTCCCCTCTTTGGTCTAAACCTCCCCCTTTCACACTCTCTCCCTCCACCCCCCACAGCCTCTCACCCACTCCCCCTCTCCCCCACACTTTCTCTCTGACTCCTCTCCTTCCACGCCCTCTCTCACCATCACCCTTCTCCCGTCTCCGGCCCCCTCCACGCCCCTTCTTCTTCTTCTTGTATAAATTATCTCCCCCTCTCCCCCCCCTCCCCCACACCCTCTCTAACCTTCCCTCCCTATCCTTTTTTTCCCCCTTTTCCTCTCTCACCCCCGCACTCTCAACCTCCTGAAGGCTCTCCCATACCCCTCGCCCTCGCTCTCCCCCTCTTTACCACCAAATCTGCCCACCTGCCCCTCTCCACCCCTTCCCCCCTACCCCTTTACCCACCACCCTTTCTCTTCTCCCTTTTCTCGCCCTCTTTTCTCCCCACTATCCCCTCCTTTTCTCTCCCTCTTCTCCCTCTCTCTTTCTGTAATCTTTTCTTGTCCTTTCCACTTCCCCACTCTGCCCATCCCCACTTTTTCTCTTTTCATCCCTTTTCTCATCCTCCCGCCCCATCTCCCTCCCCCCTTTCCTCTCCCTCTTTCTCTACCAACTCTTTCTCCACCTTCGTCGCCCCTCTCACACTCTCTTGCTATCCCTCTCCCCCACTACTCGCCCCATCTCTCGATCCCCTCGCCCTCTATTTCTCCCTCCCTTTATGAGTAGTGTCATATGTCTTACAACGTTTGGAGGGATGTCAGTTGAATGATGGACGAGGGAATGTTTCCACTCAACTGGTTGATAGATAGATCTCTGTGGGAACACGCATCATCAAAACTAATCGTAAAGAAATTGAAAAAATATATATATATATCAAAGGGATTGAAAAAAACATTAAGGAAAAAAATAGATAAAATATGAAACTTTGTGACAAAAAGCATCTAAAAATCCAATGATAAATGAAGACAATAAGCAACCACAAAATTAATGATCAAATAAGACAGAAAATAAAATAAATACAATCAGATTTCAATTTTCAAACACAACTCTTTATTTACGTTCACCCCTCTTTTTCACTCTCTCCCGTTCTGCCCCACTCCCTCCTCCCTTTGTCCATTTTCCATGAATTGTCACTTATTCTTTTGAATTTTATCATAAAGAAAAAAATTGCTTAAAATTCAATAACTAAATATCAATAATTAAAAAAAAAAAAAAAATTTTAAAGCTCAACAAAGGAAAAGGTGGAAATACTAAAATTCTCAAAACGACACCATTCCGATTTTCAACCAAAACATCGTTTGAAACTTCCAACTCTTTTTCTACTACAAAAACCAGATGCAAGATTTTTTTATTTTTATTAGAACAATGCATATACCTATTTTCCTAAGTTTTTTTTTGTGTAGTTAATGCATCCTCCCTCCCAACCGTTCACTCACAAGTACTTCAAATATGTGAGGTTCCCAATCTGTGGTGCCACAATCCCCCCCAATCCAAAATTGGGTAGATATCTGCAACATGCAGCCGCAAACTTTGTTGAACAATGTCCCTTTATTCCTTCTTTCCTCCCCCATTTTACCCTTCCTTTCCCGCTTTCCAATCGTCAGAAAACAAGTTCCCACTTTCTAACTCAACAAACCCTTTTCCACTCTCTTAAAAACCAAAAGTGAACTATCAACGAGTTGGTATTCTTTTACACCCCCACCTCAACCCTAATAAATTAGCGGCCATAACAAAGGAAATGATTTAAAGGTACAGAACAAAAACAAAGGTACAAAGTAAAAGAAAATAAAAGGACAGCAAGGACAAAAAGACTGTCGTGAACTTAAGTTCAAAATGTTTTAAAAGAATTGAATAATAGACATTGTAAGACGCTTGAGCTTTATAGATGAACTCAAGCGTGAACGACGCACTATACTAAGTGGAGGTAAAACTAAGGAAGGTACAACTAATTAGTGGAACTATGACTAATCAAGGTACATCTAGAAGTGGAGTTACAGCTAGGTAGAAAGATTCTAAATGTTTTAGTGGGAATCTTTCTACGCAACATCATTATGTACAAACAAGTACAGGAACACTAAATAAAGTGGTACACTTAAGACTTAGTGTTCTAGGACTTAGAAGTATCGTACGAAAAAGTGACTCAATAATATAGTGGAATTTACGAATCCCAACACCCCCCCTCAATTGAAGCACAGAGAGTATGTGCTTAGCCAAGTAGACCAGAAGAGAGAACATGTTTGGTGAAAGAAGGACGAGGAAGAGGTTTGGTAAGGAAGTCGGCAAGTTGATTAGAGGTAGAGCAATGAGAGAAAGAGATTGTGTTATCCAAAAAATTTTCTCGTGTAAAGTGGTACTGTATATCGATATGTTTTGTTCGAGTGTGGTGGATGGGATTTTTCATGAGAGCGAGAGCCCCTTGAGAATCACAAAAGATGGGAGTGGGATAAGTTTGACGAAAAGACAGGTCTGTGAGAAGGCGTCGAAGCCAAATGGCAGTTTTTGTTGCAGAGGTGCCCGCCATATATTCAGCTTCGGTAGATGAGAGAGCAACAGTTGGTTGTTTTCTAGAGGACCATGAGACAAGTCCACCACCAAGGGAGAAGAAAACACCAGAAAAAGAACGACGTTCATCAGTTTGATTCCCCCAGTCCGCATCACAAAATCCAACAAGAGAGGAATCGGGAAAAGAGAGAGAAGGAGAGGTAGAAGGAGGAGAAGAAGAAGGAGGAAGAGAGAAGGTGAGGCGAAGATGTTTGGTGCCTTGAAGGTATCTTAAGACACGTTTCGCCATATCGAGATGAGTTTGAGTCGCACAATGAGAGAATTGAGATAAGAGACACACAACAATGCAAATGTTCGGACGAGATCCCAACATGGCATACATCAACTTTCCTTTAATAGACCGGTAAAGGGACCCTATTTCTCCTTGGGCATTCCCATCGGAGACTTCCTTTCTAAGTGTGGTAATGGGATCAAGAGGTGTAGAGACAGGATTACAATCAGACATTCCAAAGGTCTCTAAAAGATTGATAATATAATGCTCTTGACTCATTTGTAATAAACATTTAGACTATTCCTTGCAATGCTAATGCCTAAAAAATAATCAAGGTCACCTAAATCTGACATTGGCTAATGAGAAGCTAGCATAAGTTTGACTGTGTTAATTTCTGTTTTACTATGACCAGCAAGAATTAAATCATCAACGTATATAATTATGATGACTAAACTGTCACCTGTACCTTTAATGTAAATACAAGGATCTGCACTAATTTCTTTGAATCCATGTTTTAATAAAGCAGAGACAAGCGTTTTGTGCCATACGCGTGGCGCTTGCTAAAGACCGTAAATGGATTTTTTTAATCGACAGACCAAAGATTCTTGTCCAGCTACAGCGTATCCCGGAGCCTGCTCCATATAAATATATTCTTCAAGAGTCCCGTGTAAAAAGGCAGTTTTGACGCCGAGTTGCTGAAGTTCCCAGTCGTGAATTGCCGCCAAAGACAAAATTGTACGAATAGATTCAAATTTCGCAACCGGCACGAAAGTTTCATTGTAATCAATGCCTTCGGTTTGTGAATATCCTTTTGCAACAAGACGCGCTTTGTAACATTCAACAGATCCATCTACAAATGTTTTAACTTTAAATACTCCCTTTGAACCAATGGCGCGTCTGTTAGGTGGCAATTTGCAAAGCGTCCAAGTCTGATTTGTCATTAAAGATTGATATTCTTCATTAGCCGCCAACTGCAACTTGTCTAAATCTGGACTCTTTAGAGCGGATTTCAATGTAAGTGGGGGATCTTTTTTATAAGCAAGATTGGCGTGGGCAAGATTTTGGGTCACCTTCCAAGTGGGACGTACAAGTCGAGTGCTCCGACGTACAACAAATTAGTCAGAAGATTTGTCATGGACGATTGCGCAAGTGGGTTTATCAGATTTGTTGGAATAAAAGTTGAAGTAGGCCGTACTTGGTCCTTCGGCATTAATGAAGACAATTGTGTTTCGTTCGGCGCGTGAGTTTTCGTCCTAAGGCGAAGTTCCAACTTGATTTGTCGGTGCGTCAAAATTGATTTCGTCAAGATTCGTTGCCGCAGACAGCTTGTCACGTGAAGCGGCTGCTGTATTGTCGGTCACAACGATTTGCGTCTGGGAAGTGGACGCGGATTTTGCGGCCGGTTCCACCGTCGAAGATTTTTCCAATCTGTCAAAATGTGTAAAAACCAAGTTTTCTGATTTTGTCATTGTAGCCGTTGGATTGTTAGAAGGGGAAAAAAGAGGATTTAGAGAATCAACGGATGATGAATTCGTAGAAAAATCAATGGTTAGAGGTGTGATAGGTAGATTTGGTACGAGTCGGCGAATAAGCGGGTCCTCGTTAAAAATGACGTCACGTGAAATTATAATACGATGCGTTTTAAGATAGAAAATGCGGTACGCCTTTGAGTGGGAAGCGTATCCTACAAATAATCCTTTAATGGCCTTTGCGCCCCATTTTCTATCAGTATTTGTAAGATTTTTGTAATAGGATTCACTTCCAAAAATGCGGAAGTGAGATACATTTGGCCTTTTTTTATGCCATGCCTCAAAAGGGGTTTTGTTTTTGAGAGCTGATGTGAGTGACCTATTACGGACATAACAAGCCGTTAGTACCACTTCGGCCCAAAAAGATTGAGGTAAGGAGGCAAAATGCATCATGGATCGAGCCATATCGGCAAAGATTTGATTGAGTCTTTCAGCATCCCCATTTTGTTGAGGTGTATATGGAGCAGTTAATTCATGAATTATGCCACATGATGCTAAGATTTCAGAAAATTCATGTGACAAATATTCCCCCCTGTTATCGCTTCATAACATTTTAATACGGGAGGAGAATTGATTTTCGACGAGGGACTTAAAATACTCGAAATTAGTAAAATCTTCAGACTTATTTTTCATGAGATATACATGAGTGAATCGTGAATAATCATCGATAAAGGTAATGAAATACACAAAACCACTCAAACTCGGTATTCTCATTGGTCCACATACATCACTAGAAATAATATCAAGAGGAGAATTTGATTCAAAATAGCTTTTTGGAAAAGGTAATCGAGGCATCTTTCTAATAATACATCCATTGCAAAAATCTAAATTTTTAGCATCAAAAGAATCTAAGCCTAAAACAAGGCCTTTACAAAGAGATGCTAAGCTTTGTCTATTTAAATGGCCATATCGTAAATGCCATTTATGAAAACAAGAGGAGGAAGAAGAAGTTGCTACATTTGCATGCGCTAAATCTCTAAAAGATTTTAAAACATAGAGATTACCACATTTAATCCTTTTTCCAAGAGAAGAGTGGTTTGACGAGAAAAAAATTACTTCATTTTCCGAAATGACTCCAAAACTACCATTTCGCAACGCCGTACCCACGCAAAAAAGGTTTTTTTTGAGTTCGGGTACATAACAAACATTTTCCAGAATGAGTGGTTCTAGGCTATTCGGATTTATTGCCATCTGTCCAACCATAGTAGATGTTAGGACAAAATTCTTTCCAAGTAAAATGTGTAAAGGAATAGAAAGCATTACAAGATTTGTCATGATAAATTTCGTACATGACATGTGATGCGACGCACCCGAATCAATCAACCAATCAGAGTTATTACCTAATGCATTAAATGCGTACCCATAGTCCATTGGAGGAATGGGAGCAGGTACGGAATTGGTGTGGTTGATAGGTGGCGCTTCTTGATTTACTACGTCAGATTGAAGGAGTGGTGGAGGTACGTTCGGCGCGTATTGAAAATGAGGTGCCACATTGTACCACAGGGAAAAGGGACCGTAAGGACTGTACGAGGAAGTAATGAATGCTGCAGTCGCGAGTCCAACGGGATTGTACGCGACAGGCGGATTGTGCGGCGCTCTTGGAGATGGAGCGTTGTTTTTGTTTTGGCCGCCGCCGCCGCCTGACGCACGTTCACGTTTTCGGGCGAGGATTGGACACGTGTCGATTAAGACATCTTTTTCTTTGCAGTATCTGCAACAAATAGAAGATCCTGCAGCACCTAAAATTTTTTTTTTTGAAGCAAAAGTAGTTAGTGCCGTAGGGTCAGATGTCATCACATGTTATTTTAATTTTTGTCTACTTTCTTTATAGACAAGTTGATTGGTTAGATCAAGTAGCGTGACATTTGTAGGATTTTTGTCAACTGTACCAACAAAAGATTCAAAACTGGGCGGCAATCCTGCCAAAATCACGCTAATGAGATCTTCATGAGTAACAAGATAATTAATGCATTTCAAACGACCAGCGTATGATTGTACTTTTTGCATAAAAGACAACATATCTTCGGACTTATCCTTTTCAAGAAGAATGAATTCGCGTCGAAGGGCCAAACGATGTGGCCATGTGTCGGTTGCATACGCGGCGCATAAAAGTCGCCACGCTTCATTTGCGGTTGTGGCACTTCGTACAAGATTCGCAATTGTACCATCCAACGACAAAATGAGACGTGACAAAGCAATGGAGTCCTTTTCTTTCCACGCAATGATTGCAATCTGGGCGGCCGCAAAATCATCGTCATCCTCGATTGGCAAAACTGGACTGATGACATCTCCTATGACGTGGCCCCATATTTTTTCAAAACTAAATAAATGCTGCATGAGAAATTTCCAGTTGTAAAAATCCTGACCTTTAAATTGATGTACCGAGATTGACACAGCCGAAGCTGTGGGCCCATAACCTAATAAATTAGCGGCCATAACAAAGGAAATGATTTAAAGGTACAGAACAAAAACAAAGGTACAAAGTAAAAGAAAATAAATGGACAGCAAGGACAAAAAGACTGTCGTGAACTTAAGTTCAAAATGTTTTAAAATAATTGAATAATAGACATTGTGAGACGCTTGAGCTTTATAGGTGAACTCAAGCGTGTACGACGCACTATACTAAGTGGAGGTAAAACTAAGGAAGGTACAACTAATTAGTGGAACTATGACTAATCAAGGTACATCTAGAAGTGGAGTTACAGCTAGGTAGAAAGATTCTAAATGTTTTAGTGGGAATCTTTCTACGCAACATCATTATGTACAAACAAGTACAGGAACACTAAATAAAGTGGTACACTTAAGACTTAGTGTTCTAGGACTTAGAAGTATCGTACGAAAAAGTGATTCAATAGTATAGTGGAATTTACGAATTCCAACAAACCCCTCTCCTCTTGTAAGATTTTTTTGTTATGGATTTCCAACAACCACCTTCCGCTGTTCTCAAACACCCCTTTGCCCAAACAGTGCCCCCCCTCTTTCCCTCTCCCCTTTCCACCCACTTCCTCTCCCTCTCTTCTCCATTTCCATCTCCTCCCTCTCCCTCTCCCCTTCCATCTCACTCTCCCTCAGCTTTTTCCTATTCCTCCCTCTTCCTCTCACTCGCCCTATCCCTCTTTTTCCCCCTCCCCCTCCCTCTCGCCCTCCCTCTCCCCTTCTTCCTCTCCCTCTATCTCTCCCGCTCCCTCTCTCTCCATCTTTCCCCCTCCCTCTCCACTTCTTCCTATTCCTCTTCCTCCCCCTCTACACCTCTCCTGTCCCCCTCCTCCACCCCCTCACCCTCCTCTCATCCCTCTCGTTCTCGCCTTTCCTTGCCTGCTCTTTCCCAACCATCTTGAGGAAGGAAAGGGGAAATCGGGAAGGGGGGGTAGGGGAGGAAGAAGGCGGATGCGTGAAGGGAGAGGGTGATTCACTTCCCTCGACCACCACTCGGAAAAACCTTTGTCCCAAAAATACCCTTACCCACCCTCCTAAATTTCTCGGTCCCTCTCTCCTCACCCCCCTAAATTCCTCGGTCCCTCTCTCCTCACCCCCCTCTCTAAACCTTTATGAAAAGGAAGAATTTTTCATTGCAACCATATCGCACTTTTTTTCTTTTGTTGTCCCTTGTTCCTTTTCTCCACCTTCCCTCTCCGCCCATCTGCCTCGCGCCACTGTCCCTTCAGCCCCCTAAGCCTCCTAAGCCTCCTAAAGTCCACACATCACTTTAAAGCCCATCGCAAGAAAGAGTGCACCCAACTATGAACCAATTTCAGTGGGAACTTTAATGCGAATTATAGATAGAGAGAGAAAGAGGAGGGCAGAAAGAGAGGGAGAGAAAGAGCGTCACAGCAATGAGTGCACGCAAAGATAACCACTCACACTGAATACACGCGCCTCGTTCCAGTCTCCTCCTCCCCCATTACATTTGATAGCGGGAAATTTCCACTTGTTCTTTACTGCTGCCTTCACCGCCTCCAAAGCCGACTCTGCGGTAGAAGTACGGACACACGTGTCAGAAGAGCAAATTGGAGCCACCGTTCGTACGTTTTAAAACTAAAACTGCACAGCTAAAACAAGGGGAAATGAGGGTCAAAGGAGAGGAAAACGTACGGTCTCCAGTGTAGTATCCCATTCCAAGTGCCACGTGGCACGCAACGATCAGCAATATCAAGGTAGCCGTGATGGCAGCCATGGCTCCAAACTCGCCACGTCACTCTGATGCAAAAAAATTGGTAGTAAACGGCACGTGGCAGTTTTAACAAAATGAAACTTCGATTTAGATCGATTAGGGTTTTGACTTGTGAGGCTGAACCACCTTATGTTCCTTTTTCATCACACGTGCGAAGAATCTCTTTGACCGTATGTAACCCGAAGAAACGTTTGACCTTACTGGACAGCCTTCCGTACGATTTTTTTTTTTTACATTTTAACCTGACAGCATTTTGTACGATCCACTATTTTGTACTATTCACGACAATTACAGTACTGTAGTGGAGAGTATCTTGAGTCATAATGGTGGATTCAGGTACGGCCTTTAGGGGACGGTGTCGATTTTCTCTCCCTATGGCAGTTCAATATTTATTGGCTGGGAATTGGAAATCGCATTGCAAATCCATAAGATTTTGGCACAAAAGGCCAAGCTTGCCCGTTGGATGCCTATTGGTACACCGTGAATCGCTGGTAGTGCTGATAATTTTTGGCCACTTAAAACATTTTTTTAACATACACACCCATTCGATTTTCTCTGTGACCGCCAATCGAAAGCTGAGAATCTTAACCGTCAGATCCATAATCGGAGAATTTTGTACGGATAAAAAATGTTTTAAGAGACGAAAAAAAACTTTAACACATATAGCGTTTCACGGTGCACTGAACAGTACAGCTGTACTGTACCTGCAGACGTCCTCAGTGACGTATATCCAATTTTCTGATTTGTCTTTACAGTTAGCGTCCTGCCATCCTGTGGAGCTGTACATAGGCCGTAGCAGAATACGGCAGGACCGCCCCCGGAAACAACAAATTAAAGGTCATAAACACGTCACTGTGGCCTATCGACACCATCCCCTAAAGGCCGTACCTGGATCCGGCACTACAACTCAAAATACGCCGCACTACACCGCGCATCGTTATTAGTGTCAAAGTTTAAATAGTGTGTAATTTAATATACCGTCATTGACGCTAAATAAGAATTTGAAAATTAAAAAAAAAGGGTTTATTCTAATTTCAGTGTTAACGCTAATTTGGAACAGCAAAAATGGAAAATTTTCTGTACGATTATATACATTATTATATGTATCCGCACAAAATATAAAAAATTGTACACCGTAGTGAACTTTAAATATCCGTACATGTCAGACTTATTTACATGTCAGACCAATCCCGTTTTTTTAGCGCACTTTCCTATGCGAACGCGTCCGATTTAATTCATTTTTTGTAAAATTTTCACTTGAAAGGTACATTTATGTACGGTTGACATCAACCGTACACCACGCTATTTAGATCTTATTGAACTTTAGTTCTTTACGCTATTTTGTACAGGTACCTCAATTAACTCAAGAAAAATTAAAATCATGTATCCTATTTGAGGAAAAAAATCAAAATTTAAAAAACCCAAATTAGTGACTTCGACACTAATAACGATGCGCGGTGTACAGTTCTGCAGAGAGTTGTACGGAAGTCTGTCAGGAAAGTCAAAGGTTGCTTACAGTCATAGAGGTACCAGGCGTTTTAAACGCACGCATGAAACGTCGAAAAAATAATGAAATATGCGCACAGAGTAAATGCAAAAAAATTTAAAATGCGTTGACCGACTTTGACTTTAAAACATAAAATAACAACATCTAAGCCAAAGTACTAACAACTTAAGCATGTTCCCACGTATAAAACACCGGCTTTATTTATTACATCTTCCGTCAAGATACCTGCGGCTTCCGCTATTGCATCGCATATTTTAAAGTGTAATGTACGAATGTCAGCTGCGCAGAACTGGTGATTATTTGGTACAGACGTACAAAATAAGTGTTAGGAAACGGCGTTGACAGGGAAAATTGAGTGCGTCACACGGAAAAGCGTACTCAGATATTGGTATTGTTTAATTAGCGTTAGTTAATAATTTCGAATGTTTTTAAATGGTGTACACAGCCAATCGCCATTAGCGTATAAGTTTCTTTAACATGTATGAAAAAATACCGTGGTTTACGCTAATTAAGAATTTGGAAATTTTGAAAAAAAACATACATTCTAATTTTTTAATTATGGTAATTTGTAGTGTTGGATATCGAGGACCTATTGCCAATATTCGATATATATCTCATTTTCGGTGCCCGATAATCGATTTATCGAGACCATGTACGGAGAAGATAACATCCGCATTTTTTTTTTTCGGATTTTTTTCATACCCCGTGGCGGGCGCTCAGTGGGGTCTCCGTACTATTTTTGTACGGTTTACCGTACTTTACCTGTACGTTACCTGTAAGGACGCCCTTCTTTGCGATATATATCACGATGATTTATGTTGGTCGCGGTACGATATATCGAGGACTTTGCTCGATCGATATTCGATAAATCGAATATCGAAATTATCGCGATATGAAACTACCCGATACCCAACACTACTAATTTGGATCTTTGAAAAAAAAATGTCGGTCGCAAACATGCTTACACTAATATAGGTAACCGTACAAAATATGACAAATCGTACACAAATCGTACGCTCACACTGTCGAAACGCGGCTGTCGGACGAATATAGGCGAACGGGTTTTTTTATGACCTGTTTTTTTCCCTTTTTAGAACGCAAATTCTCATGTATCCAAGGCTACCAAAACTAATTTATTGTACTTTTTAACTTAAAAAGATACATTTATGTACGGCCTGTCACTGACCTCACACCAATCTATTTAAGATACAACGTACTTTCATTTGTACGGTACCTGGAATTATACCCTAAATAGAGTAGAGAAAAAATAAAATAAACTACAGTACAGTACGCTGTTTGAGAATAAAAAATAAAAAAAGCGAGACGGAATTAGCGTACACTACGCTAATAGCGATTGGCGGTGTAGCGTACGGAATGTGTCAGTCCGTACTGAATATTAAACATATTTTGTACAGACGTACAAAATAAGTGTCAGTTGAAGGCGTCAACAGTGGAAATTGAGTGCGTCGCACGGAAAATCGTACGCAATTTTAAATTCCAAGTCATAAAGACGAAAGAAAACAGCGCCAACCTGTTCTTACATGTTCAGGCCTAGAATATGTACACATTGACTTTCACTGTTTCTCTAAAAACATGGGAATATATCTCGATTTTTTAACTTTAATAGTGATTCACGGTGTACTTTCAACCTTTTTTTAAGATTTTCGTACGTTTTGTTGTACATTTTCCGCACATGAAAAGTATACGAACTAAACGAAAATTTCAAAATCTTAAAAAATTAACGTATTTTAGTAAAAAAGTAAAACTCCGTACGTTTCGTACCTCTATGCTTACAGTCTTGCCGTAGAAGAATACGCCCATCGCGTCATCGTTTCGACATAAGCAACCGCTGCGACACATCGGCGAGAATCCCGGAAGCGATATTGAGCACGACTTGGTAAGTCTCAGGCCTTTCATTTGATTCTTTTCTTTTCGCAGGATTGTGTTCCGTACATATATGTCAAAAATATTTTCTTACACGGCATCCGTACCCAATCTAAAGCTGAGAGGGGCCAAAAAATGCTTATTTACAAGTGTTGTGTATCGGTAACCATTTGCCGATAACAGATATACCCTTTCTTTTGGCCTACAGATAATCGACATATCGTAACAATATATTGGAAGTGGTGTTATCACGATAAAAATTATTGGTTTTCTATTTTGATAATACCGGTTCGATAACTATCGGCAATAATAGTAAGGTCCACAACGTACTTTTGTTCTTCAGTTAGACAGAGTATGGAACAGTTTGTCATACGTGGCATGCCATGCTATATATAGTGAAAACATAATTTATTTTATTATAACGTGCTATTTTATAGTGTAATATGCTTTCCCACTTAGCATGTAGATACATCGGACGAAAAGTGAGGTATATTATAGAATTATGTACTTGACCGTACCATGCCATGCTATTTATTTGTAAGTTTTCTGAAAAAAACATTGCAGAAGATACGTTTACGACTCTCCAAGGGTCCAAGAGAATAAATTGATCGTCCTACTTTGGTCTTCATCCGCGAAGCACTCTCCATCCACCTGCGTAAAGGTGGACCCACCTCACAAAGGTGAGAAGACCTTCACAAAAACGCGTAGAATTGCTACACTTGGACAACAGACAAGTGCGATGATAAACTACTATGAAAAACTTAACATGTTGCCAAAGTCACGTGCCTTCAGCCAAGGTGATCGGAGATCTTTGCTGAAAAGAAGTAAAGTTCTTGCCTTCCTTCCAAAATACGTACAGTTTCTACCTTCCTTCCAGCTTTATGGTTTCGTGCGCAATTTTTTGTCGTTTTTGTTTTGAAATACTAAGCTCAAATTGCAAAAGAACATGCACAACATACGCAAGTACGAATTTTGTAACGAAATTGGATGGCTACGAAATCTTTGACGATTTCAAAGATTAGTCCTAAACATACATGGAGCCACTTAAATCAAACCACGTATATAAAGACGTATTTACAAACAATACATGATGTAACCGAGGCCTATGTGTTACATAAATATTGTTGTCCGTACGGTTACAAAGACCTCCCAATCTAACCTTACCCTTATCGCCGATAAGGATATGTTGGTAAAGGAGCAATATATAAGGACCCTTCGCGGTTCGATAGCCCATAACTAACGTAATCAATTTTATCGCAATAATTTATTTACCGATACAAAAGACAATAATTTGTATTGTTGTGTATTGCTAAAAAACTTATAGCGATAACACCAATACTGATAGTTATCAGTTATCGAACGGTCAGAGGTCCTGATATATCAGCCCGAGACCAACAAATTCCATATCGGCGATAACTTTAAAAATATATAGTACGCATTTTATAGTACCTTATTATATACTGTATTATACTATTTACATTATATAGCGTGGCATGATACGTATACTAATCTGTTCCGTAACTATTTAACTAATAATAAATACGGATAACGCAGCACAGAAAAACTTTGGCCAGTTAACTGAACAGTCGCTTAACGACAATTTACTGAAATGTACCGACAAACTGGTGAACATGGAACAGGAAAAGGACGGCGGACACAAAGTACAACGGACGCAAAATAACATTTTGCGCGCCGTCAAAATCGAACGGACAAATTGGAATGAGAGAATAAGAGCGAACGGCTAGCGTGAGCGCCGACATCTCGGAATGGCTTTTTTGGCGACTTTTGCCAAAATAGCCGACAGATTGACACGTGGCAGGTCTCTAGTGGATCTTAAGGAAAAAAGGGACAAAGCCATGGCGTTGGATGTGAAAGGTACTTCATTCTTTGAATGTATACCAAAATCGTACGGTTGAGTACATAATGTATGGATCTTGACAAACGGTCAAGATGTTGCCGACAGATTAGAATGGAAGTCATAAAAGTATGTCAAAAAATTTCAAGATTTCCAAATCAAAATGATTGTGAAGTTGAGGAAAAATGTTTTCGATCCACGTGTTAGGCACACATATGTCACATAAAATCAGACGAACCTGCTAATTTCTAGCGTGATTTTTGCAGGAAAAAAAAAAACAGGAGATATTGAAGCTGCCCGATAATCATTTGAAAAAACTCATTGGCGGTCGCTATATATCGGAGGAGTCTGATCGTACATTTATTTGTACGGTCAATACATATATCGCCGACAATTATCGATATCGGTGTTATTGCCGATAAATACCGATAAAGGTCGGTTATTTATCGCCGATAACACCGATAATGATATATCGTACCAATATATCGATTATCGGGTACCCAAAAAAAGGTCTATATCGGTTATCGACAAATCCTTACCGATACAAAACACAAAAAAATGCATTTATCGATTTGTCCAGAATCGTTTTCGATATTATTCCTTTTCTATCTCTATACAAATTATAGACCTTTGGTTGTCTTTTTGGAAACCTTTAAATAGGGTCGTTTCTGTTCGTCTGCAAATATGAACGGCTTGTCCCATGGGCGACATCACCAAACAAGTAATTTTTTCCCTCGGGCGACCTCATCAACGGGTAACTTCCAAAGTACCCACTCAATTTCTAACTTTGATCAGCAAGACTTGTCTGCTCAAACCAATCACCGATGGGGTAACTTTCACATCACATTAACCCCTTGGCAACTGTTTGCCACCGTCAAAATCAAGGTGCTCGGATAAGTCACCGAACACATAGATACAACCACCACTTGCACTAATGAGGCTTTATCCATCTATTCTTCGTTCTTGAACGGCCGATCATAAATCATTTCATCATCAAAGTAAAATTAATTAAGACAAAATTTGTTTTGAAAAACGAAAAAAATTGTCAGACCATCGCCAGATTATAATGTTTTGAAAATGAAGATAAGACCTTTGACGCGAGTTCTTTGTATCTACACAATGCAATCTAAGAATCGACATGTAAGAACGGACAACAAAGTTGCAAACAGACGACCTCAACAGCAAGGCATTTTCAAAAATAGGTCCGGTACGCCAAAGTGAAGCAAACTATATAGATGTCCCGTTAAAAAGTAGGGCATATTTGACAAAAATAACGTAAAGTGTGTAGGTGTCCTGTTTAAAGTAGGCGAAGTTTGTGAATGTGGTGCAAACGATGAAGATGTGTGAAGCCCACGTAATTTTAGTTACGCATTGTGGAAGTGACGGTAAAACATCATTGTCCTCGATCATAACACCCTATTGGTTGTTCCCATGTACAATGTTGACAAATTGATAAGATATGAAGCAAAATGTAAAATTAAACATTTAACACCTAAACATAAGAAAGTTGTATAATTTATTTAGGGGAACAAAATGCGTGATTAAACAAGGAAATAGAAGAGAAGAATGAAGATCTCAAATGGTTTTGTTAAATGGAGAGTATAGAGAAACTGTTTAGATGTAATAGATATTGTAAAATTGTAAAATTATTTATAGATTATGCAAACTAAAAATTGTTCTTTACTTTTTTTAGGGCAAACAAATTGTGATATAAAAGTAAACTAGGAGTGAAGAAAGAAAATTAAAAATCCTAGTACTCGTAACCGAGCTCAACAAGAACCGAGGGAGTAAGTTATCACACAAAACACAGAATTTGCTCTAACTCTTCAATATAGAATTTGCTCTAACTCTTCAATATGTGATGTGTTTCTGTTGCTGATGAAATTACCATACAATAGTTGTTCCCGCGTAGAGTTTAAAGAAATTGTTAGGATATAATACATAATGTAAAATGTTAAAATAACTATATTTTTAGGGTATTTTCTAGGTTTAACTAGACTAGTGAAAAATGAAAAGAAAAGTGTAAGCAGTCTATCTCCACCACCTCCCTCTTGCCCCTATACTTGTTGTAGTCATCGAAGGAAAGTGAGAGCAGTGGAGCCATAGTTGCCTCAACTCCATGAAATTCTATGGGCTCCATTGCCACACAGAATTCGCAGGTCTTAAGGAAGCTAATCTAGATAGTGCCGACTCCAACTTGATATAAACCCAAATGATTGACCCCTTGACAATCAGAACCTCATTAAAGCTTCACTCCTGAGAAGTAAGACTTTCTCTGTGCTCAGTTCCACCACAGAATGCAAAGTTAGAATATGAGATTTGGACACATTCCCCCACTTTGACTTTCCCTTAGAAATGCAGCCACCCTGGCAGGCAAAAACTCTGACCGACTACACCCCTGTGTAGCCTGGACTCCCCTGAGTCCGCAGCAACAAAAATCACTGAATTTGGTCAACTGAATTGATTATTATGGCTGGTCAAAGTTTGCCATTTATACAAGGTGCTCTCTGGGAGAGGCAGCTACCTACCAAAAATATTCTAAGTCCTAAAACCCCTCTCTAAGCCCCCTAATACTAAAGTACGAACCAATGACAAGACTGTAAAGTACATAAAGGTACAGGTGCCGGTGTACCTTTTGTACGGCCATCGTACGACATGGCCAAAAACCAGCATGTGTCTTATCCGGACTCGTTATTTTACTTCCCGGAATTCGTGCTGTCAAATATTATCTCTCCACGTGGCTCCAGGTCATGCCACGTATGATAAACGGTACGGTACAAGAAAGTACAGGTGCCGGTGTACTTTGTGTACGTACAATGTACGAAATCACCATAATGCGACATTTGTCATTCCCGGATTTGTTTTCTGCCGTTCCGGAAATTCCGTAAGCCCGTATGAAGTTGCCACGTGTCATCCGGAGTGGCGGCGCTAGAAAACGCCAAATCGGCCATTTTGGAATCTCGGCTCGCATCGCGGCCGTCGATTAAATCTAGCATTCAATTATTGCCGTCAAAATTATGTGCGCGGTATTTGTTTCGCCGTCGAAACAAATGCGCGGTATCAGTTTCGTGAAGTACCGTAATCCGTACTACTGTATCTATGTACTAAGAATCAGCTCGCACCGTTAAATGAATATTTCAAATTGTATGTGTTTATATATTTATCAATCCCTACATAGTCTAGCACTAGTCTTAGACTTAACGGATAAAACCTGGCGGCTAAGTGACACTTGACGGACGGCAGGTGCCAGGATCAATTCCTGGGTCCGTCAACGTTCCTTTTAGTAAATCTATATTTATCTACACCTGTCTCTCCGGAGAGCTTAGGCAGACATGGCTTTAGCTCCCTTTCCAGCCTTCAGTGACTACAACAAGTGTGGGGGCTTGGAGAAGGGAGTCAGAGGCAGGACTGCCTCTACTCTTTTCTTATCTAGTAATGACCTAGAAAATACCCAAATATCAACACTCCATAGTCAGGAGTGACGAGTAACATAAGTCACTCTCAACAAAAGGTTGAGTCCGGCAAGACTCGAATCGGCAGAGCGAAGCGTAGCCGTCAGCTCTAACCGATCTGTCGTAGGAGTTTGTTAGATTACACAAGGTATGATATTTATTTAAACTATGTTTAGAACTTAAAACCGATTAACAGAATGACGGATGAAAAACATAGAAATTAGTTAATATACCGTGCGAATATGATCACGGTCGAAACAAATGAATCGGACATTTCTTTTCAACGTCTAACATTGAAAGTCGATTTTGACTCGACGGCACATATAAACGCCAAGATTCTGAAATGACCGCTTTGGCAGTTTTCCATCGTGGCATGACCAAGCACAACGCGGCAAGATAATATTTGGAAGCAGGAATCCCAGGAAGCAAACCGAAAAATTCGAATGAGACAAGCGTCCACTCACTGGTCTTGCCGTACACAAGCCATACATAAATGACATCAGCCGTAGTACCTTTCTGTACGCTATACTCATATGATTTGATCGTACATTAGTAAGTAGAGGTTGTGAGAGGGGTATAAGACTTAGTAATTTCAATAGGTATCCACCTCTCTCTGAGAGAGTTTTTATAAAACATGCGTCTTTGCCGCCTTATAACTTATCGCCTAGTTGAGCGTTTTCAGTGATTTTTTTTGCTGTGGACTTAAAGGAGTCCAAATTGCACACGGGTGCTGTGAGCTTAGAAGTATGTTTGCTTGAGCAGTAGTGGTTGTAGTTTAAAGTGGGCTAGTTAATATTGCCCAAAGGCTTCCTAGATTCTGTGGTCCAAAGGAGGACACAAAATTGCGGGTTATTGGCCCACTCATTATGGTGCCCATATTTAACGGATCTAGGTTCTTTTTTTGGGAAGCCATTATGAGAAGGCTTTGTGCGAAAAAGGATTTTGGGGTATTGTGAGTGGATAAGTGAAACATCCACCTCAAGGAACTCCACTAGGGTTTGGTGGAATATGGTTTTCTAGAGCAGCATCAGCCCCAACCGAGGGGGCAAAGTATGCGGATAGCAATGTGTCTGAAAAGGGGAAAGGGAAGGAGACACCTCTTACTCTTATTGCTCCTATTGCCACGGCACTCGGAGCGGCAATCGTGAAGATTGCGGAGAACGACAAATAAATGCTGGAAGACACCAACATTGCTGCCAAAAACTTCATTGTGAGACACATCACTCAAGATTTGGCAAACCCAAATCTTCACGTTTACAAGGCCGATGAGTAGTGGGTGAGTTTAGTGGAGATCAATAGAGCTGGTACGTTTTAGGAGCTCCAGTTGGCCGAGCAAAAGTTGGGAATTATACTTACAAAGGGGGAAAAATGTTAGACTTCTACAATGATCTTTCTTGTTTGTAAATGGAGATGGAGAGTGCCGGGTGGACAGGTACAATGAAGATGAAAGTTAACAATCTCTTCATGAAGTTACGCGACGAGTGTAGAACATAGTGTACTAAGTACAAGAAATGATTGACAATTTATGGAAGTGGAATACAGTGGTATAGATGATAGTTGTGCAAGAGAACATGATTGAGATTAGGAGAGGAAGAAAGAGCCTTCAAGTTCTAGCTGCCGGAGGGGACCGGTGGAGACAGGTGCCGAAAAATCTGTACAAAGGAGAAAGAGATCAATTTGGAGGATCGAGGCCCCCAAAGGGCCTTTGTCATATTTGCTTCATCTTCATCGTCATCGTGGATAACTTCATCGCCGATTCTGTCAAGCTGTCAGAGTTTAGGCTCCAAGAGAACAGTGGAGGCGCTTCTTTCGGATAGAAGAATAAGGTACTTGTGGTTACAAAAGTGAAAGGAGAGACCGAGGACGAGTCCTCTAAGGAGGAGGATGGGGAACTTAATTTTGACGAGAATCTGGAGGAGAAGGAGATCCCTCGGAAATAGAAGTGTGCTCTCAAAGCAATTCAGGAAGTTCCACAGGAAGGATGGATCATTGACTTAGGGGCATCGATGCATATGTGTCGTGATAAACACCTCTTTACTAAGCTAAGAAAGATCCCTATTGTAGAGAGAGTATGGGGATATGAGAAATGTTACTTCACATCTAGTGGGATCGATAGATCTCAAAGTCTTAGTGGAGGGTAAGACTTCTATACTCACCTTTTTAGATGTCCTCTGTATTCCTCAACTGACTAAAAATCTTGTCTCTAAGGCTGTAGTAGATGACAAAGAGTTTGATACCCTCACTAGAAAGGGAGTCTTTAGAGCCAAGTTTGGGAATAAAGTCTACTTCACGGCATATAAGGGTAGTCAAGGAATGTTTAGGCTTAACTTGAGTAATTAAAAGAAGAATGCTTACTATGGTTATGTCCCAAAGTTGATGATTTGGCATAAGAAGTTAGGGTATGTGCATTATGATTGGTTGAGGGAAATGAACAAGCTTGGCGTAGTACAAGGCATTCACTTTGGGGATAATGAAATGGTGGATGAGTGTAGTTGATGTGCCCAAGGTAAGGCTCATATAATTCTCTTTCCCAAAGCCGCCACATATAGGGGTGAAAAAGTACTAGATCAAGTACACACAAATATCTAAGGACCAGCAAAAGAACCTTAAATTGGAGGGAAAAAATCTATGCTGACAATATCTGATGAGTGTTGAAGATACTCTAAATCTACTTTCTAAAAACAAAGTCTGGAACACCTACTTACTTCAAAGAGTATAAATGTTCGATTGAGAAGTTCCACGGAACCCCCATTAAGAGAAGGAGTAATAATGGGGGAGAGTATACCTCTAACGAGTTGGAGGAATACTTGAGGGATGAGGGAGTTCAGCATAAAAAAACTGTACTGTATAATATAGAACAAAATTGGGTAGGTGAGAGATTAAACGAGACACTAGGAGATAGTGTATGCAGTATGTTGGCATACAATAAAAGAGGAAAAAGGTTTTGGGCAGAAGCCATGAACTATACCAACTACATTAAAAATAGAGTCCTTACCCCAGCCTTAAAAGGAATGACATCTTTTGAGAGATGGGTTGGAAGGAAACCAAATATCTCTCACCTTAAAGTATTCGGTAGCCAAGTTTATAGTCTTGATACAGATAGAAAAAATTGGAAACTAGATGCTAAGGGAAAACCTTAATACTTTGTAGAATATGATGAGGATGTCAAAGGATATAGAGTTTATGACTTAGCAAAGCAAGATATCATTCTTGTGCAACACCTAGTTGTCATGTTTGAATGATGAAAATTTGAGACCTCTATAAGTCCTCAGAATGGACACCTTTCAAGAAGCCTCTATGATAACATTGACCCCTTTGTGTTTCAGCAAGAACAGCTGCCACCCTGGCAGACAAAAACTTTGACCACCTTCACCACTATTAAGATAAGACTCCCATGAATCTATAGCAAAAAGAATCTCTGAATTTGATCCCTTGAGCAGTAAGTTATGGAGGGTCAAAGTTGACCTTTTGTACAGAAGCTCTCTGGGAGAGAGGGTCCTATCTACCAATTTTTTTAGTGTCCTATTTCTCTCACATACTCTATCTTCTGATGTACGAAACCAATCATATTACTGTGCCGTAAAGAAAGGTGCAGTTGCCGGTGTACTTTGTGTACGGATACTGTACGACATGGCCTAAAAGTCGACACATGTCATATCCGTATTCAATCCCGTAATCCTCGGAAATGCCGCAATCCAAGATAATTTTTTCACATGTCATCCGATGTGGCGATGACCACAAACCTCCGAGATTCTCCTCCGCGATCTTGGCTTTCTTCTCGACCTTCCGATTGAATGAAGATTTCAATCGCAGCTGTCATAAATACTTGCGCAATATTTGTTTCGTTAAAGAAAGAAATGCGCCAATTGTTTCTTAAATATACTGTAATCTGTACTTTTACATAACTGGATCTATAAATCTATTTAAAAATAGTAGTTAAATGAATTATCCTCCATGTTATTATTTAATTAAATAACAAACCCTATAGCGTATATTATTAGTCCTAGTCTTAACGGATAGGTCTACCGGCTACCGGCTGCCTAGCGGACCTGCGGGTTCCAGGATCAGATCCTGGTTCTGACATCCATTCTTTTAGTGAATAAACTATCTATCGGAAAATCAACAAACTTTGAAAACCTTTGATAGCCTAGGTAGCCGTGGCTTTAGCTTCCTCCCATAATTCTCAATGACTGCGCCAAGTGTGGGAGTTGGAGAGAGAAGTTAGAGATAGACTGCCTCGGTTTCTTTGTGTATTTCAATTAAGACCTGGAAAATACTAACAAGAACCATCAATTTCTACACTCCCTTTATTTTCTAGTCAATCTTTAGTTTTAGACCACACTTCTCCCTGCAGAAAATTAGCTTAGGGGAAGCCACACGTTTGGTCATCATATCTGCAACCATTTGACTATCTGGCCGGTACTCTAAACTGATTATTTTGTTTTCTACTTTCTCTCTAACAAAGCTGAGTCTAATGTCATTGTCTTTTGCTCTAAATTGATGTTTAGGATTGGCAAAAATAGCGATTGCTGCTTGATTATCACAAAAACTTTTCTGCACACCATTCTTAAGGTGACCAAGCTCACCAAGCAAAGACTTGACCCACATCAATTCCTTTACAGCAGAGCAAGAGGCCATATACTTAGCCTCCATGGTGGACTGAGCAATAACCTTTTGCTATTTCCTACTACAACACCTAGCCCCGTCACCCACATATAATTCATATCCAGAAGTACTTCTCCTCTTCGGAGCATCACTATAACTGGCATCACTCCAAGTAGTGATGTCATTATTCTCCCCACCCAAATGCAAACATAGATCCCTAGTTCCTATCAAATATCTAAGGACTCTCTTTGCTACCTCCTAATCCCTCTTAGTGGGAGCATTTAGACTTCTACTCATCACTCCTACAACTGCTGCTAAATCCGGAGGGGTACAATTCATAAAATAGATTAGACTTCCCATTACTTGTCTGTAAGGAATAGTCTGCATGAACTTCTATTCTCCAGGAGATAATTCCTCGTCTAAGACTATGAATCTTTCTTCCTCACTCCCCTCACTTCCCTTCTTTAACTCTATTGGAGTTGTACAACTATTAGCTTTATCCATCTGAAATTTTTCAAGCATGTTCCCTATTGCTTCTTTTTGAGTCAATCTAATAATCTTTCTTTTTCGGTCTCTTACTACTTGAATTCCCAAAATATATTTTTCTTCCCCTATATCCTTCATTTCAAATCTCCCCTTAAGATCGGTTTTCAGTTTATTAATTTTTTCCATTGATTTACTTAAAACAAGCAAATCATCAACATAAATTGCAATTAATATATCACCTTCCTCATCTTCAAAAACATAGATTCAGTGATCTGAGCTGATCCGGATATATCCCAGACCGGTAAGAAACTCATCACTTCTTATTCCACTGTCGAGGCGCCTATTTAAAACCATTAATAGATTTAATCAACCGTCATACCTTACTCTCCTCCCCTTCCTCCACAAATCCTTCGTATTGTCGCATGAAGAGGTCCTCTTCCAATTCTCCATTCAAAAAGGTTGTCTTGATGTCCATCTGGTGCACCTCCATGTCTCCTGCTGCTGCCACGCTGAGAAGTATACGGACCGAGGGAAATCTGACGACCGGGGCAAAGGTTTCCTTGTATTCGATTCCTTCTTTCTCTTTAAATCCTTTTGCCACTAATCGGTCTTTGTAACGCTCAATTGTGTTATCCGGGTTAAGTTTTTATTTGAAAACACACTTACAACCGATTGGTTTTCGGTTCGTTGGACATTCCACCAACTCCCAAGTATCGGCTGCCATAATTGAGGCCATCTCTTCATTGACGGCTGTCTTCCACAGGTTCTTTTCTAGAAAAGTCATCGCCTATCCATAAGTCTAAGGTTCATCTTGATGAGATAGTTTTGTTACCTTGTTTTTAACCTGCATTTTTCGCAATCTTTTGCTACTTCTCTCTTCCCCCCTCAAAATCAGTGGTCTGAATAGATCGTTCTCGTGGGTTCTTTCGAACAATCTCGGCTTCTCCCCTATCTTTTGATTCAAAATAAGTTTCCACCACGTCTTCCCCTTTGGGTAGAGTTGTCACTACAAAGTCGTGCTCGATATCGCTTTCGGTATTCTCGCTGATGAGTCGCAGCGGTTGCTTATCTCGAAACGATGACGCGATGGACGTATTCTACTTCGGCAAGACAGCCTCGCGAAACGACAAATTAAAGGTCAAGAACATGTCACTGTGGTACACTCTACAGTACTGAATTGTACGGAAGTATGTCAGGAAAGTCAAGGGTTGCTTAAGGTCCTGCCGTAGCATAATATGTCCATTGCGTCATGGTTTCGACATAAGCAACCGCTGGGACTCATTGGCGAGAATCTCGGAAACGATATTGAGCACGATTTGGTAAGGGTGCGTCTCAATGTACACTGTCAATCGTTATTATAGTAAAGGAATAAATCGCGTACGGCGTTAATTACACTAATCGGGTATTTTTTTTTTTTGAGAAAATTTATGTATACTAATTAATCCCTATCTGTTATTTAGATTGTCCGAAATAATAAATACCCACCGTTTCGATGTCTACAGTAATATGTGTTCCCGTACAAAATCTGTCAATTCGTACGCCGTCGCGTTGTTCACACGGTCGACAAAATAACATAGGAGAACGTGATTTTTCTCGACAAGTTTGCATCTCTTTCTTCCAGTGCACATTCACCTGTGTGCGCAATATTGTTAAGTGTCTTTTTAAGCCTTTGTAATTAAAAAGGTACCATTTCGTACGGAGATACCATGTCCGTATGCCACACTATTTCCATCACAATGTACTTCCATTATTAACGTTGCTTAAGAAAAAACCCTTATTAGAATAATGGAAAAATAGAGTTATGGATTGTATTTCATGTTATTTTTTGAAAAAAGGGCACTGAATTAACATTATTTACTGTAATAGCGATTGGCGGTGTAATTGATACTTAGAGAAATAAATTTGTTTTTTAGCGCAGATCCAGAGGACCAGGATTTCGAGTATCCTTGTGTTACAACAACATAGTTACTTAAGCGTGTGACGATTGTATACATTGACAATGCCAATGACGGTTGTCAAAGTCTACAATCTGTCATTTTTTGTAGCTGCTTGTGACGTCGCATGAGTTTTCGTGACATTGTAGACGTACCCCCTTCCAGCCTTTGCCCTTTCATGATTGACGAAGATGCATTTTGCTTTTGTGTCACTTCTCTGCTCGAAATGAAATGGCATCAGAATCTTGAGACCCTTGGCGAAATAAAATCCGTACCCGGCGCAAACGGACAAAACTTAACAAATTGTGTACTGCCTCGTAATAATTGTATGCAAATGGACAAAATATAACGAATAGTGTACCTTTTATTGAAAAGTAAGCTTTAGTAAGTCTTAGAAATTTGAGTCTAGGACTTAGAATATTTTTAGACTACCAACTGTTCAATATGGACCTAATTTAATGTGGTTTTTTTGTAATATCTACTTGAGTAGTTATCTTAGAGTAAATTAGTGTGTACGACCGTCAATGAATGTAGACGTAAAACGTTACTCCCATATTTTTAGGGTATAGATATTGTGACTATACAATTTTGGTCCAAGCACTTAGAATTTTGTCAGTAGATTTTCAAGTGAACCCTTTACATACATTTTGAACTTTTTTGAAGATCTTTAGAGTATATAATTCAATTAGTAATGATCAGTTTGATATAGAATGTACATTCTATACAGCGTTAAGGAAATGAGAGCACTATATCATGCCGTATCGTGTCGGTATTTTGTTTTAGTTCGTTTATATTAATATTACGTGATGCAACCACACTAATTCCATTTGGCAAATTTTGTGTAGATGCATGCATTACTGTGTACGGTGATCGACATCGGGAATCCTACGGGAAACACGGAGATACATATTCGCAGAGCGACGACTTCCATACTTAGTTTTCGGTCGCACATTTTGGCGTGACATGACATAGGATTTCTAGACATTAATTATGTGACGTTCAGTTTCAAAATCTTGGTGACACGACGTAAGATTTCAAAACATTGGCGACATGACGTGCGATTTCGAGATGTTGGCGACGCACGTTGATTCGTTGTAATTTAGGTCGTGAACCCATGTAGGTTCACACATTTCCATGTAGTTAGGAACGGTTTTAATCCACGGATTGTGAATTATGTAACGTAGGCATATGGTTCTGGTTGCTTATTGGCCAGGACCTAAACTAGGTGCAAATTGTGTATTAGAATACTTGCACGCTATTGGTTCGTTGGCAAATGTCAAAAATTAGTACTTTGGATGATTCGTCAGTACTTAGAAGATTGCGTTAGGTTTCTACTCTTATAATTTGAGAGT
>JBBHKE010001986.1:0-17489 GCA_037447655.1 Zygnema cylindricum
CCTGCACCTAGTACTATTGCAGCTGCCAGTACTAGGTGCAGCTGCTGCCAGAACTACTGCTACTGCAGCTGCTAGTACTACCTACTGCTGTTGCCAGTAGTAGTGCTACTGCAACTGGGACTAGCTGCAACTGCTGCCAGTAGTACTAGCTGCTGGCAGTGCTACTGCAGCAGGTAGTACTAGCTACTGCTACTCCAATTAATAAAAATAATAATAAGAATTCACATTTTATACACTTCATAAAATAATTCATAAAAATAAAAGTAAAAAATCACATTTCAAACACTTCAAAAAATAAACCCAAAAAACAAGAATAAAAAATTATACCAATTTGCCTGCATATTGCAGATTGGTAGGTATTCCTGCCTTCCTGAACAGTGTGCAATTTATTTTTTCATATCATACTTTGACTAAATTAGTGTGAAATTTCAAATTTTCGTATGTGAAGTTCTTTACGTAATACATACTAAATAAGTAACTATATGAATTACTAACTATATGAATTACAGTATTAGTACTTTTTTGTCAGTTACATTTTGCAGCGTTACCTTTAAGTCACGGAACGAACATCATGACGTACGTCGCGTATCAAAAAATTTGTCTTTATCGCTAAAACAACATAATAATATAAAATATTAAATTTATAAAATACAATATATCGCGATATATATCGCGATGATTTATGTTGGTCTCGGTACAATATATCGAGGACTTTGCTCGATCGATATTCGATATATCGAATATCGAAATTATCGCGATATGAAATTACACGATAACCAACACTAGTGACCGCATTTATTAATGATGGTTCGGCGGGAGCCGTGACGGACGCTACACCGCGAATCGCTATTACTGTACAGTAGTGTTAAAGTTTTTTTCGCCACTTAAAACATCTTTTCTCCGTACACAATTGTCGGATTGTGGATCCGACAATGGCGATTGGAAGGTAACATTCTCAGCTACTGATTGGCGGTCTCAAATTGAAAATTAGATAGGTGTGTACAGAGAAAAAATGTTTGAAGTGGAGAAAAATTATTAACACTAATAGCGATACACAGTGTACATGAATGTTCTCTGTAAATGTGGACATTGTCCATTAAAGGTCTTCGATTACGTCAAGTACACGTACGGATACAATATGGAAACGACATCATAACTGATGATGTCAGCAGACGCTAATAACTCTATAGTCTACACAATCGTTTAATAGTTAGAGTCAGGACGGACGCAAACGTTCTCTGTCATAGCGTGTTCCCACCGGAAAAAAAAATCACTTCCGCAACAGACGGACGTTCGAATAATGTACGGCTTTCCGAGCACCGGCTTTGTAGATTTCGGAAAATCTCGAAAAAACTGTACAAACGAACTTCCTCAAAATACTACGGGATATAGAAGTAGGGTAAAAGTCGCGTCTTTCTGTGAAACATGCCAACGGTAACCCAAAAAACTGACGTAGCAAAAACAACATCCGAACAGCTATTTCGTTGTTTTCGCGCGAAAAATATGCATGACTTTGAGCCACCGTGGTCGTCCTTCGAACATTAGTAAATTTGAAAATCTGCATGTTTGTTTTCGCGCCTTTGTCTGATGACGTCAAAGCGTATGATGTGTCATAGGACACCTTCGATCACAGTTACGTGCCAAAATATTGGTGTGAACGATACCCGTTTTCCGATGAGTTTTCGGAAAATCATCGAAATGGGCAAAATGTTACAAATGCTCCGTTGGGTACTTTTGTTCTATGACCACCGGTGCAGGTGGAGGAGAGCAGCAGTAGTAATAGAAGTAGACATGATACACTCTCAAAAGCTATGAAGAATGCTACCAAGCAATTGTTTACAAGTGCCATCCTAACCTCACAAAACTCTATCAGGATATAGAGTAGTATAAACAGTGACAACTCCCAAAGTTTCATCACAATTGACTTGACAACACTCAAGATATAATACTCAAAAGTTTCCCAAAATTGTCTGCAGTTTACTGCTTGGAAGTCTAGATTCATAAAATGCTCTAAGTCCTAAGTCTTATACTCTCGGTGTTCTATCGCCGATACAAGTGTGCGTGAGACGTGAAACTCTGAGACCTCCATAAGTCCTCAGAGTGGATAGCTTCCAAGAAGCCTCTAGGATAACCCTGACCCCTTTGTGTTTCAGCAAAAACAATTGCCACCCTGGCAGACAATAACTCTGACCACCTTCACCCTTGTAAAGGCAAGACTCCCTTGAGTCGATAGCAAAAAGAATCTCTGAATTTGCTCCCCTGAGCAGTAAGTTATGGAGGGTCAAAGTTGACCTTTTGTACAGAAGCTCTCTGGGAGAGAGGGTCCTATCTCCTAATTTTTCTAAGTCCTATCTCTCTCACGCACTCTATCTACTGATGTACGGAGCCAATCAGATTACTCCTCCGTACACAAAAGTACAAATGTCGGTGTACTTTCTGTACGAACATTGTACGACATGACCTAAATGTCGACACGTGGTATATTCGGATTCGCTCCCTTAATCCTCCTAGATGCCGCGATCCAATGCCATTCCGCCACGTGTCATCCGATGTGGCTATGATCAAAAACCGCCGAAATTCCCTTCCGCGATCTCGGCGTTTAATTTCGGCCGTCTGATTAAATTCACATTTAATCGTAGCCGTAATAAATAAATGCGCGGTATTCGTTTCTTATCCGTACCGTGATCCGTACTTTTACATTACTGGTTCTATGTCTCCCGTAAAACTATTTGAGTTAAATGAATTATCTTACGTATAAATGTTTAAATAATTATCAAACCCTATGTTACGTAACACTATCTCTAGAGTTAACGGTTAGAGCTACCGGCTACCGGCGCATAACTGGCCGGCAGGTTCCAGGTTCAAATCCTGGAGATGGCACATATATTTTTGTAACATATCCTTAATTATAATAAACTAATATTTATATCCCGTAAACCTCTGGATAGCCTAGGTAGCCATAGCTATAGCTTCCTCTCC
The DNA here is from genome assembly GCA_037447655.1 of Zygnema cylindricum. Lineage (NCBI taxonomy): Eukaryota > Viridiplantae > Streptophyta > Zygnematophyceae > Zygnematales > Zygnemataceae > Zygnema > Zygnema cylindricum. The sequence continues at coordinate 2,980 of JBBHKE010001986.1, forward strand.
AATTTCTCAGTGACTGCAACAAGTTTGAGAGTTCGAGGGAGAAGTTAGAGGTAGGTTGCCTCGACTTCTTTCTTATTTCTATTCAGACCAAGAAAATAATTTAAAAGACCATTAATTTCTACAAGAGGTACGTCCAAAATCAGCCCACCTACTGAGATCTACGTGTTCCTAATCCTACCAACCCAATCTATCATCGTACAGTCAATATTACTCAGAATCTATATTAAGTGATTGTACAAATACTTGTCGGCTAAGTCACTTGTGATACACTTATGAATCTCATCCTTTGATTTGATTCATATCAATCGCAGTTGCGTTGTCCCGTACCGAATCACATTCATATCACCCGCAGCTGCGGTGTCCCGTACCAAATCATATCTAAGGTAACAGCAGTTGCGTTCTCTGTACGGATCATGTCCAAAGTAACCGCACGGATCATGTCCAAAGTAACCGCAGTTGCGTTGTCCTATCTTTGTCGCAGCTTTGCTGTTGAGGTGCTCTGTTTGCAGAGCAACAACGGTGCTGCGCTGCAATGCTGCGCTGCAGTGTTGCGCTGCTCTGTGTGCATAGCACGTGCGTTGTCCTGTACTGCACTCAAGTGATGTCCTTGTGAACTTACGTTACAAATTACTACTTTTCTGCTGTCACACTAATTTACTAAGACTTAAAGTTTTCCAAATTCAACACTCCCCTATAACTTTAGACTTAGTGTATGAGAGCACTTGCGATGTCAAAGCAGCGCAACTACGATGTCACACTTAGCGCAGCATGGCAACATAGCAACGCAACATAGCAGCGCCGAAAATCAACTAGTCACCTAGTCCCACTACACCGTGATTGTGGACTAGCGCAGCATGGCAGTATAGCAGTGTATCAACACATCTATTCACACAGTCCTACTGCATCCCTATAATACTTCAGCTTGGGAGCAGGGAGAGCTTTAGTAAGCATATCAGCAATCATTCTTACGTCTGGAAGATAGCATAATTTGATCGCCCTAGAGAACACATTTTCTCATACAAAGTGTAATCTTACATCCATGTGCTTACTCTTGAAGTGGTGACTTGAGTTAGAGGCAATGGCAATGGCAGCCTGGTTATCACACCAGATCACTTGTATACCATCCTGCATTAATCTTAGTTCTTGTAACATGGATTTTACCCATAAGAGTTCTTTGGGGGCCGAGCTTGCTGCCATATATTCTGACTCCATTGGCCACTGCGGTGTAACCTTTTAAAGTTTGCTGCCCCAGCAGCAAGTCCCGTTCCAAATTTGCAAAACGAATCCACTAGTGGATTTCTGGGTTGGCATGTCGCCATATCTTGCATCACTCCACGTTTGCAGCTTCACTTATACTCCGCCTAGTGTATGTTTGAGGTATTTTGTTCTTGCCAAATATCTTAAGACTCTCCTTGCTGCATCAAAATCAGATTTTCTCGGATTCTCTAGAATCCTGCTCAATACCACGACTGCTGCAGCAATGTTAAGACGGTTACAGTTCATGAAATATATTAAGCTTCCACTATATGTCTCTAAGGTATTTGTATCATAGAATCATTCTCCCCTGACTCTAAATACTCGCTAACAATGACACCTGGTTCTGTCTCTTCTCCCTCTAGCTTCTGCCGAAATTCCATTGGAGTTAGACATCCTTTTGCCCCCCCGCATTTCGTACTCAACTAACATGTTTCCAATTGCCTTTTTTTGAGTCAATTTTATTATTTTCTTATTTCTGTCCCTTTCTACCTGAATACCCAAAAATTATTTTGCCTCACCGAGGTCTTTCATCTCGAATCGTAAGTTTAGAGCAGTTTTGATTTTGTTAAGTTCAGACATTGATTTGCTAATTAATAGTAAATCATCTACATACACTGCTATATACACTATCCCATTTTCACCTTAAAGAAAGTAGACACAGTGATCACAACTTATCCGTTGAAATCCTAAGCTAGTCAAGAATTCACCAAGCTTCAGATTCCATTGCCTAGGGGCCTGTTTTAAGCCATACAAAGATTTTAGCAACTTGCATACTAGGTGCTCTTTTCTTGGTTCTGCATACTTTTCAGGCTGCATCATGTAAATGGTCTCCTCTAGTTCTCCATGCAAAACTGTTGTCTTTACATCCATCTGATGTAATTCCATATCCTTTATAGATACTAGGGACAACAAAATTCTAACTGTCCGAAATCTTACAACCAGAGAGAATGTTTCTACAAAATCGATTCCTTCCTTTTTACTATAACCCTTTGCCACAAGTCTAGCCTTATATTGTTCAATTGTGTTATCAAGATTTAACTTGAGCTTGAATACCCGTTTGCTGCTGATCGTTTTTCGGTCCGGAGGAAGTTGCACAAGCTCCCATGTTTTAGCCTCCACGATCGACTTCATTTTGTCGTTTGCTGCCTCGGTAAAGTGATTCCGCTTTGGTGATGAGAAGGTCTCTTGCATGGTCAAGGGCTCCTTTGATGCTGCCGAGTAGGCAAAGTGAGAGCTTGCTAGCAAGCGGCTGCTGGATCTTCTTCCCTCCAGAAATTCTGAGGCTGAGATCGTCGTATGCCGCGAATTGCGCTGATTGCACCGATTGCGCTGGTTGCTATCCGTGTGTATTGATTGCTGATTGTCCGATAGGAACTGAACTTGTTGAGGAATTTGGAGAGAGTCTGATTTTTGGAGTCACCACCGGAGAATGTTGTACCTGCAAAACAATTTCTTGCACGCAATCTAAAATGACATACTCCTGTACTTTTTGTTGTTTTTTGGTGCTTTGTCATTTGAAATAAATCTATCGAGTCTAGTTCATCTTTGACAATGATATTTGCTACAACTATTTTCACTCTCCCAAATACAAAGACTGTGTAACCTTTATAGTGATCATCATATCCTAACAAATTACCCGGTAATCCTTGCGGTTCCATTTTCCATCTGTCCGTAGACGTATCCAAGATAAAGCATTGACTAACAAAGACTTTGAAATGGCTTGTAGAAACTAATGGTTTTAAAGTATTTTCTAGGTCTGAAAAGAAATAAAGAAGCCGAGGCAGTCTATCTCTAACTTCTCTCTCCAACTCTCAAACTTGTCGCAGTCACTGAGAAATTGGAGAGGAAGCTAGAGCCATGGCTACCTAGGCTATCCTGAGGTTTACGGGAAATTTATATTAGTTAAGGTTTATTTATTTAAAATGTATGTGCCGGCGACAGGAATTGATCCTTGTACCTACCCGCCGGCAGATAGGAAATAACCGGTAGCCTTAGCAGTTAAGTCTACGATTAATGTTACGTAGTATATAGTTTGATAATTAATTAAATAGGTATACGTACGATAATTCATTTAACTATAATAGATTACGGGATATATAGATCGGTAATATATAAAGTACAGATTACGGTACGGACTAAAAATCAATACCGCGCATTTGTTTCGTAAGTGAAACAAATACCGCGCATGTATTTATTACGGCTACGATTAAATTAGATTCTAATCGGACGGCCGCAATTAGCGCCGAGATCACGGAGGAAGATTTCGGCGGTTTGTGGCCATCGCCACATCGGATGACGCGTGGCGAAATTACGTTGGATCGTGGAATCTCCGGAGATTATAGCACCGGATCCGGATATGACATGTGTCGACATTTAGGCCATGTCGTACAATGTTCGTACCTAAAGTACACCGGCAACTATACTTTTGCGTACGGAACTCTATTCTGATTGGTTCCGTACATCAGTAGATAAAGTCTGTGAGAGAGATAAGACTTAGAAAAGTTAGGAGATAGGACCCTCTCTCCTAGAGAGCTTCTGTACAAAAGGTCAACTTTGACCCTCCATAACTTACTGCTCAGGGGAGCAAATTCAGAGATTCTTTTTGCTATCACTCAGGGAAGTCTTGCCTTCACAGGGGTGCAGGTGGTCAGGGTTTTTGTCTGCCAGGGTGGCAGTTATTTTTGCTGAAACACAAAGGGGTGAGGATTATCCTAGAGGCTTCTTGGAAGCTGTCTACTCTGAGGACTTATGGAGGTCTCAGAGTTTCAGGTTATGGGCCCACCCTCTAGGGTACCAATCTTTAATGGAACTGGCTTCATATACTGGGAAAGTATGATGATAGGAGCTCTATGCGAAAAAAGGTTTTGGGGGATAGTGAGTGGACGGTTGGGGCGTCCATCAAGTCTTGGAATTCCTCCAAGGTTTGGAGGAACCAGATTCACCAGGAAAGAGGATCCACCTTCAACGGAGGAAAAAAAAGAAGGAGAGGTGGTGGACAAAGGAAAGGAGAAGGAGACGACCACACCAATAGCAACTGGTTCGACATTCATGTCACCTATTCCGAGGAATGAGGAGAATGATACTGAAACCAAGGACTTCAACAATATGGCGGCAAAGCACTTCATCCTACGCCATCTCACTCAAGGACTAGCATGTCCTCATTTGCAGGTAGAAAGGGCATCCAATCTTTGGATGGCTCTCATAGAGATGTACCGGAGTGGTACGATTCAGCAACAACAGTTGGCTGGTCAGAAAGTTAATGAGTATGTATACAAAGGGGGAAATATGTTGGATTTTTGCAATGAGCTTGCTACACTCTTCATGGAGCTAGAGAGTGCGGCAAAAGATTTTAGTGAAAAAAAAAAGTTAACTGTTTACTGATAAAGTTACCTGATGAGTTCGTGAACATAGTTTACCGTGTGCAGGACTTGCCTGACTCAAGGTGGATATGGAACTCAGTGGTAGGGATGATTCTCGTTCAAGAGAATACAATTGAGATCCGAAGGGGAGGAAAGAGTAGCCAAGCCTTGGCAACAGCGATTGATTGGAGGAACAGGGATTCCCGAAAACCGATCGGAAACTATGGGGGTAGGGAGCAGAAAAAACAAGCCGACGAGTTCGAACCAAGGACTCCCAAAGGTTTATGCCATTTTTGTAAGAAACCGGGGCACTATATGGCAGAGTGCACTAAGCTAACCGAGCTTCGGTTAAAGGAGGGGCAGACCAGTGGTACCCCGAGAGGAAAGAAAAAGGCCCTTGTCACACAGGTACTTGAGGCGGAATCCGAGGACGAGGACAATGAGCTCCTTTTGGATGAGGAGTTGGAGGCGAAAAATGAGGTCGAAATTCCACGAAGGCAGAAATGTGCTTACGGTGGATTGAAAGGTGAAGCAGGCTGGATTGTAGATTCAGGTGCCTCCATGCACATGTGTAAGGATAGACACCTGTTCACTAAGATAAGAAAGATTCCCACCGTAGAGATAGAGTACGGGGATGGGAGGATAGTCACCACTACTCTTGTAGGATCGGTAGATCTAAAAGTGTTAGTAGAAGGAAAGACATCCATATTAACATTCTCCGATGTATTGTTTATTCCGGAGCTGAACAAAAATCTTATCTCTACATCAGTATTAGATGATAAGGGTTTTTTCACTAGCACTAGGGAAGGAGTCTTTACTACTAGTTTTGAGGAGGATGTCTATTTCATTGCTGTGAAAGGTAGCCATGGGATGTTTAGGCTGATCTTAAGTAATGAAAAGAAGAAACTTTATTATGCTGGTGTTCATGATATTATGATGTGGCATAAGAGGCTTGGGCATGTGAATCTAGATAAGTTAAGAGAGATGAAAAATATGGGAGTGGTGGAAGGGATTCAGTTCAGTGAAAGTAATGATATAAGTGATTGTAGTGGATGTGCTTAAGGTAAAGCACACAGATTACCCTTTCCTAAATCAGCCACGTATAAAGGAGGAAAAATTCTAGATCTAGTACACACAGATATTTGGGGACCGGCTAAAGTGCCCTCACCGGGGGGGAAGAGATTTATGATGACTATAACTGATGATTGGTCTCGGTATTCCCGGGTATATTTTTTGAAAAACAAGTCTAAAGCTGAGGATTGTTTTAGACAATATAAAGCATGGAGCGAAAAACTCCATGAAACTCCAATCAAGAGAGTAAGGAGTGACAATGGTGGAGAGTATACTTCTAACCAGTTTGAGGATTTTCTGAGGGAAGATGGGGTTCAACACCAAAAGACAGTTCCAGAAAATCCGGAACAGAATGGGGTAGCTGAAAGGTTAAATAGAACACTAAGTGATAGTGCTAGAAGTATGTTGTCAGATAAAAAGATAGGAAAAAGGTTTTGGGCAGAAGCAATGAACTGTGCTAATTACCTCAAGAATAGAGTTCTTACTTCAGCTATGAAAGATCAAACACCATATGAGAGATGGACAGGCCGAAAACCAGTCATATCTCACTTAAAGGTTTTCGGCAGTCAAGTGTTCAGTCTAGATACTGATCGGTCCAATTGGAATCTAGATCCTAAAGGAAAACCGGGATACTTATTAGGATATGATGAAGATGTTAAAGGATATAGAGTTTATGATCTAAAAAGGGAAGATATAATCTTAGTAAAGCATCTAGTAGTTATGGATGAAGGAAAGTCTGTGTATCCCTTCAAATATACGAAGTCAGTAAAAATCAGATTTGAGTCAGAAAATTCCGATGACTTTGAGCTTCCTAACTATCCAGGTTTTAGAGAAGATGACATTCTTGTAGGAACAAATCAGACCGAAAAGGACTCGACTGTGGAAACTCCAGTGACAACTCTACTCAAAGCGGAAGACGTGGTGGAAATTGATTCGAAATCAAGGGATAGGGGAGAAGCCGAGTTTGTTCAAAAGAATCCACGAGAACCATCTATTCCAGCCTCAGATTTTGAGGGGAGGAGGAGAAGTAGCAAAAGACTGCAAGAAAAACAGGTTAATTACAAGGTAACTAAACTATCTCATCAAGATGAACCTCAAACTTATGGAGAGGCGATGACTTGTCCAGAAAGAAACCGGTGGAAGACAGCCATCAATGAGGAGATGGCTTCAATCATGGCAGCCGATACTTGGGAGCTGGTGGACTGTCCACCTAACTGAAAACCAATCGGTTGTAAGTGGGTTTTCAAATTAAAACTGAACCCAGATAACACAATCGAGCGCTACAAGGCCAGATTAGTGGCAAAGGGATTTACACAAAAGGAAGGAATTGACTACGAGGAAACCTTTGCCCCGGTGGTCAGATTTCCCTCCGTCCGCATACTTCTCAGTTTAGCAGCGGCGGAAGACATGGAAGTGCATCAGATGGACATCAAGACAACCTTTTTGCATGGAGAATTGGAAGAGGAGATCTTCATGCGACAACCCGAAGGTTTTGTGGAGGAAGGAGAGGAGAGTAAGGTATGCCGGCTGATTAAATCTCTTTATGGTTTGAAACACGCACCTTGACAATGGAATAAGAAGCTTGATGAGTTTCTTACCGGTCTGGGATATATTCGGATCAGCTCAGATCACTCAATCTATGTTTTTGAAGATGAGGAAGGTTTTATATTTATTGCAATTTATGTTGATGATTTGCTTGTTTTAAGTAAATCAATGGAAAAAATTAACAAACTGAAAACCGATCTTAAGGGGAGATTTGAAATGAAGGATTTGGGAGAAGCAAGATATATTTTGGGAATTCAAGTAGAGAGAGACCGAAAAAGGAAAATTATAAGACTGACTCAAAAGGAAGCAATAGGGAACATGCTTGAAATATTTCAAATGGATAAAGCTAATGAAGAAAGGAACTGAGGGGAGTGAGGAAGAAGGAGTCATATTCTTAGACGAGGAATTATCTCCTGATGAACAGAAGTTCATGCAGACTATTCCTTATAGGTAAGTAGTGGGAAGTCTAATCTATTTTATGAATTGTACCCGGCCGGATTTAGCTGCAGCTGTAGGAGTGCTGAGTAGCAGTCTAAATGCTCCCACTAAGAAGGATTGGGAGGCAGCTAAGAGAGTCCTTAGATATTTCGTAGGAACTAGGGATCTATGGTTGCATTTGGGTGGGGAGAATACTGACATCACTACTTGGAGTGATGTCAGTTATGGTGATGCTCCGATGAGGAGATGCACTTCTGGATATGTATTATATGTGGGTGATGGGGCTTGCTGTTGGAGTAGCAAACAACAAAAGGTTATTGCTCAGTCCACCATGGAGGCTGAGTATATGGCCTCTTGCTCTGCTGTAAAAGAATTGATGTGGGTCAAGTCTTTGCTTGGTGAGCTTGGTCACCTTAAGAGTGGTGTGCAGAAAATATTTTGTGATAATCAGGCAGCAATCGCTATTTTTGCCAATCCTAAACATCATTTTAAAGCCAAACACATGGACATCAGACTCAGCTTTGTTAGAGAAAAAGTAGAAAACAAAATAATCAGTTTAGAGTACAGACCAGATAGTGAGATGGTAGCGGATATGATGACCAAACTTGTGCCTTCCCCTAAGCTAATTTTTTGCAGGGAGAAGTGTCGTCTGAAATTAAAGATTGACTAGAAAATAAGGGGAGTGTAGAAACTAATGGTTTTAAAGTATTTTCTAGGTCTGAAAAGAAATAAAGAAGCCGAGGCAGTCTATCTCTAACTTCTCTCTCCAACTCTCAAACTTGTCGCAGTCACTGAGAAATTGGAGAGGAAGCTAGAGCCATGGCTACCTAGGCTATCCTGAGGTTTACGGGAAATTTATATTAGTTAAGGTTTATTTATTTAAAATGTCTGTGCCGGCGACAGGAATTGATCCTTGTACCTACCCGTCGGCAGATATGAAACAGCCGGTATCCTTAGCCGTTAAGTCTAGGATTGGTGTTACGTAGTATATAGTTTGATAATTAATTAAATAGGTATACGTACGATAATTCATTTAACTATAATAGATTACGGGATACATAGATCCGGTAATATATAAAGTACGGATTACGATACGGACTAAAAATCAATACCGCGCATTTGTTTCGTAAGTGAAACAAATACCGCGCATGTATTTATTACGGCTACGATTAAATTAGATTCTAATCGGACGGCCGCAATTAGCGCCGAGATCGCGGAGGAAGATTTCGGCGGTTTGTGGCCATCGCCACATCGGATGACGCGTGGCGAAATTACGCTGGATCGTGGAATCTCCGGAGATTATGGCACCGAATCCGGATATGACATGTGTCGACATTTAGGCCATGTCGTACAATGTCCGTACCTAAAGTACACCGGCAGCTGTACTTTTGCGTACGGAACTCTATTTTGATTGGTTCCGTACATCAGTAGATAGAGTCTGTGAGAGAGATAGGACTTAGAAAAATTTAGAAGATAGGACCCTCTCTCCCAGAGAGCTTCTATACAAAAGGTCAACTTTGACCCTCCATAACTTACTGCTCAGGGGAGCAAATTCAGAGATTCTTTTTGCTATCAACTCAGGGGAGTCTTACCTTCATAGGGGTGCAGGTGGTCAGGGTTTTTGTCTGCCAGGGTGGCAGTTATTTTTGCTGAAACACAAAGGGGTCAAGATTATCCTAGAGGCTTCTTCGAAGCTGTCTACTCTGAGGACTTATGGAGGTCTCGGAGTTTCATGGCTAACATCTGGTTTGCTACCTGTCCAAATCTCATAAGGAGTAGAGTCTACCGATCTTGATCCTATCCTATTCTTAATATAAACTGCACAATTTAGAGCCTCAACTCAGAATTTCGAATCCACATTTTTATCTGCGAACACCAACCTAGTGCTTCCCGTGAAAGTTCTTTTTAATCTCTTCGATGCCCCATTTTGTTTAGGGGAATACGGAATAGTAAGTAGGTGACTAATACCTTCCCCGAGTAAAAAGGTATCAAATTCTTTTTATGTATATTCACCACCATTGTTTGATCTAAGCTGCAAAATAGGTAAATCATGAAGTTTTTCAACATATGCTTTATAGTGTTTGAAGTGACCTAACACTTCACTCTTCTCCTTCATGAAGTAAACTTTTGTAAACCGAGAGAAATCATCTATGAAGGTATATTTCATTCCCCCAGCATATGGAACCTTCGCATGACCAAAAACATCCGAATGAATTTGTTGTAAAAGTTTTGTGGACCGATACTCAAACTCTTCAGGAAATGGTAGTCTGTGGATTTTTCCAAAGCGCAGCCATCACATGTTTTGACCGGCTAATCTGTGATTGTTACACCCTCTATTTTTCCAGCAAAGACCATTTTTCTCAAACTATCATAGTGTACATGGCCTAATCTTTTATGCCACAACTCATTCGAATGCAAAACACCGGAGTAGAGAACGTCATTCTCCTTAGTATTAGCGATATCTATTCTGTACGTCTTGCTATTATCTCTAGTACTTGTAACTGCGACTTTACCATTTTTGCGAACAACCTACCTACCATTTTTCAAATAAACCTCAAAGCCTTTACTCTCTACCAAGGACGTAGCCAACAAATTTTTCTTAAAACCGGGCACAAATAAGACATTGTGAAGAGTTCTTTCAGTTGCTTTGCCCTCCACATCCACCAGCAAAGACACATCACCCACAACACGAGTGTGAACACTCATTCCACAAGCATAATAAATATTTTTCTCCGGCATTGTTTTCATATCTTTGAAGATAGCTTTGTTCCAGCACATGTGGGTTGACGCTCATGTATCCATTATCCATCTAGGGTCCTTCGCGCCCTCTATCGCTGCCACCATAGCAAATAGATCCGCCTCATCCTCCTCAGAAAATGCCAAAGTCTCGTCTTAGAGTGATGAAGAGGCTGAAAACAATGCATTTCCACGAGGTGTAGGCCCCGTGAAGTTTTTGTAAAACTGCTTTTTTGCCACCCCGGCCTGTATAAACTTGTATCATTAGCTTATTTTAGCTTAAGACAAAATTTGTATTCATGACCTCTCTCAATACAATAAAAACATGCATTGTTGGATTGTCTATTCCCAACCTGACTAAATTGTTTGAGCTGATTAAACTAACCTTTCCTCTCAAATTCCGAATTAAAAACCTCAATCTGCTCAACACTGAGAATATTCGATGTAGCTTCCTCCTCTAGCAAAATATTGATAGCTAACTATAAAGTCCAACTAGCTTTATCTTTCTGTTTGAGCATATCAAATGCTCCTTTCATACTACGAGGGAGACCCCGCATGAGTAATGCTGTCTGTTGAAACTGAGGAAACTCCCCACCTGCACAAGCATGTGCATCTACAAAGATACGAAACTTGTTAGAATATTTAGCCATTGTACCGCCAGTGTATTTATATTCCCAAATTTGATATCAATTGTTTTTTTCATTTTTATCAGAGACATAGCTAAGTCCTCAAATATACAAAATTTCATAATAGAACGAGCTTGCGTAATTTTCTTAGACCATGACGGATCAGATTCATCCAGCGAACCATCCAATATGTCGAAAAGATTGACATTCTCAAAATGTGTCTCCACCATATCCGCCCAGTAAACAAACTTTTCTCCGGAAAAAAATAGGAATTATTGATAAAAGGCCCATAACCTGTTGTTCTACGACCACCGGTGCAGGTGGAGAAGCAGGAGTAGTAGTAGAAGTAGACATGATACACTCTCAGAAGCTATCAAGAATCCTACCAAGCAGTTGTTTACAAGTGCTCACCAAATCTTATAAAACCATCCATACCTCACAAAACTCTATCACAATATAGAGCAGCATAAACACTGTCATTTCCCAAAGTTTCATCACAATTGACTTGACAACACTCAAGATATAATACTCAGAAGTTTCCTAAAACTGTCTGCAGTTTACTACTTGGAAGTCTGGATTCATAAAATGCTCTAAGTCCTAAGTCTTATACTCGCGGTGTTCTACCGCCGATACAAGTGTACTTGAGAGGTACGTCCAAAATCAACCCACCTAGTGAGATCTACGTGTTCTTAATCCTGCCAACCCAATATATCATCGTACAGCCAATATTACTCAGAATCTATATCAAGTGATTGTACAAATACTTGTCGGCTAAATCACTTGTGATACTCTTATGAATCTCGTCCGTTGACTTAATTCATATCAATTGCAGTTGCGTTGTCCCGTACCGGATCACATTCATATCACCCGCGGATGCGGTGTCCCGTACCGAATCATATTCAAGATAACAGCAGTTGCGTTGTCTGTACGGATCATATCCAAAGTAACCGTAGTTGCGTTGTCCTGTCATTGTCGCAGCTTCGCTGCTGGGCTGCTTTGTTTGCGGAGCAGCTGCAGTGCTGCGCTGCTTTGTCTACATAGCATCTGCGTTGTCTTGTAGTGCACCTGTGAACTTACGTAACAAATTACTACCTTTCTGCCGTCACACTAATTTACTGAGACTTAAAGTTTTCCAAAATCAACAAGTACAGGCTATCAGATGGCCATTCTTCGTTAGGTTTTCGATTACCGACAGGTAGATGTAGGGATACCGTACATAGAATTGACATCGGAGTTGATGATGTCAGCAGACGCGTCACCGCGAATCGTAATTTTAGTAATGAAAAAATTAGATTACAAAAACTAAAAAAAACAATTAGAGTAATAAACGCTAATTTGTGTGATAGAGCTGTTTCAACTATGAAGTTTACTCTAATTTATTTAAGTACTCTGATTTGGCACGCTAATATCCTCTACTGTAAATAAGGTATTTGTACAGAATTTGGCAAAACGTATAGTTTATCGTCACTATGACGTTTACATTACGCGGTTTGTTAAAACTAGTTACATGATAACGACCTGTATTAAATCATTATTTGTACTTTTATACTTAATAAAGTACAATTTTTCACGGTCGAGGGTCGTCCGTACTCCACACTATTTAAAATGAACCTCTATTAGAATTAAAAACGCTTATTAAACTTTACCTTAAATAGAATAATGAAAAAATTAGAATCATTTACTCTGTTTCATGTGGTAGAGTCAAAATTTCGAGCGACCGAATTAGAGAAATTTACTCTAATTACGATTCGCGGTGTACAGTACACCTTGAATCGGTATTAGCGTATAGAAATTATTAGTGTAAAGAAAAAATTAGCGGCATTCATTCTAATTTAGTGCAAAGAGACGTGGCAGATTATGGTCCACGTCTTTAAATAGTGTAATTTATTATATTTAAGGTATCAATGTCCAAATTGTGGGGTGCCGATATAGCGTACATAAGGCTAATAACGATTCACGGTGTAATGTAATCTTCCGTTTCGCAGGTGTGGCAACTGGCAAGCCTATGAGAGCACCCCTAATGGTGTCATTATTTCTCAAAGTTCTCTCCAGTGTTTATCGAGCTACATGTGCGTATGTACGACTAATAATACTGATGGAAGATGCGTCAATTCAGGTTATTCTTTTGTTTCCATCCACAAAAAACCACCGACGTTGACATTGTTTGTCCACTTGTTGACTAACATTTAGCCGTTATGATCAGCAATAAAATCGAGTCAATGCAGAAAAACTTTCTCTTAAAGTGCAAATAGACAACAGTACACCTTGAATCGTTATTAGTGTAAAGAAAAAACTACACCGCGCATCGTTATTAGTTTCAAAGTTTAAATAGCGTAAAAAAAAATTTATTGTTATTGATTCTAATTAAGTGCCAAAACGTGGCAGAATATGGTCCACATCCTTAAATAGAGTTGCTAATTTAATTTCGAAAATCATGTATACTAATTGCCGAAAAAATTCAAGATTTTAAGAACCCAAATTAGAGTTAATAACACTAATAACGATACGCGGTGTAGCGTCATTCATTCTAATTTAGTGCCAAGAGACGTGGCAGCTTTTGATCCACGTCCTTAAATAGTGTAATGTATTATATTAAAGGTATCAATGTCAAAATTTTGGGGTGCAGTTATAGCGTACATAAGGCTAATAACTAGTGTTGTGTATCGATAAGCATTTAGCGATAACCGATATGGACCTTTTTTCGGGTTCCCGATAATCGATATATTGGTTCAAGTTATCGTTATAGGTCGTATCGCCGATAAGTAGCCAATAATATCGGGTACTTATCGGCGATAATGTAGAAACTAATGGTTTTAAAGTATTTTCTAGGTCTAAAAAGAAATAAAGAAGCCGAGGCAGTCTATCTCTAACTTCTCTCTCCAACTCTCAAACTTGTCGCAGTCACTGAGAAATTGGAGAGGAAGCTAGAGCCATGGCTACCTAGGCTATCCTGAGGTTTACGGGAAATTTATATTAGTTAGGGTTTATTTATTTAAAATGTATGTGCAGGCGACAGGATTTGATCCTGGTACCTACCGGCCGGCAGACAGGAAATAGCTGGAAGCCTTAGCCGTTAAGTCTAGGATTAATGTTACGTAGTATATAGTTTGATAATTAATTAAATATGTATACGTACGATAAATCATTTAACTGTAATAGAAGGAGAGGTGGTGGACAAAGGAAAGGAGAAGGAGACGACCACACCAATAGCAACTGGTTCGACATTCATGTCACCTATTCCGAGGAATGAGGAGAATGATACTGAAACCAAGGACTTCAACAATATGGCGGCAAAGCACTTCATCCTACGCCATCTCACTCAAGGACTAGCATGTCCTCATTTGCAGGTAGAAAGGGCATCCAATCTTTGGATGGCTCTCATAGAGATGTACCGGAGTGGTACGATTCAGCAACAACAGTTGGCTGGTCAGAAAGTTAATGAGTATGTATACAAAGGGGGAAATATGTTGGATTTTTG
>JBBHKE010001986.1:17499-113160 GCA_037447655.1 Zygnema cylindricum
TTACTTCTAATTCCCAATAAATCTCTTCTTTCTCTCTCTCTCTCTCCCTCTCTCTAAATAACCCTTAATCTTCATTATTTTATCCCAATACTATGAAATACTCACCCAAGCCTTCGCAATCAGTCACGAATTCCCCCTTGTTCGAATTCCCCCTTGTTCTTATTTTTGTTATTTTTTGTCATTTTTCTATGATGTTGTTGCATGTTTATCATTCAATGCGCAGATAGCATGTCGGAGAACGTCATCCGGGATACATGCGTTCGACTTTGAAGAACGTCGAGAAGCTTTTAATTCGTATCCACAAGGTCTATGTATATTTCCACTTTGTATGACTTATACTCTTGTAGTTGTTTCCCAAAGTCCGCCACCAAAAAGTTTAACGAGCTTTGGAGCCAGAATCGACTATTCGTTTCACAATCTCCGCCTCCGCATAATGAAACGAGTCCCACAAAATGTGGTGTTGAGGTCAAATTACAAAACCCTAGAAATAGAAGCGAAAAGTGGGACATGTTTGAAATGGAGAGTCTAAACGAGGCAAAGATGCAAGAGTTTATGCGAAGTTTTGATATTGGTAAGAAAGAAAAATTCGGAAACAGGGAGGAAAATTGGAGAAAATCACAAAAGCCAACCTTACAAATGATTACAAAAAAAAAGATTACATGGGTAAGAGTGGTGCCCAATCATATTTTGGCATGCAACAAAGGGAAATAACAAATAATGGGCTCCCATGCAGTTTTCCAAAATCATTTTTTGATAAAATAGATTTATGGTTACCAATGAGAGATGCCGTGAATCTGAAGGTGACTTGGGACACTAGTGATGAAGCACCAAAGTCGGGTAGGCCTTTAGGGGAGGAAGACGATTTAGTGATTCTGGAAGGAAACCCGAATGGACAGAGTGCTACAGGAGGTCAATCCAATGGGGGCATAGGTTTTCAAAAAAACTGTGACGATGTAAATGACCAAGGTGACAATAAAAACCAAAACGGGAAGAAAGACAATAAGAATGAAGAAAAAGTTATCGGGCCACAGTCTCCTACCGAAAGTGAAAAGTTCACAACCACTCGGAAGCGAAAACGCGATGGTCATAAGGTTCAAGAAGAGGGCTCTTCACAATTGGTGAAAGAGCTTGGAGAAATGTTGAAAAAACCAACAAAAACCAAAATAGAGTACATCGAGAGCTTATTGGATCGGTGAAAAATACACTTGACCGAATTGTAAATCAAGTGATGTCATCCATTGTTGCAACCAGGGAAAAAATACTCAAAAATTAATTATTCAAAATCTTTCTTCCGATGAATTTTTATAGTTTGAAAAGCTAGGTAATGACTTAGAATGATAAGAAACATGGAAAGGTGTTAGATTTGTTATAAGGTATCATCAAAATCAATTCCTACTAGTTTATGAATAAAAAAGAAGACATAATATAATGTCATTAAAAATTTTGTTTTTTTATTTTTATTTTGTGGTTTGGAGAGGAGTAAACTTTTTTGAAAAGATGTTTGCAGATGCTTCTATTTTTTAGACCTTTGTATCTTTAGAAAAATCAAAGCTAAAGTTAAATAATTATGTAATATTTTAATATATCAAACTAAAATTTAATATATTTTCTCAGTTTTCTCTCGTCTCTTCTTAACCTTTATGTCTCTCCGTGTTTTTCTCTGTCTGTGTATCCTGTCTTTCCCCTCCCTCTTTAGTCTCTTTGTGAGTGTCTCTCCTGTCTCTCCCGTCTCTGTCTCTGTCTTGTCTTTTTGTGAGTGTCTTTCCTCTCTCTGTGAGTGGCTCTCGTGTCTCTCCCGTCTCTGTCCCGTCTCTGTCCTGTCTTTTTGTGAGTGTCTCTCCTCTCTCTGTGAGTGTCTCTCGTATCTCTCCTCTCCCTGTGAGTGTCTCTCGTGTCTCTCCCGTCTCTGTCCTGTCTTTCTGTGAGTGTCTCTCCTGTCTCTCTCCTTAATCTGTCTTTCATATTGTTGTACTAAATGTCTCTTTGTGTGTCTCTATGTTTTGTATATTGTCTGTGTTTTGTATATTTTCTCTTGTTGTACTAAATGTCTCTCTGTGTGTCTCTATGTTTTGTATATTGTCTGTGTTCTGTATATTTTCTCCTGTTGTACTAAATGTCTCTTTCTCCTGTTGTACTAAATGTCTCTGTATTTGTTTGTGTGTTCTATATATTGTCTCCTGTTGTATCAAATGTCTCTCTGTCTGTCTCTGTCTAACCCCGTCTTTGTACATTGTGTGTGTCTCTGTCTATCTCTGTCTTTGTATATTATGTGTGTCTCTATCTATCTTTGTCTTTGTATCTTGTTTGTCTATGTTTGTGTACATTGTCTCTATATATTGTCTCCTATCTTTGTCTTTGTATATTGTGTGTGTCTTTGTCTATCTCTGTCTTTGTATCTTGTTTGTCTATGTCTCTATACATTGTCTCTGTATATTGTCTCCTGTTGTACTGAAGAGAGTAGTATTTTACGTGAATCCTTAAATCTAAACATTATTGTTAATAAAACAATACATTTGTGTTTTATACCGAGGATGGTAAGCCTGTAACTGAAAACTGAAACTTGAAACTGAGAACAACTGTAGCTGAATTTTGTAACTGGTAACACATGGAATCCAAGGATGTGGTGTATCCTCAACTAGTACTCACCAAGACAGCAAAACAGACACACAAGCAGAGGGACAATATGTTCTGTTTCATAAATGTAATGAAACATCCGTAATTTTACTATAAACAAAGATGTTAATAAGTTTAATAAATTTAATATACTTATTAACATAAAGAACACGAAAATACAGGATATGAATCTCAATTTATTTAGGGTTTTTGGCTAAATTTGTTAAGTTGTTTGCTTTACATTTTATATATGATTCACAAAAAGAAACCAACCAATACTATCGTTTAATTATATTATATATTATAGAGATAAAATACTTGATTTGTATAATAAAGTAAATACATTTAGTATATAATTTAGTATATATGTTGTTACTAAAATAAAATTTATATATTAGTATATTTTTACGTTGGAATACTAATATTATTATTAATTAACATGCATTTTATATTTCTTAAGATGAAATACAATGTAATAATTAATTATGTTAAGGTAGGCACACAAACAGAGAGACAAAGAGACATAAAACAAAGAGAAAAAGACACACAGACACAAAGACACAAAGACACACAAGACAAAAGATAGAAACAGAGAGACGGATATAGACAGATACAAAGACAAAGAGATGGAGCACATTAAAGAGATGAAGACCGAGAGGCAAATATAGTTAGAAGACAGACAGAGAGATAGAGAGACAGACAAAGACACAAGGCAGAGGGAGACAAAGAGACATGGGAGATAACTAGATAGAGACAAAGAGACATGGACAGAACGACAAGACAAATAGATAGGTGACAAATAGACAGTACACAAAGATATAGTGAAATAGACAGACACAGCGAGACGTAAAGCCAAAAGACAAAGAGATAGAGGCAACGACAAGGCAACGACAGGGTGCGATAGGGGAGGACTATAACAAGGGGCAAGACATAGCCATGGCCACAAAATACAAATTAGAATAAAAACACTAAAAATTGCAAGCGAAGTGTAAGAAAACTTAAAACAAAATTGTTGGATATGCTATTCAACTGCAATTAGAATGTAATACATCGCACTAAACATCTGTAGTAGAAGTTATTTTGCTAAACCCATAATCGTTAATATTGTACAAAAAAATGTAAAATAAAGACAAAAATTGGCTAACTGTCGTCACCCTACATACAACAGATCAAAATCGCTACTCATCAAGGTCCATGTCAACCGTAGTATCTTCCCCATTGGAAAACACTACCGCTTGCATGCATTTTTTCTTTGAAATTTTCCCCCAATTTTGATCTTCTAAAAACTGTAGAATCATGAATCGATCTCGGTGATCCCAAATTTAGGTCTATAAACCTCATTCGGTGGTCTACAACAGCGTGCACCACCATTGAATATTTTTTTTTGCATCAAAATAGTCTATCGGCGACATATCTTTCCCAAGTGTAATTACAATGTGTGTGCACTCAATAGCACCAACACAGTTCGGCAACCCTTTTTTTTCCCTAAATAAATCCTTTGTGTCTTGTAATTCTTCCTACGTCGGCCATTGAATCCAATGTTATCATTATAGCCGTTTGGGTTATTTGTCGGATTTGTCGGTCGTCAAATATGGACGCCAAGAACGTTTGCATGACAATTTGGATGGTTGTCATCAAGGCAAGTGTCATTTTTTGGATTATCATCAGCAAATATTGCTTATTTTGTTGTTGATCCGCCCTGAAAAATATTGGCCACTTTTAATGTTAAAATCCATACATTGTTTCTTATATTGAGTAGACCTTTTTCAATGTTATATTCCAATTCCACTTTTTTTAATTCATCTATGCTAATTTCACTTGCGTTTTATATAGATGTTGAGATGAGTATATTAAGTCGAAAGCAACCCACAAAGAGTGTAAACACTGTGTAGTGAACTGAAAAAAAAATACAATTCTGATTGTTGGCTGTAAAAACAATTATAATAAGTCGAAAGCAACCCATAAATACTGCGTTAAGCTGAATATAAGGAAATGCTTCACATTGCGAAATGTTTTACAGTTAAAATCAGCTTATTAAAAATACCCTACAACATTTTGCAATGTCACATGCAAGTTTGAACGTACATAGCAGTATATAAGACCGTAAATGTTTGTCCTCTGCCCTATTTGAATACACTATGTTAATATGTTTTGTATCCGTTTTTGCGCGAATGGCGAAGAAGGGTGGTGGAAAGTACAAAATCAAGACACGATAGAGAAGAGAGGGGCGTTCTGTGGAATGGCTGAGCAAGTAGGACAAAGTGCTGAAAGCCTCCACGTCGACAATGTCCCGAAGTCACAAAGATTGTATAGCATGCGGTTGCACGTCTCAATTTGCAGCCGAGTTGAAGTTTCGCATTACTTTGTGTACCACATCACCTGTCACATTGTTTCGTACACGTCTACGTGAGTCTCTTTTGTAAACTAACAAGTTATCTGGGTTTATATCCGAATGCTCTGAAAACTGTATGGAAAATATTCGCTAAAAAACAAAGTAACAAGACTAAGTTTTGGTTACATGCGAAAGTACCTTAACACCGTCCAAGTTGCGTTACCTTACAACTTTAAATGTACTGCAACTTGTCGTCTAGCGGGAAGCAGTTTTTCGTCTAGCGCAATTCGACCCAATTTTGTGTCCTTCCAGCTCATCTTCAAACTTTATATAAAACCACCTCGCGAGGTTATTTTAAATAAAGTTCCTTGAGGTAAATGAATAGGCAGATTGCCAGAAGTTTTTTACAAATTTTGAGCGCGGAGTACCAAAAAAAAATCCACCGCACGTTTCCAGCCTGTGCGTGACTATTTCCGTGCGCTTTTTTCCGTACAGGGGCCGTGGAGGGGGTTTCGACCAACGGACCCCATTTCGCAAAAGCGAAGTCCGTGAAAGCGCCTCTCTCTCTTTCTCCCTCTCCCACTAATGCGTCTATCTCACAATTCTTGCAATGAAAAAAGGCAAGAAAGTTATCAAATGAAAGATCTATAAAAAACATTTCTTTTGGCTGTCTTTTAACTTATTTTGGTGCAAAGTAGAGTGAGAACGGACGAAAAAACAAAATCGGAAAACCATGGTGGAATGTTTTGGAATTTGTGACGTCGACGCTATCATAAATACGCGTGACGTCAAAATGTCACAAACCCTAAACATCTACAATGTCACAAGTTGCTACAGTAGACGTCTACAACCGTCTCTATTTTGTAAACGTCATCAATTGTCGCGAGTTTTGTACGCGTTTACAATCGTCACAAATTACACCCACGTCTACATCCGTCACAATCTAAAGTTACGATTTCATTTCTTTACATACGAATGCTCTGAAAGCTGTACGGAGAATCGTCGCTAAAAAACAAAGTAACAAGACTAAGCTTCGGTTACATGCGAAAGTATCCTAAGTTTCGGTTACATGTGAAAGTACTTTTAGGCAGTCCTAAGTTTTTGCTAGATCACTTCAGAATCTGCCGTACATCTGCACAGGTACATTCTAGGGTTTTCCCTGGAGGACACATTTGGCCGATTTGAAGAAAAGTACACGTCCCGGAAATGCAAGTTGCAACTTGGATTTCTTGGTCATAACAATTTAATTTGAATGGCTAGCCTTTGGTTCCTTGCAGGATTTCGTGGTCCCTCAAAGGTGTTCGTAAAATCTGGGGCTGCCACCTGGACACCTAAATGACCTCGCAAATTTTGGAAGGATCTCCTCGGTTCGAGGTAACCGGCTGCTCAATATTTTGACACATCGATTCGTAGGTCCAGAGATACGGGAAGCAGCATAAAATTTTGTAGATCCGTTTCGCATTAAACGAACCAATAGCAGTAACTATTTGATTCCCGAAGGCCGTCAGAAAAGATTGTTCTATTATCATCCACTGCTGACACGGGGTAATACAAAAAGACGTTTACGGGGGAAATGGAGCATATAACCAACAGTTCCAGTTTAGATGTTCTGTGCAACTGCCACTTGGGAGCGTCACCGATGTTTGCAATGGTTTTACCACGTGCCAATTCTCCCTGGACGCGTGGCATGCCAGGATCGCACGAGGAACAGGGGAGCCTACATGGTTAGAGCGTTTACATGTGTCTGACAGCAATAAATCAAAAAGGCAATGACGCAAATTGTACTCTACAAATTTGCAATTTCTTCGTACGGTCGTAACTTAGGCAGTACGGCGCTAAGTTATATAGGAAAACGACAGAAAAAAACCCGAACTTAGCCACATGGGGCCGCAGCCTTACTCACTTAACGTGAGCTCCACTGTGAAAGCACACACCGACATTTGACTTAGCCGCAAAAATGGAATATAATCGCTAACCGTTACGTTGAACTTAGACACATATTAAAGGACGACGTACGGCATGCATAAACTTGCAAGGAGCGAAATAAACTTCGTACAAAATATAAAAGCGTACCCGCGTATAAATATCAATGAAACTAAAATGACGCGTCGTCACGCGCGGCCAAATGAAGCCACACTATTTACGAATCAACATTGTTACATTGAAAAAGTAATTCACATTGATTATGCCGTACTATTTACGAATCAACATTAGTACATTGAATAAGTACCTCACATTGATTCACATTGTCATTGTGTGCTTTCACAGTGGAGCTCCCGTGAAGTGAGTAACTACCTGCGCGTTGCCATTTTATTTTTATGTGGCTGCCTCAGCTTTGTTACAGTAAACTTGCGCCGACCGTGTGAATTGTTTTTTTTTTCATTATGGTCGATGTTCGCAAGCGCGACAGTTTTTTACCGCTGTTACAATAGTATGCCAGTCAAAGTTGTTCGACGGATTGGTCGTCAAATCTGAACTTAAAGGTACGTAGCTTGTAGGAAACTGTACTTCAAATATACAATGTTTGACAACTACACCGCGAATCGTTATTAGCGTTGAGAAATTATTAGAGTAAATAAAAAATTAGCGTCATTCATTCTAATTTAGTGCCAGGAGACGTGGCAGATTATGGTCCATGTCCTTAAATAGTGTAGTTTATTATATTTAAGGTATTAATGTCAAAATTTTGGGGTGCCGAAATAGAGTTCATAACGCTAATAACGATTCGCGGTGTACAGTACCTACGCGTAGCAAAAATCGTCTCTGCGATTAGCAATTCCCTTTTTTTTTCTTGACTGTCGACGTTCGCAAGCGCGACAGTCTTTTAACCGCCGTTACAATATTTCGCCAGTCAAAGTCTTGACGGATTGACTGTCAAATCTGAACTTAAAGGTACCTAGTTTGTACGAAACTGTACTTCAAATGTACAATTTCTGACAACTATCTGCGTGCAGCAAAAATCTTCTCTGCGATTAGCAATTCCCCAAAAAAATTGTGCAGTACAGTACTTAAACGTCCTTTTAGATTACTCTTTGAAGACTGCTTTATGTCGCTTGTCGTTTTTACACTACACCGCGCATCGTAATTAGAGAAATGAAAAAACTAGAGTAAAAAAAGAGAAAAAAATAATTAGAGTAATTTACTCTAATTTATGTGATATAATTGTTTCAAAAAGGAATTTACTCTTATTTATGCGGTGTACTCTAATTTGGCAAGTTAATATCCTTTACTGTAAAAAAGGTATTCGTACAGAATCTGAGAGAAAGTATAGTTTATCCTCATTATGACGTTTGCACTACGCTGTATGTTAAATCGCAGTTTCATGATAATGGCCTGTATTGAGTCATTATTTGTACTTTTTTACTTATAAAAGTACAATTTTGCACGGTCAGACGTCGTCCGTACTCCACACTATTTATAACGAACATATATTAGAATTAAAAACGCTAATTAAACCTTACCTTAAATAGTATAATGAAAAAATTAGAATCATTTACTCTATTTCATGTGATAGAGTCGAAATTTCGAGCGACCGAATTAGAGTAATTTACTCTAATTACGATTCGCGGTGTACTGTGCTATTTTCGGGTGTTTATACGCGGAACCAAAGGAATTCACGTCGCGACGGTTCACATTCGCCAATCTTGCACCTGTTCACACATGCAGCCAGTATTCGGTACATATAAGGAGCCATTTTTTGGCTACAGTTTTGGCATGTTCACACACGCACCTTAGTATTATTGCAGGAAGCGTAGAAAAGAGTATTTGCAGCAATTCTCTTGCTTACTGCCAAAGTTACTAAAGTTACAAATTTATTACACTTGAGCAGCAGGTGGCAGCAGGTGGCAGCAGGTACTGTTGCCATATTGACAAACAGCCAAAACATTCCCTAATTGAATATTCTCATTTACCAACTAATCTGTCACTACTCTGTGTCACTACTTTCTCTGTACTCTATTTTTTTTCTCTCTCCTTTTTTGTAACACACTTGAGTATTTACTAGTACTTTTTAGGGTTTTCAGTTCAATGGTTTCCTCTGTTCTTCCTCGTCCGTCTGAGGTTGTCTCCTCTACTTCTCCCTCTTCTGGTTCTTCTCCTTTTCTGTTCTCTCCTCCTGCTGCCTCTCGTCCCTCTTCCTCTTCCCCTCCTTTTTCCTTTTCTCCCTCTCCCGCTTCCTCTCCTTCTCCCTCTCTCTCTGTCTCTGCTTTTTCTACTACTGGAGGGAGAGACTCTATTTCTCTCTGTGGCCCTTTGCTTCTCCTTTCAAAGTCTTTTTTGGACGTTCAAAAAAGTGCGGAGGATGACTGGAAAACTATTACTAGGAGGGCGAGAAGTTTCCAGGAAATTGCTCAGAAGTTTGATGATTGGGAAAATATAAATCTAAACATCAATTTTCCTCAACTTCTTCCTGGATCTCTAAAAAGCTCTACGAGTCTTTCAGATTTTTCTAATTTTCCGAATCCCGTGGCGAGAATTAACAGCTCTCAAAATTTTGCAAAGGATTTTGGAAAGGATTTTGGAAAGGATTTCGGAAAAGATTTTGTCGGAAAGGACTTTGGAAGAGAATTTGAAAATTTTGGAAAAGATTTTGTTTCGGCCGGAAATTTATTTCAACAGATTAAAGATCAAAGTCAAATCAAAGCATTGTTAACAAAAGCCCCTTCTTTAGAATCGTTAGAAGAAATTGAAATCTTTAAAACTCTTAAACAAAAAAGTTTACAAACTTGGAGGAAAAAAAAACCACTTCCGGATTTCTCGGATTTTGGAACTATCCGGAGGTCCAAATCAGACCTTGATTTGTCTCAAAGAGAGAGAGAAAGGGGTGGTAGAGAGAGAGGTGGTAGGGAGAGAGGAGGGGCTAGAGAGAGAGGAGGCGGGAAAGAGAGGGGAAGTGCAAGAGAGAGAGGGAGTGGAGGTAGAGAGCTTCCCTGGACTTTTTTGGAGGCGGACAAGTTTTCAGGAAAGTCTTTTTTAGTGAGATTAGATGAGTGGCAAGAAATAAAAGAAGGGAAAAAGTCCAAATTGTGGAATTTAAATATAGGGGGAACAGGAGACAAGGAGACACAGAGTAAGGATTGGGAACCTCTAAAAAAAGTGAAGGAAAATTTGAAAGAAGGCTTGAAAGAATTGGAAACTAAAGCAACATCTGCAAAAAATATAAATGGAGGTCCAACAGAGTTTTTGCAAAAATTGTCAAAAAAATTGGTGAGTGTGTGCGTGTGAGGCCTTGGTTAAATGAAATCTCTCTTCCTCCCTGGCTCCCTCTCCTTCTCACTCTCTCCCCCTCCCTCCCTCACACCATCTTCCCCTCATTCTTTCTCTATAATCATTATGTCAAACAATACATCGGTCGGATTATATTATTCTTTTGAGTTGAAGGTTTTACAATTTTCCTTATCCTATATCACTCCCTCCCCTCCCCTCCCCTCTCCTCCCCCCTCCTCCTCCCCCTCCCTTCTCTTTATGTCAAATTCTGCGGATTTGTGCATTTGTACAGTTAGAATTTGGAAATGGGATTTCGAATTAAAGGAGGTTATACATTTTAAATACATTTTTTTTTTTTTAGCATTGTACATTTTTTTTTAGTTTTATTTCGTTTTTGATTTTAGTGGGAGAATGTCGGCGTTTTTTTTCTTCTTTTGATACAATCGGATATATTTTTTGATACTTTCTTATAAATTTTTGGGCAGTGTTGATTTTTTCAGTAAGTATTGGTTTTTATTATTGTTGTTTTTGTTTTTTTTTTTTTTTTTTACTGTCGCAGAAATTGGAGCCTGTAGGATGGCAACAGCCTAAAAAGACCGAATCTGAGGTAGGAGGAGGCAGTTTTTTTTTTTTTTTCCATCCTTCTTGCTGACCCTTTGATTGGAAAAGTAGTCTTTACATACTCTTGTATTCAAATAGATTCACATATGTATGTATTCATAACATGTTTTTCTTCTCAAATGTTCGAGGTCTAGATTTAATTGTGGATTTTTTGCTTGCTGACTTTCTTCTTCCTCTCTCTGTCTAGCCGTCCTGAATTCCTGTTTTACCTTTGAAATGCACAACAGTTATTTTAAACAATATATTTTAACTGTCTTTCCTTCCAACTTTCTAGATTTTCAATGGATGCCATTGTTTTTTAATAGATGTACATTGTTTTTTACTGATTGTTCATTCTTTTTGATGAATGCACATTTTCTCTTTATGAGTGTACATTTTTTTTAAATGAATGTACATTTTTTTAATTAAGTGATTGTCCACTTATCTTTTTACTGAATGTACACTTAAACTTTTTTGCAGGTAAATACTGTACCTCCTTTAGATATTTCTGAGCTTTTGGAGAATCTCGTAAGAGAGTCGGAGTCTTTTCTCGACTACATTGGTGTAAAGAAAGGTAATTTAGATAGTGTTTTGAATATGGTTTTATCTTTAGGTAATGTCTATGCCATTTTGTGTATCAAAAAGTTTGTATCGCCACCTGATAATGTATTTACCAAATCTGTTTCTCTTATCTAACCCTGTTTTGCATGTTCTCTGGTTTTTCTTTGCAGAGGTTTCTTCAAAAGTTTGCAACATCATCAGGAGACACAAGCGTCCCAAAGGACAAACCAACAAAGATTTTTCTTTCTCGTTTTTGGGTCTCGCGGCTACTTCTCACAAAATGGCCACAGAATCGTCCGTATTAGAGAGAGAGGGAAACGAAGATTTGGATATGAGAATAGCGAGGGTTCAGGAAAGTACTGGATACCGACATAGGAGGACAATAAATAACGGAAAGCGAAATATCGCTATTTTCACTACGGCAAGTTTACCATGGATGACTGGAACGGCAGTAAATCCTCTTTTAAGAGCCGCTTATTTGGCTCATACAGGAGAACAAAATGTTACTCTTTTGGTTCCATGGTTATCGAAATACGATCAAGAAAAAGTTTATCCGAATCAAATAACTTTCGATTCTCCAGCGGAGCAGGAACAGTACGTCAGAAATTGGTTGCATTCGAGGATTGGATTCTCTGCTGATTTTAAAATTGCTTTCTATCCCGGGAAGGTGAGAGCGCTTACTTTTCATTTTGTAGCTCCACTTTGTTTTTTTGGCTGTAAGAATGTCAAAAACTGGTTGCATTGAAGATTGGTTTTCTGCCCGTTTTAAGATCGCTTTCGATCCTGGGATTGTGAGCATGTTGTTTTTGTAGTTCTGTGTTTTTGTCTTTGCAGGCTGTAATGTTTTTTTAATCTTATTTTGTTAGTTGTGTAGGGTTTTAACTCTTTCTTCTGAGATTGAGATTGATTGATTGGACGTTGATTTGAAGTTTAGGCCTTTTTTTGTCTTGTCTAATCTTGTCATTTTCTTTTTTTTAGCACAGAACGGTCTATCTAATCGTTCATAAGTCAAAAACAACTTTTAAAGATATAGCATGCTTTGTTTATGGAAAGTTTTCAAAATCACTTGCAACTGTTTTAGTAAAAAAAGCTGGTATATTTTTCTGCCGCGTGTTTTATTTTGTTTTACTGTTACTTATTTTTGCATGTAGGCGAATATCTTGAATAGTAATGAGACATATCTAGCCGAACTCTTAATTGTTGTTCAATTTTTGGACGGCCCAGATTTCATTATTCAAATTCTGATAAGCAGAAACGGGTCTCTTGTGATTCGTATTATTTGTGATAGGTGTCTTTTTCTGCACTTTCTTATTCCTTTTTTTTTTATTTTTTATTGTGACTGTTGTCTTTTTTTTCTGCAGTTTTCTTACTTCTTTCTGTTGAGGTTTCTGATTGTAATTGTTATTTTTTCTTTGCAGTTTTCTTTGGAGAAACGGAGCATTTTGGCAATGGGGGATATTTCTTCTCTCATTCCCGACAGGGAGGCAGATATAGCGGTTTTAGAAGAACCAGAACATTTAACTTGGTATTATCACGGTCGAAGATGGACCGATAAATTTAAAGATGTCGTGGGAATTATTCACACAAACTATACGGAATATGTGCGACGAGAAAAATACGGAAAAATACAGTCGTTTTTCTTGGAGCATTTGAACAATTGGATGGTTCGTGCTTATTGTCACAAGGTAAATATCTTCTAAAAGCTCCTTTTTCCCCTTTCTTCCCTCTCTATTTTTCTCTCTTCCCCGCCTGCTTTCCTCTTTCCCTCGTTCTCGGCGTACCTCTCTCTCTTTTCTTCCTTTTCTCCCTCCCTCTCCTTTTCGTCCTCTCTCCCTCACGTTCCTTTCTCCTCCTTCCTCTCATTCCCTCTCCCTCTCATTCCCTGCCTTCCCTCTTCCTTGTTCTATCTTTCCTTAAGAAACAAGAACTAGCTTCACATATAAAGTGAACAGCTACCTGTGCTTTCCTTTCCACTTTTTTTTTTTTCCTTTTCGATCAGAGCTATTAAAAAACACATATACTTTTGCCTTCTGAATCTATTGCAAGTAGAAGTTTATGAGTTTTTATGGGTTTTTATGGCGTTTTTTTTAGGTTATCCGCCTTTCAGCCGCAACACAAGAACTTCCTCGTTCCGTTGTATGCAATGTACATGGAGTCGGTATTAAATTTCTCGAAATTGGGTCCAAAATGGCAAATATTCAAAACACGGGCAAATCGCCATTTCCTAAGGGAGCTTATTATCTCGGGAAAATGATTTGGAGTAAAGGGTATCGGGAATTGATTGACCTTTTATCGGAACACAAGGAGGTTTTGAAAGGTGTGAAAGTGGATGTTTATGGAACTGGCGAAGATTCCGTTGCAGTTCAGGAGACAGCAAAATCTAACGGATTACGGAACATGAAATTCTTCAAAGGAAGGGATCACGCAGATTCATCGATTCAACAGTAAGTGATTTATAATGATAAGTGACAGTTTATTAATGATATCAGTTGTCATTCTTAAAGGTGTTTTTTTTTTTTTTGCCTTTTTTCTCAATTGTTTTTTGAAGTGTTGTTTTTGTTTTTGAAAAGGGTTTTTGAAGATTTTCTTGAAGGTTGTCTTATTAGTTTGTCTCATTTTTTAGGGTTTGTTGAATCGATGGATGTCTTGAGAGGTTTTGGTTGAGGGAGGTAGCTCTATGTGAGAGTAAGTGATATCGGAAACAGCAGGCTGGTTATTTTGCTATTATTCCTCTCTTGCCTCTCTTCTCTATTCTCTCTCTCTCTCTCTCTCCTTCTCTCTCTCTTTCTCTCTCACCGCCACTTTTCATTCTCATTCAGGTCCCTCACTGTCAATAGTTGATTTTTTTCAGACACTATTATGAATCTGAGTACGAGTCATGCCATTTTTGTACCAAAACGGCAGAGATTCCTAATTTCTGCTGTTTGTTTTTTTGATTATCTTTTCTTTTCTTTTTTTCAGATACAAAGTGTTTATCAATCCGAGCATGAGTGATGTGGTTTGTACCACAACCGCGGAAGCTTTGGCGATGGGTAAAATCGTGGTTTGTGCCGACCATCCTTCGAACGATTTTTTCCGAAGGTTCCCGAATTGTTTGATTTATAGGACCAAACAGGTTAGTAAATTCTTGAGCTTGAGTTGGTTTTTGGTCTGTGCTTTCACTTTCTCTTTTAAGAGTTTTTCTTTGTCGGGTTTTCAAAGGTTGTTAAGGGTTTTTAAAGGTTGTTATGGTCTGCAATGGTTTTCTAGGTTTCATTAGGGTTTTATTGGCTTTTAAGGGTTTCTGAATTCAAGTTTCGAGCATAAAGTTTCAAGTTTATTGGTTGAAGGGTATTTTGTTTTTGTGTGAAGGGGAAGCGAAAAAAAATGAAGTATTTGGTTGGCTCGATTTTTTAATTGAGTGTCATTTTTCATCTGCGTATATGTTT
The DNA here is from genome assembly GCA_037447655.1 of Zygnema cylindricum. NCBI lineage: Eukaryota > Viridiplantae > Streptophyta > Zygnematophyceae > Zygnematales > Zygnemataceae > Zygnema > Zygnema cylindricum. Next base: position 32,239 of record JBBHKE010001986.1, read on the forward strand.
TTGTTGAGAAGTATGTATGTCTAGGCTTTTTATGTCGTGTTTTCCATTTTTTTTTTTTTTATAATCCCTGCACTCTTATGTTCTTTTTGTGTTCCTAGAAAACTCAATTGCATGTTGTTCTCAATTCACGTCTACTCTTATTCTGTTTCTTGTCTCTTTGTTCTTTCTCTCATCTTGTCTCCTTTTATCTCCTGTCTCCTCCTATCCTCTCTATTGTCCCGTTTGTGTCTTCTTGTTCTATTACCTCTCCTCCATTCTTTTTCACCGCCAGTTTTGTCTTTCATCCTGTTCTGTTGCTCATAGTCATCCTTGTTTCTTCTCCTCTTTTATATCTTCTTCACTCATCGTCATTCCTGCTCTCTTCTTTTCCGCCCCTTTGTCCTAATCACTTCTCCTCCTATTCCGTTTTTTTTTTGGTCTGGTTCCTTCTTCATCCCGTTTTGTTGCTGCTCATCTTTATCCTTGTTTTTTCCCTTTTTGTCCTCATCCTTCTTTCTTCTCCTGTTCTTTTCCCTTTTCAGGAATTTGTGGAACAAGTTCAAAAAGCCATGGCCATGGATCCCGTCCCACTGAGTGACGACCACCGACATTTGCTCTCGTGGGAAGCCGCCACCGACCGATTTTTAGACTGCGCAGGTCTGGACAAAACAGAGAAAATGGCAAATTCGGAAGCTTCCCAGCAAGTTCAGTTAGTGTCGCAGAGTTCCGGACAATCGTTGTGGTCGCGGAAAAAGAAAGGTTCTCTTTCGAAAACAATGTCTCTTTCTATGTCGATGCCTGATTTGAGGGAGGCCGTGGACAAAGGGTTATTTTATGCACACTACATGGCATCAGGACTTGACCTCGCGAGGAAAGCGACAGGAGCTCCTCCGGGAACTAAACATATTTCGGAAGAAATGGCGAAGGAACTAGGTCTTCCTCCACCGTATGTCGAGAAGACAGTTTATGGCTGGTAAGAGGAATGGTTTTAAATGGGTTCCTTTTTCCACCGTATGTCGAAAGAACATTTTACGAGGACATTTTACGGATGGTAAGAGGAATGGTTTTCAAAGTAATGATTTTGAATGGGTCCACGGTATGGTGAAAAGACAGTTTAATAAGTGATAAAGTAATGGTTCTTAGTTGGGTTCGATTTGGATATGTTTCGATTCGGGTTTTCGAATCGTGAAGGTTTTTCAGTACTGTTTTGTTGTTTTGGAGGAGGTGTGAGATTCTGGGACAGTCTTGAATGGGACTTTTGTCAAGACCGGGGGAGAGAGAAGAGAGAGAAAGAGAGAGTTTTATATAGTCTATGGTTTTTATTTCAGGCTTGATGCAAGTAAGGTTTTGAGTTTAAAAATAGTTGCAGGAGTTTGAAAATTTTGGTGATAACATGGTTAGGATAAAGTTTTCCGGTACCGGTTTTCCTTTGGCTGTATACTCCGAGTGAAATTTCCTAGTCTCGAGTGACATTGGATCTGTAGATTCTTTTAAAAAAGGAGAGCAATTTTCTTTTCCTTTCTAAATCTAGGGGAAAGTTCGAAAAAAAATAGTTCAGAGGTGGTTTTGGAATGTGGTGTATAGGGTGGTAACCACACTAATGGCATACAAAGAATATGTATACATAGTATGGTGTGTATGGTCCAATTATCAAAAGCTCAGCTGTATTCATTATCGTGTTATGTTTTTAGAGCGAGTGCTTCAAAATGGTTTTTCAATTGAACTTCAATTTTTGGCCTTTTCAAGTTAACAGTTATGACGGTTGAGTGATGACGATTGAAACTTGTTGTTCATCTGTTTTTCTATCGACAACTTTGTATTTAAAGTTACATAAATCATCGTTCTATTTTAGAACGCTTTAAATCGTCAACTTAGAGAATAATCTAAATTTGCGAACACAATTGGAACGCTGTCATTGTCAATTCTTCGTTCAATCACCAAGGCGGTGTACCCATGTGTCGAAGTAAGAGCTTTATCTTATTGTATCACAGAAAATAAGGTCAGAACAAAAAATCTTACGCTGTACGAAAAATATGTACGAACCAAAGTACATTTTGTGTCATATTGAAACTTTGAATGTACTCGAATTTTTTGTTAGTTACTACTTTCCGACTTGGTTCCACGTCATGCCAGCTCATCTTCCGACTTTTAATAAAAACGTCTCGAAAGATGATTTTATTTAAAGTAATAATTGATCGTTGAAAAGGAAAACATCATTGCACGCGATATACCGCTTGGAAGGGTTTTTGCACGAGGGAGTGTACACACTATTTTTTCCTTATCGTCATTACTTGTATATACATAGGTAAATGACAAGTATGGTAAAAAAACTCTAGGGGTCTCTGATGTCTACTTTCATTCATAGGTCTTTCGCAAAAGTGTACGTTGAACTCGCCTTTCCCCTTCACTTTACTGCTCCCACGTCCCTCTATTCTGAATGTAATACAACAATAATGGTATGAAAGGAAGTGTTAATTTTTTTCTTTTTTTTTCAGAAACCTTTGGCTGTAGTTTGATGGCTTAGACAGCACATCAAGTGATACAAGGCAAAAAAAAAGGAATTAGGAAGTTATGGTGGAATGTTTTTGTACTATTACGTCACAAGGTAGCATGGCTTTGCAATCTCACAAAAATTTTAAAATTTAAAATGTCACGAATAACTTAATGTCTACAATTGTCGCTGTTTTTTGTAGACATCACCAAATTTCATAGTCGTTTTCAATTGTCACAAGTTGTACCAACGTTTACAAACGTCTCATTTCAAAGTTATGATTCAGTTCTTGAACATAGGAAAGCAACGATTTTGTTCTTGGACATAGGAACTCTTTGAAAAGTACTACAAAGTATCTTCGCTAAAATCCAAAGTTTTAGTTGTATGGGCACATCGCTTAAGTGTGTGTTCCCATGTGTTAAAGTAAGGGCTTTATTGGCTTTTTCTTACCGTACAAAAAAGTTGTAAAAAATTGTAAAAACCACGATACAATTTGCATCATCTTGAAACTTACAATGTGTCAACTGGTGCCTTGCCCTTTTCGACCTAATGCCATGTCATCCAGCTCATCTTTAAACTTCACTAGAAATCCACTCGTGTGGTGCTTGTAGTTAAAGTAACAACTGAGCAACATACGAACCGCATGTTTTAAACTCTTGTTAGTCGCGTGTGTGAACGCTGAAAAATGATAAGCATGAACATGTAAAGATTTTCAAAAGTCTCAGATTTACAGTAGCGTTAATTTTTGCTGGCGTTAAGACTTTGAACATAAAACATAGGTAATAACCAGTGTTTTGTATCGGCAAGAAATTTATCGCAATGATACCGATACTGATAGTTATTGGTCTCGATATATCGCTTCGAGACCGACAAATTCTTTATCGGCGATAAGTGGAAAAAATATAGTACGTTATATAATAGTACTTTATAATATATTGTAATATATTTTTCATTGTATAGCATGGTATGCCAAGTGTAACAATCTGTTCCGTACTCTGTGTAACGTAATAACGACGGTTTAGTACTATAAAATAAACCGTACAATTGTATGGCAAGAACCGTACAATTATTGCCGATATCGGTACCAAGGTTATCGCGATGAAAAACAGATATTATCAGTTGTTTATTAGCGATAACATCGGTTTCGATATATCGTGCCAATATATCAATTATTGGCAAGCCAAAAAAAGGTACATATTGATTATCGGCAAAACCCTGCCGATACACAACACTAATAACAATATTTTATAATTTAGTCAAATAATTTATTTACCACTAATAGCGATTCAGGGTGTACTGCAGCAATTTCACGGTGTAGTGTATGACTTTCGGCCAAGAAAAGTCACGACTGAATTAGCGGAATTAACTCTAATAAAGATGGGCAATGTACTTTTAGAGAGAGAAAAACGTAACATGCCTGTTTTCTCTGATTTTCATACATGCCCAGGTACCACTAATCATTTTTGGTTCAAGTACAGTACAGTACACCTTTTTCGCTATTAGTGTTAATGTATTTTTTTCATAGTTCAAAAGTAGGTGAAAGTAGGCCCATACAATATGCCTATTGTATGTAAAACATACAATATGACCTTAAGACCCATATTGTATGGGTCGCAAAATGAAAAAAAATAGTAAGAGGGTTGAGTTGCACATCGATCGATAGAGAATTAAATGTCATGTCTAAATTTTAGAAAACATTCGGACAAAAAAAAAATTCCGTGAGTTTTGAGGTATTTTTTATTTAAACCGTCAAATTCGGACAATTGGACGGTCGCTGATCAAAATAGCGATTTAAGAAGATCACATGAAAAGCCAATAACACAACTTACGATAGGACTATCTGTCATATTAGCGTCTACAATTTTGAAGGCCACACTAAATAAAGCCTCAAATTGACCAACCCGGCAGTATGGGACGATAAAAAAAAAATATTCCACACTGCCAACTTTTTTTCCGGGTTTTCTTTCCCGCGGAATGTCGTCCTACGCCATGTCAGTTCGTTAAAAAAATTCGTTCGGCGGCGTGCGCTGTACTATGATCATTCGTCAGATTCGTACGTTCGTACAAGAGTGTGCACAACGCGAGTTTTGTGCCAAGTTTTGTGCGCCTACCAAAGGCATACCATAAAAACACCTACTTTTGAACTATGATTTTTTTCGACCTAGCCCGTGGTTCCATGAGGTGGTCTCAGTAAACGTAAAAAATAAGTCTAGTGAAGCCTTCGTTCCAATTTGTCGGGTCAGTAATAAACTTTTTTTCTGCGTGGCACATGTTGGTTGGCTCCATGTAAGAAACGATTACGATCGTGCGAATCTATATAGAATATTTGACAACAAAGTGTGACCACATATTTGTACCAGCGAGGTAAAAAGAGACTCGCACAAGTTATTTGATAAAGTTTGTACGGGCGGACGAAACTAAGATTTATAAAAGCGTACGAAAATGCCAGAATGGGTAGTGGATGGCAACAGGAGCGTGAAAGAATATCCTCCGTCGAAGATTTTCTCGCGGCATTCAGTGGCCTCGCATCCACCATGGCGTAATGCACAGAGCTTATGCGACGTGTAGCCACTCGATCGTGCGCTCATCGTAGATATTTTCTAATATTTACGTGCGGCGAAATGCTATTTGTCAGGCTCTTAAAATTGACCTACTTCAGGCCACTTGTTGCAAACTGAAAGGTTCGACCGATGGCGTATCCGATTATGCATCCGACGGTATATATTTACGCCCATAACCTTGGAAAATCAAATTGATAATTCCGTAACCTTGTTTTTCTAAGGGTAACATTCCATTAGGCAGTCCCAGTAAATGTACGGAGAAGTCTACCGACAGTGTATACTGGAAGTCCGTTCCATTGTGTCGGGCAAGTGAAAAACCTTTCGAAATTATGATTGGTGCCACGTAGTTAGTGTTCACATTTTGAAAATCTAAAAATATTCTTTAAACGGAAATCTGAACGATAATGTCTGTACCAGCGGAGGTGGTTAATGATTAGTACGAGAAGTTTGCGTTAGATTTTATTTTTTAAAATGGAAATCAAAATTTCGAAACGGAATGGCAAAAAGACTCCGCAAACTTTGAAGGTCGGTGGATGTCAGACGGAGCGTGCAATGACACTTTCGGTTGACTGACTTGTATCCAGCACGGGAGGCGGCACATGGCCTCTACGACGTGTACGCTTGTGAACGCTTGTTCAAAGTAGATATGTTTTTTATTTCTCACGTGTACCAATGGCAATCATCCAGTGGGACACAACTCTCCTCGCGAGGAGAGTTGCGTCCCACTGGATGATGTGCGCGATTGCTTCGCGGATCTCAAAAAGTGAAATATCCAACGGTCAGGAATTACGCCTACATCATTGGAGCATCCCGACAGCTTTACAGTAACGATGTTTCGTCCGACAAAAAAAAAAATAAGGTACGGCTCTGTACGGCTATGTACAAAAACGTACGGCGTCCATTAACGAACCCTACTTTTCGTCTAATGGAATGATACCCTAAGGGTTGCCTTCCATTAGCGAAAAAGTGGGGGTTGTTTACTGAGGGTTGTACCGATTCGTACAGGTCCGTACCTTTTTTCTTTTTTCCGAAGGAAAACATCATTACGGAAAAATGTCCAAGGTTGTAGGCGTAATATCGGACCGTCGGATATCATTATACTTTTTATCCGAGACGCCACGGCACTAACCCTACAGTCTTTGACGATAGTGCATAAGGAGGACACTTCTCAGAGACTGAACGTGTAAAAATGGGCCGCGTGGAAAAGGATAATAAAATCCACGACGATCGTGCGATCGTGTGCGTACACGTCGCATAGGCCATGTGCCTTCCGCAGGGTGGCGGCGAATCCGCCGAAATTATCCCGTCACGCTCCCACCATCAAAGTTTTCCGCCGCCTTTTTGTCGTTCTGTTTTGAAATTTTGGGTAATGCATAAATTGCTGCATTCACACTAGAAATGGATGATGAATGAAATGAGGAAATGAATGTCCTTTTTTTTTGTTTGGACGTGAATCGCCTTTGACGTCATCTCACGTCAACAAAAACGTCGCGATGTGATTCATGTTGCCGTACAATTAGTCGCCGATGACTCAAATCCGTCCGTACCAAACCATCTTTTTAGAACGGGGGCGGATGTTTCGTCAAAGTTCCAAAGAAGTTTTAAAGGTAACATTCCATTAGGCGGTCCCAGTAAATGTACGGATAAGTCTACTAACAACGTTTACTGGAAGTCCGCTCCATTTTGTTGGGCCAGTAACTAACCTTCCCCAATTATGATTGGCGCCACATAGGTTAGTCCAGATTCTGAAAATCTTAAAAGAATCTACAAACGGAAAGTCATAACGAAATATCTGTACGACCGGAGGTAGTTAATGATTTGTACGTCAAGTTTGCGGCTAGATTTTGATTTTCAAAATGAAAATCAAAATTTCGAAACGGAATGGCAAAAGGACGCGGCAAACTTTGAATGTCGGTGGATGTCAGACAGAGCGTGCGAGGTATTTTCGACTAACCTGCATCCAGCGTGCCAGGCGGCACATGGCCTGTACGACGTGTACGCCTGTGATCGCTTGTTCAAAGTATATATTTTTTTGCTTTTTCACGTGTACCAATGGTAATCATCGAGTGGGCCCCAACTCTCCTCGCGAGGAGAGTTGGGGGCCATTGGATGATGTGCGCGATTGCTTCGCTGATCTCAAAAAGTGAAACATCCAACGGTCAAGAATGACGCCTACATCATTGGAGCTTCTCGACAGCTTTCCAGTAACGATGTTTCGTTGACAATAAAAATAAAAATAGTACGGCTATGTACGGCTATGTACGAAAATGTATGGCGTCCAGTAACGAACCCCACTTTTCGTCTAATGGAATGTTACCCTAAGTTTACATTTTTTTACGTTCTATTTTAGATGAATTTGATTGGCTATTTGATAATGGGTTAGCATTTTAGAAAATATCGTTATAGTACGGATCATTCATTCGGGATACGACTTAATGTTTTTTCAAAGTCGGATTTCTGCATTCCGAAAAAGGTTTCCGGAAAAGAAGATGACTTACCACAGTTGTCAAGTTTTGACGCATTTGACCGTATATTTTGTCAGTCACTACGCTCCAAAAAGGTTGACAGCCGAGCGGTCGACCTGTTTGGCGCCTCTGTTTTTGTTTTATTGCGGAATGAATGGTACGGGATTATTTGTTTCCTCGTGTCATTCATCATTCATTTTTAGTGTGAATGCAGCAATTATAATGCCCTCTGTACGAGTCATTAATTACCTCCACTGGTACATTAATTACTTCCACTGGTACAGGTATTATATTATCTCAGGTGGTACAGATATTACGTTACCTCCGCTGGTACAGATATTGCGTTCAGATATTTCATTCAAAGATTCTTTCAAGATTTTTAGCATCGAATATTAACCTACGTGTTACCAACCAGAATGAGCCACGCAAATAAAAAGTGGTTTACTGACGCAGGTACTCCCTTCAGTAAAGCGCATAATGGAAGGCCACCCTAACAAAAAAATAAAATGGTACGGCACGGTACGAAGAAGTACGGCTTTCAGTAAACAACCTCATTTTTTCACTAATGGAACTTCACCCTTAAAACATCTTTTCTCTTTACACGCTTGTCGGATTATGGAACCAACGGTCGCGATTGAAATCTAAGACTCTCACCTTCCGATTGGCGGTCTACATGCCAAAATCGGACAAGTGTGTACGGATAAAAAGTGTTTTAAGTGGCTAAAACATTATTGACATTAATAGCGATACACGGTGTAGCGTGGAATGACAGTGGTACAATTCGTACGAATTTTGTCGTGTTCTTAGAAGTTTTAGTTGACATTTCATACCTCCCGTCGCACTCTTACATCCCACGTGCGACTCTAAGCTCCTCAGAATCCCGATCTCTCTCTCTCTACTTCTCCTTACCTCGTACTATTCTGCACTACTTCCCTCTATTTCTCTCCCTCCTTCACCCTTGTTCCTTTCATTTTATCAGTATCTAATTCCTCCTTTACACTTTTACGCCCTCTCCCTGGCCTTCTCCCTCTCCCTCACTTTTTTTGTCTCCCTCTTCCTATCCCTCTCCCTCTCCCTCACCCTCCCCCTCTCCCTCTCCCTCTCTCTCTCCCTCTCATCACCAATGTCTCCCACAATCCCTCTCCTTCTTGCCACGTGTTTTTTGGCATTTTTTGTCGCCAAGTCTTTTGGACGATATGTGATTGTGGGAGACCCTAAAGCCGAAGATGGATCCTCGTGGACTATTTTAGACTACACTGAATGGGAAAAAAAAAACCCTCTCTATGTGGGAGATATCGCCGTATTTAAATACGTAAATTACCACAACGTTGGTCTATTTACGAATAAAAATTCGTACATGAATTGCGATTTCGGAGGGGTAGTTATTCTAGGAGATGAAACTTCGGGAGCGGGAAAAGGAGTTTATGTGAAAGTGACAAGCAAGCCACAGTATATTGGGTGTATGTCTTATGGACATTGTGTATATGGTCAGAAGGTAAGAAAATAAAATTGATTTTTTTTGGGTATCATTGGTAATTAAAATGTTTTCGGTAGTCGGAGGCTAAATCCGGAAAACATAAAAATAGAATCATTGTTGTGGGTGCAAAACCTTGTTGTTCCAACATGTTGCCCCTTCCATTTTTTTTTTTTTTTGTTTTTCTTTCGTGAATTGATTTTTTTCGTCTAGTGGAAATTTAAATTTAAAAGGGTTAAGAGTAAAACCACTAATGTTAGAACTAAAGGTACAAGATGTTCCCACTACCTCCCAACATCTAGTTAATAAAGACGAGTCATATAGTGTTGGCATATTTCCTCGCTGAAAATTTCAAAAAACTACATGCATTTAAAAAAGAAACTTATGTTTGCTTTTGTAGCTTTCTTGGGCTTTCTCCCCTGTTTTTTGAACAGGACAGTTTTTTTTGGGGGTTTATTAAATGCTTGAAACATGTATTTAATTTAAGGGACACCCTATTTTATTTGTTTTCTTCTTTCCGACGGACTCTATAATTTTCAAGCCTTTTAATCAGAATATGGTGTATATTCAAAAATTAAACATTCTATCGTAATTTTCATAACTTCGGAGTGTAAAAGTAAAACATAAACACAAGTGTAAAGATTTTTTTTGTAATTTTTGTAATGCTTGACCATCTATATCTTAAACAAGTTTCTTTAAAAAAAAATCTTTGTCTTTCAGGTCATCCTCAATGGGACTCTAGGACCTCTCCCTCCAAGCCCTCCTCCTCCTCGTCCTTCCCCTCGTCGTTCCTCTCCTCCCCCCCCTCGTCGTTCCTCTCCTCCTCCCCCACGTCGCTCCTCTCCTCCCCCCCGTCGTCGTTCCCCACCTCCTCGTCCCTCCCCTAAATAATCACATCGTTTATCCCTGTTCCATATTCACGTTTTTAAATTTTCTTTGCTTTTTATGGTGAATTACTTCTTTTTGTGATAAAATCTTTCAAAAAAGGATCAAGGACTTGAATATGTTTTCAAGTTTTTGTTACTATCGTGTGAAGTATTTAGAAACTTGAAAAAATAACAACTTGGAATGGAATGTGAAAAATAGCAATAGTTCGTATAGGAAAAGCAATTTATTCCTATTCTAAGGTACGAAAATTGTTGGAGTTTTTGGAGGAAAAAGTAATTAAAACACTAAGGTTTTGAGAATTATGCTATTTAAATAAGTGAAATTCTTAAAGTTAACCGCTCGTAATAGGGACTACGAAAAAATATTGTTTTTTTTATATTCAAGTAATGATCTGTGTAGGAATCGGTCATGGGTAGTACTAGTTCCATTAAATATATGGTCGTTTTGTGGAAAATGTATGTTTTGTGAAACCTTGCTCTATACAAATGGGAATATTGATTGGTAAATACAAATACATTATATGAATTTATGTTTCTGTAGAATGTTGTATTAATTAAAAAATTTCAAATTTCTTCTACAATATACACAATATATAGGGCCATTTTTTGTTAGCAACAAGGAACCTCCCAACCTCACTTAAAGAAGGAACATTAGGAAAAGGTGAGGTAGTAAGAAAAACAGTCTCTAGATTTTTATTTTCTTTTCTTGTTTTGGTTACAAATAATATGAACATCAACGTTACCATTAGAGCACAACCTTTACAAAATAAACTCGCTCCTCACATATTTCCCATAAGAAAAATATGCGCAGAAATCGGTACTTATCAATCATATGCATCCTTTCTTTCATTAGTTCTTATTTATTTATATATATTTTTATTTATGTATACATATATATACCGAGCTACTTTGATCTTAGTGTAGAAAGGAATCGTGATAATTCTTACCTTTTTACCAAACCTATCACAACTTGCTACATAGGCCCTTGTCATTGTTGTGACACTAAAAGTTGTTAAGTGCTCCATGTTTTCTTGGGAATCTCTATTATTCATTCCAAGCTAGATTGTGAGTTCTCTTCGTGATCTTTGCTCGGGCCTTTTGTCTGTTACACTTGTCATAGAGTTTATGGGTCATTACACCGCTAATCGTTATTAGTGTTTAAGTCTGTTTTGCCACTTAAATCATCTTTTCTTTGTGCACACTTGTGAAATTGTCAATCGGAGAGTGTTAATAGGAAGGTGAGATTCTTGGCTTCCAATAGCAACCATCTGATTGACAATCCGACAAGTGTGCACGAATAAAAAATGTTTTAAGTAGCGAAAAACACTTTAACACTAATAACGATTAGCGGTGTAGTGTTTCAACGGAATTAGAATATATAATACTAATTTAGAGCAAGGAGACGTGGCGGATTGTAATCTACTCCCTTAAATTGCGTTGTTAAAACTTTTTTGGACAGAAAAGTTCGCGACTGAACTAGTGTTACTAAGTCTAATAACAATGGGCGTTGTACTTTATCTAAGGTGTCACGCTTAGTAGGTGAATTGCAACCCTTTGCTGATTAGAGGAATACTCGGATTCACAAAGACTTTAAAAATTATATTAAAAAAGTCGTGACTGAATTAGTGTTATTGACTTTAATAACGATGGGCAATGTAATTTAATTGACATTGCCGAAAAAATGTCACCAAAATACAATTGCCACCGTTGAACAAAACAAAAGCAATTCTCCGCGAACGAATAGTACATGCAACTTCAGGACGAATAGAATGCCCCACTTAGAAGCACTAATCACAAAGGTGCCGAGAATAGTGTCGTGTGCTCGAATCAACTCTCCACCATGGGAGCAACGAAGCAAATGGACACCATTGGGCTCAAAGACACGGTCACACGAGTAAAAGAGAGAGCCGAGACAGGAGCGAGCCTAAACCTAAAGTTGATGGGGAATTGAGGAGTGGTAAAACGTAAAATGGAAAGAATAGGTGTGGTCAATCGCCAAGCTCCAAAACCAGAGCACCTGAACCGGAGTTCCTACAAGTGAGAAAACACGCATGCGAAAAATCAGAGGGAAGAAACTCAACAAGCTCAGATCGAATAGTGGCAACAATCTTATCAAAAATATTTTTTTGGGCTCGTGTAACGTCATTTGTGATATCGGTGGAGGAAATCGACTTAACCTCTAAAGGAATGGGAAGAATAGGATAGGTCGTTTCTAAAATAGACTGTTGGAAAGAGAAGACGCCATACAAAACAAAAACAAAACAAAAAATAAAAACAAATACAAAGACAAAAATGATCGAAAATGGGGAGATAATTGTGAAGGAGATATGGCACCAACTCCTCAAGTAGGCAACAAGAGCCACATGTGCCATAGATACTAAGCCCAAACTGTTAGAGAGGGGGAAGGGATGCCTGAATGCGAACCATCGGCACATTATCGCGATTAAAAGCCTCACGACTTAATAAAGTGTGGAAAATGTCTATTAGGCAATTCATGAAACGCAGAACAAGATGCGGCAAACGTAGAAGTGGGAGGGAAATTGCGGGTAAGGTATAAGGGGCATGGGTGAAATACCTTGTCAAAAGAACAGACGTCTCATGCATGGGGGTCTACGGAGGTCAAGGAGTTCGTCTACGTGGGACAAATTTATCTGAGGAGCAAAATCAAGAAGCTGGGTCACAAAAATAATAGAGCCAAACGCGCATTCTCACACAAGAATACCCCTTGACTGAGTAGGGTTCTAAAAACCATGAGCAAGAGTGAAAGAAGGGATTTTAGAAGGTGACCGAACAACAAACTTGGACGGTTAAATAGAAAAGTTATGTTAGATGTTGTATAAAAAACTTATAGGTTGGCACTTCTTCGCCCATAGGGCCAAAGATATGCAAAAAGTCGACCACCAAAGGGAAAAGGCAAAAAGGGAAAGTGGCAAGAAGGGAAAGTGGAAGTGGAAGCCCAAAGGGCGCGATAATGAGCAACGCCGAATAAATGTCCTCCAAGGGGATCGGCTTGGAGAGTGTCAATTACAGAGAACGGAAAAACCAAACCACCACTAAGTGAGAAAGAGGGGATCCTAGTAAAAGAAAATAATATGGTCTACGTGAGTACAATGAGTTTATTATAGCAGTGCAAAAAAATCTGAAAAACAATACATACGCGATACATACGTCACTTGTCAGCTCAAATGAACGAAAATAATCATTCCTTTGCACGAACCATTCGCTATTTTCCAATTGGTTTCCGCACGGCTCGCTTTTTTTAAAACTCTGGTGACACGATTTTAAATCCTATAAATATCAATGACTAAGAGTTCAATTTTTTTCAAAAAAAATTATTGAAACAAATCCGAGTCTAAAGGGGTGGACCTTACATTGATTTCTGATCTACCATTTTTAATCACAAATACACCACCGCATGTCAAAGACGTCAGCCATGAAATTGGATAGAAATCAAAAGTACCATTTTTAAATTAACGCACATAACAGTATGCCACAAAACGTACAATTTTCACAAAAATTACATATTTATGATGAAATTGGTAATATCCATGATTGAATTATAACACAAATCATTGGTTCAATATTAAGACATCAATATTTTTTATACCCCACTAGTGAGTGGTTAAATTTAAGAGTTCTTGCTTATTGTAAAAATGTATAATTCTATGAATTTTACTAATAAATTACTTTTTCCCTAAAATTTCCACTTACGAAAGAATATAACAGGTTGCCATTTCTAAAAGAACTTTTTATTATCTTCCATCTTCCATTTTCCATCTTGCGTTTGAAAATTGCTACTTCATTAGTTTCTAAACATGTCACTCAACAGTAACAAAACTGAACCCATATTCATATAGTCACACATTTTTATAGCGGCTTCGTAATAAAAAAATATAAAACACCGACGACAACAAAGAAGATTCCGAAAATGGAAACGAAAACAGAGAAAAAGTTCAGACATGAAGTTGGGAACATCATGTAAATGAATGTCGATAACGACGAGGCGGAGTGAAACCAGGAGGAGGAGGGGAACGAGGAAGACATGGAGGAGGGCGGCGAGGAGGAGGAAGAGTGTTGGAGAGTGTTTTATCTCCTTTAGATTAGTGAGAATACCCGGCAAGGAATTGATATGGCCGGTCACCTTGCCCCCTTCCATGATAACTCTTCCGTTATTAGAGAGTTGTTTGACAATAATATTGTAACATTTGATCGCATTGTCAATAGATTCATTCGGGTTTATCTTAAATTGGATAAAATCCAAATAAGCATACTGACCCTTTTTTTTAAGCCTCTTTTCGAATTGTCCTTCGAGTTCCTTCCAATACTCATGGGCGGTATCACAAGTAATGAAAAGGTCGTGAACCGACGCATTGCAAGATTGCATAAGACCCGTGATGGCGGCAAGATTTTTCCTTTTCCAAAGCTGCCGCGCCTTCCGATCTACTACACCGTGAATCGCTATTAGCGTTAATGTATTTTTTGCCACTAAAAACATCTTTTCTCCGTACACACAAGTCGGATTATGGATCTGATGGTTGCGATTGAAAGCTAAGATTCTCACCTTCCGATTGGCGGTCTTAAATTGAAAATCGGACTAGTGTGTACGGAGAAAAAAAGTTTTAAGTGGCGAGAATATTATTAACACTAATAGCGATACACGGTATAGCGACATCTAAGATCTTCCAAATGTTACGATTCAATTTGAGAATCGCCTAATATTGGACGCGCGCGATATTTCGGTTCGCGTCGACGTCACTTTATTTTAACCGTACAATTAATGTTTCGTGCGCGTACGGCGTACGAAAACATACATACGAAGGTTCGTGGTACAGTGCGCACGAAACCTTCTCTTACCTTCTCTTCTCTTCACGAAGGAGAAAAGCACGCTGCACTCTTCTGCGCGCTTTCTTCTTCCTTCAAGTCTGTCGTGCACTGCACGTTAGTTAGGTGACTATTTAAGTTTTTCGTGTTGCTGCAGTTTATTTAATACAGTTTACATTATCTAGGGATAGATAGAGTAAAGAGGGAAGAGTGAGAGGAAAGGGAAAAAGCCTTGAAAAAGGCTTCGGCCATCTTTTTATATAAAGTTTTTGTGGCCATCTTTGTGTGTATTTATTTTTCTTCCGCTGCATACCATCTCGGTGGTATATTTTACAATTGGTATCGGAGCAGGTATTGCTTCACTTTTAAAGTTTTAAAAGTGGCAAGTGTAGACGCCATGGGGAAGAACAAGAATAAGTCTTCCCCATTCACTCCTTCCTCATCTTCCTTCACTCCATTGGAAACCGAGGATCCACCGGATCCCCCTCAGGCTGCGGCCGAGGCTAGTTTCGGTTTTAATGTTCCTCCTCCACTTGTGCCTCTCAAGCAAGAGACTAGTGGTGGAAGCGGTATCGCCGAGGAACGATTAAAATCACAATTTGATAAGCTCCTCATTCTTATAGAGCAACGGTTCACAAACATCGACCGGAAAATATCGAACACGGTTCGAGGAAATCCGGATCCCGATCCGAACGGTGATGATTCCGGTGCAGAGGATGACAAAGATCCCCCGAAGAAAAATCTCGGAAAGGGGAAAGTGTTAGTCGACAATGACTCGGACTTGGACGAAGAGGATGAACAAGATAACATGTATTCCATGCCGGGGAAAACTGTTGTCTTCAATGGAAATAACTATGCTTCTTGGAAAAAGTACATCAAAACTCAATTGATGTTACGCCATCTATGGAAGGTGGTAATTGGTGAGGAAATGCTTCCGGACATCGATCGGAAAGCTCGGAGAACATGGAAGAGGAAGAACCTTGCGGCCATTGCCGGATTAATGCAATCATGTGCTCCATCAATCCACGACCACTTCCTCACCCACTGATCTGCCCATGAATGTTGGAGGTCACTTGAGAATCAATACGAGAAAGGTGCCCAAAATAAGGGTCAACAAATTTTTGGAGAGTTCATGCAATTTAAAATTAAAACAAATGAATCCATAGATGAAGCCGTAAAACGCTACAATATTATCATAGAACACCTTTTAAATGATAGGAATAAAAGTCAATCGGAATGCGCTCACAAATACTTAAATGTCTCAATGCGGAAGCGATATTAAAATGAAATCAATCATTACAACACATCAAAAGCGCATAATTCAAGATAGAGGGAAATTAAATACTCAATAACATAAACTCATATTAACTCAATCTTTAAACATTACACTTCTCTTAATATATTTCTCCTTAATTGACTCTTGATTGATTCTTAATTGTTATTTCTAACTCACACGATGACTTTTAAACTAAGTCGTGGAAATAATCAAGAACACTAACTCTAGAAGTGTCTAAATGTACTTAGACGTAAATATGGTACAAAACAAAATGAAACTACTAGAAACCAACCTGACAGTCGTGTACGACAAACTTAACTTACGCGAAACGAAACAACTAGACGTATGTCGCGCGAAACGAAACTTCTCGACGTACGGTACTAGAACTTAAACGAAACAAAAAAATAAATCAAACCAAATCAAATCGCGTACACGTGAAACGTACACGCACGAAATATTAAATCAAACGAAACAAAACTGAATTCGCAAAGTGACGCACGACGTCCTAAATCAAACTAAATGAAACATAACCGACGCGCGACCAAATCTGATCCACACTAACTACGAACCAAAATTACGTAAACAAAGATTCAACAATTGTAAATCCTAACAATCCCCCTCTCAATGTTGAATCTATACTAAATCTTAACCAAACTCAAAATAATCCTAACTTAGGCCTTCCTCTCACAAAGACATCATACATAACAGCTTTAGTTAACATGTCCGCTGCTTCTTCACCCGTTGGTAAAAAAATGAACTCAATCTCACCCGCATTTACTAAGTCTCTCACAAAATGCCATTGAATCCTAATGTGCTTAGTCCTCTTATGAAACACTGGATTCTTAGCCAATGCAATACTAGACATACTATCTGAAAACAACTTCATACACTTAATTATAATTCCGAATTCACTTAACATTTCTCTTAACCAAATTGAAACTTTGGCAGCATGGCAAGCCGCCATGTATTCGGCCTCCGTCGAACTTAATGCCACCGTAGGTTGAAGTCTCGAACTCCATGAAATTGCACCTCCACATAATACGAAAACATAATCGGATGTTGACTTTCCCGTGTCGAAGTCTCCACCCCAATCGGAATCGCAATATCCAAAACAATCTAACTCTGAATCCGCCTTATAAACTAAACCATAACTTAACGTTCTAACCAAATATCTAAAAATCCTTTTAACACTCTCCCAATGACACTTTTTAGGTGCTTGACAATACTTACTCAAAATACTAACAGCAGCTGAAATATCTGGTCTAGTTCCAACCCTAAGATACATCAAACAACCAACTGCTTCTCTATAAGGTACATCAATTGTTGGCTCATTTTCTGCTTTACTCAACTGAATTCTAGGATCCAAAGGTGTACTCAAAGGCTTAGCATTCAACATAGAGAATCTAGCTAAGACTTCCCTACAATATTGTTCTTGACTAAGTTTCAAAGAACCAAACTTATCTCTTATCACCTCAATACCAAGAATGTACTTAGCTTCTCCAAAATGTGTAACCTTGAAGAATTTACTAAGAAAACATTTCAATTCCTGAATCCTTATAAGACTATCTGAAATCATAATAAAATCATCAACATACACTGAAAATAATTTGATCAACTCGTTCTCATTTCACGTAAACACCTAAATCCGAAAATGTACGTACAAAACCAAAATCCAAAAGTACCTTGTGAAGACGAGTATACGAAGTCCTTGGTGCTTGCTTAAGTCTATAGAGAGACTTCTTCAACTTCCACACATGTCCAGGTTTGCCCGAAACTCCTTCTGGAATCTTCATATAAACTTCTTCTTCCAATTCTTCATTTAGAAAAGCGGTTTCAACATCCATTTGGTGGATATGCTTCCTCTTAGCAGCAGCAATCGCAATAATCATCCTTAAACTATCAAATTTAACCATAGGTGCATATGTTTTTGTATAATCTATACTATACCTTCTTTCTGCTGAAAACCTTTACTAACTAATCTTGCCTTATATTTGATAATTTCACCTGATGCACCCGTCTTAGTCTTAAATACCCATTTACAATCAATAGCTTTCTTTCCCTCTAGTAAAACTACTTCTTCAAATGTTCCATTATCAATAATAGACTTAAGCTCTTTCTCAAGAGATGGTTTCCTCTTTTCATTCCAATCACTTGATACAACAGCTTCTGAATAGGACTTAGGATCCCCATTTAGAGGCTCACTCAGTAATTGTTATAAAAGAAACTCATTTAATCTAGCATCTGAAATAAAATTGACCGACTTATCCTTAACATTCATATGAAGGGTTAATCTCTCAAGAGCCTTTTCTTTATTCGCTCGATTACTTCTCCTAACAACAACTTCTTTTTCAACAACATCATCTCTCTCTTCTTTCTCACTTACAGATGGCAAACTACATTCACTTCTTTGTCTGCTAAGGGATCTTTCACTAGACTTAGAACTTTGACTTCCATTCTCACTTTTCAAGCTTTCAGAATGAAATTGGGAAGATTCAGATTTCTTACCAACTTTAATAGATTTCTTTTTTTTCAATGGAATTTCTTCATCCTCCTCTTCGTCAATTTCATCATCAATTTTGAACTCCTCTTAATTGCTCTCTTCCTCAAAATCCAAACTTTCTTCTTTATCCTTTATGAACTCCATTGCTTTCGCCAAATCTTCTTGAAACTCCACATTCCTCCATTCGACAACCGTTCGACTAGCGGGATTGAAAATCCTGTATTGACTTGAATTTGGACTATATCCAACAAAAATACCCGTCCACGACGTGGGACTGAATTTTCCCGCTCTATATCTTTTCTCGATGTAGATAGTGGCTCGGCATCCCCAAATCCTCAAATGTCGAACAGCTGGAATCCTGCCACTCCACAATTCTTCAAGCGTCTTATCTTCAGAAACCGAAGTTAGTCTTCTATTACAAATGTAATTTGCTGTAAGAACAGCTTCTCCCCAAAACCTCACACTATGTTTAGTGCTATGTAACATAGCTCTAACCATCTCTTGAAGAGTCCTATTCTTTCTCTCAGCAACTCCATTAGACTCAGGTGAGTATGCAGAAGTAAATTGTTGTTCAATCCCTCTTTTCTGACAAAAGCTTTTAAAAGCAAGAAATTCTCCTCCATTATCTGATCTTACTGCTTTTAACTTTCTATATGTTTCTCTCTCAGCCATTACAACAAATTCTCGAAACTTATATAAGGCTTCTGACTTATGTTTCAACAAATATACCCAACTCTTTCGACTATAATCATCCACAATTACAAAGATATACTTATGTCCTCCTAGACTTAATGGTTTGACGTCACCACATAAGTCTATATGAACAAGCTCAAAGGGAGCACTAGCTTTATACTATACATCTTTGACAGGATGAGATTTTTCAATTTGTTTTCCTTTGCCACAACCATTACAACCTTGAACTTTCTCTCCAAAAACACACTCTAATCCTCTTACTGCTCCACTTTTCATCATATTCTTTATATTAGACTCTGAAGTATGACAAAGTCTATGATGCCATAAACTTAGATCTCCTCTTTCAGAACTTACAACATTGACTGAAATTAATGAACTCTGATCTTTCTGTGGTCTAATCCATTTTAACTTACTTTGCAAACTATCAGTTACATAACCTTCTCCAAATTGATATCCTTCTCTATCTTGGAAAACTATCCTTCCATTTTCAAACGAGGTTACTCTACCACCATTCTTTTGTATTTGAGGAACACTAACAAGGTTTACAACTCCATGAGGAAAATACAACGTATTGTTCAAATTCACTTTCTTTACAACAACTTGACCATTCACATTCTTGACACGTAAATCTAATATGCCATCTGACAGTTCCCACTGTATCTATCGGAACAACATGTCCACTAGCAACCGTAATAGTCTTAGGAACTGTAAGCTTTCTCAAATCCGTAAACAAACTAAGATCACTACAAACATGATGAGTTGCTCCTGAATCAACTATCCAATCTTTATAACTTTGACTCTCACATGCGGAATTTGCAGAATTGACAGCAACATTTCCATCTTCTTTCATTATCATAGAAAAGTTTAGAGACTTATCGCCTTGATCGTCATTAAAATCTGAATAGTGGGTTTGATGTCCTCCTCCACGTGATTGTCCAAATCTTCCACGACCTCGTCCTCGATGTCCACCTCGATTTCTTCCTCTTTTCGAATAGTAAGATGATCCACCTCCATTTCGTTGAAAACACTGAGCACTAACATGTCCCCATTTCCGACAAATATTGCATTGCTTTTCCCTATGCGGACAGTTAGTAGCCATATGTCCGTCTTTATTACACTTATAACAAGTAACATGACTTACATCACCTTCATCGGTATAACCTCTTCCAAATCCTGAATACTGAAAATTGTTTATACCCCCTCTTGATCTAAACCTTCTTCTACCTCCACGACCACGTAGAGAATATACCTCAGACGTGTCACTGAGGTTTACATTGCCATTTCCAAATCCTCTACCATCTTTCTCTTTACTCTTTTCTGCACCTTTTATAAGGTTAATAGCGAAATCAAAAGTGGGTTTTTCTGTAGACCTTGTAACTTCTATTGTAATATCAAACTTAGATGGTAATCCATTCAGAAACACAAATACTTTTTCATCTTCAGGAGGAAACTTTCCTGCGCTATTCAATTGCTCTATCAAAACATTAAATCTTTTTAGAGCATCATCAATTGACTCATTACTCTTCATCCTAAACTGAATAAAGTCTTGAAATACATAATTAGACTTAGTTGTAAATCCTTTCTCATACAAATTTTGTAGATGAGTCCAACAAGCATAAGCCGTATCATGAGTTAACATATGCTCATGAACTGAACTACTACTACTCTGAAGTAAGGCAGTAAGGCAGTCATAGCTGCCATATCTTTAGCATCCCACTTTTTCCTTCCTTTTGTATCTAATAGTCTTTTCTCTTCTCTTGTAAGTATTTTCCACAATTTCTTTGGAGTAAAGGTTCCTTGAATATATCTCTTCCATACAGGATAATTATTTCCATTTAAGCATGATAGTCTTAGACGACACCTTATAATCTAACTCTTCATCTGAACTCGACTCATCATCATCATCATAAAAAGGTACTTTTATTTTGCCATTTTTACTCTTCTTATAACTCTCATCATCTGAATTGCCCCCAAAAGTAGGAGTTTTACCGAAAGATTGTCCTTCTCTTTTTGCCTTTAGAAATTCGTAAAGTTCCTCCATAGTCGTTGGATCAAATTGAATAGTGAGACTCTATTTCGCCATTGATAGCCTCTCCGATTCTCCAACTCCAAAAGTGACTTCAGTGTCTTCTCTCTTTGCGAAGTATTCCTCCACCATCACTTATACACTCTTAATCAATTCTTAACTCCAATCTAAATAAACAATGCTCCGATACCAATTGATAGGAATAAGAGCCAATCGGAATGCGCTCACAAATACTTAAATGTCTCAATGCGGAAGCGATATTAAAATGAAATCAATCATTACAACACATCAAAAGCGCATAATCTAAGATAGAGGGAAATCAAATACTCAATAACATAAACTCATATTAACCCAATCTTTAAACATTACACTTCTCTTAATATATTTCTCCTTAATTGACTTTTGATTGATTCTTAATTGTCATTTCTAACTCACACGATGACTTTTAAACTAAGTCGTGGAAATAATCTAGAACACTAACTCTAGAAGTGTCTAAATGTACTGCGACGTAAATGTGGTACAAAACAAAATGAAACTACTGGAAACCAACCTGACAGTCATGTACGACAAACTTAACTTACGCGAAACGAAACAACTAGACGTATGTCGCGCGAAACGAAACTTCTCGACGTACGGTACTAGAACTTAAACGAAACAAAAAAATAAATCAAATCAAATCAAATCGCGTACACGCGAAACGTACACGCACGAAATATTAAATCAAACGAAACAAAACCGAATTCGTAAAGTGACGCACGACGTCCTAAATCAAACTAAATGAAACATAACCGACGCGCGACCAAATCTGATCCACACTAACTAGGAACCAAAATTACGTAAACAAATATTCAACAATTGTAAATCCTAACATTAAATAATGGTAGAGTCATCATGGATGAGGATAAACTTACCGGTCTATTAAAAGCACTTCCAGATAAAATGCTTCACTTACGACAAATTTTACAAATTCGTGATAATTGCACCTATGGCTTTGCAGTCAACTATCTCAAAACTGCAAAGAAAGAGGATAAAGAATCTAGAGGACCAAAAGATTGAGGAACCTTAAATGTAACCTCACCCGATGCCACGGAACTTAATTTTCTCCGTGGCAAGATGCCACGGAACTTAATTTTCTCCGTGGCATAGGGGGCGGTAAAGGTGGTGGTCTTAGGGGAAATGGAGGTCCTAGAAATCAAGGAAATAGAAACCAAAAACCACAGATTGATAATATGACATGCTTTAGGTGTAAACAAACCGGCCATGGATCTTCCACATGTCCGGATAAAGACAAGGAGTGCTATTTTTTTGGAAAGTTAGGCCACATCTCCACCCATTGCCTCTCTCGACTCAATGGAGGCGGTGGTGGTCGCGGCGACCGTTAAAGTGGACGCGGTGGTGGTCGAAATGGTGGAAGAGGTGGCGGCCAAGGAGGATGTGGTGGCGGCCATGGAAATTTCTTCGCGAATTTCGAAGGAGGAGAAGGGAGCGCACAAATGTTTTCAATTTTGAACCTTCATTTGATGTCTGATGACGTCGACACCAAAGAAGTAGTGTGGGTTATTGATTCCAGTGCTTCGCACCACGTGTGTAATGATGCTACGCTATTTTCAGGTATGCGTTAACTTACCACACTGAAACGCATATCTGTGGCAAGTGGCCACGTAATACGTAATTCAAGTTGGTACAGTGGGTACTCTACCCTTACATTTTGTTACGTACGAACTTGGAGGCGTGGAAAAACTTAACGCAACAAAACTAACGGACGTACTATTTATTCCAGATGGTACTACGAACCTACTCTCTGTACCGCAGATTCAACGAACCGGCTGCAGCGTCATTTCGCATGGCAACGGTACCATACAAATTATGAAGGAAAATGGGATCGTCGTTGGCGAAGGCGTCTTGACCGACACCCTTCACAGCACGTTATTTTGGCGGCGGCCACCAACGGATTCACTCATTGGCGGCGTATCTACTCAAATGCCGATTCACAAGGAGGACTTAAGCTTATGGCATCATCGGATGTGCCATACCTCGGAGGGAAATTTGAAGAGAATGATCAAGACATCATGTGTTCGCGGTCTTGATCTCACATCCGGAAAAAGGTAAATGGATGCAAAGGGTGCAGCCAAGGACGGCAAATCTACAAGTCGCATCCGGCTAAGGACATAAATTATCGATCAAAGAATCCATTGGAACTCGTACATATCGATTTATGTGGACATATCACACCGACAAGCATTGGGGGAAATCGATATGCCATGGTGATTGTTGATGATTTTTTCCCGTTTTTCTTGGGTTTATGTTCTCAAGAAGAAATCCGATGCTTATGGAAAATTCAAAGAGTGGCATATCATGGTTGAAGACAATCCGATTGAAAATTAAAATCGGTCCGATCGGACAATGGTGGAGAATTTGTGATTTTCGAAAATTATTCTAAGGAGTGGGGAATTAGGCAACAATTCACCGCTTCATATTCTCCCGAGTCAAATGGGGTAGCCGAGAGGAAAAACCGAACATTACAAAAAATGTTTCGAGCTATGGTATACTCTTCCGGCAACAAAATGTTTTTATGGGGAGATGCGATCTTAACCGCCAACTATATTTGCAATCGTCGTCTTACTTCAATTTCCGGAGAGAAGACACCTTATGAGCTTTGGAATGGACAAAAGCCGACTATTCATCATCTCCGTATTTGGGGATGCAGTGCTACGGTCTATATCGAGCGGCCTAAGCGAAAAGAGAAATTTGCACCAAAGAGTTGGCCGGGAACTTTTATCGGATATAGTTCGAAAGGAAATTTATATCGAGTATTTGATCCTATTCGTCACGTCGTAGAGGAATCCCGAATTGTGGACTTCCATGAAGATTTGCAATCCGCAATTCGTTCATCGGAGGAATTAAATCGGAATTTGGACTTCCATGATATGCATGAAATTGAAGCATTTCCGGACATTGATGAATCGGATTCCGATCTGGAAAATGACTCAAAAGACAATCCTGAGAAATCTCGATCTGAAGTACAAGAAACTCCTTTCATTGAATTTGACAACTGAAGTGACACCACTCATGACTCTCGAATGTCTACAAATACTCAAAAATCGGAGAGCTCAAAATCAAGCAAATCAAGTGGAAAGGTGATTGAAATTGAAAAGGAAAAGGAACCCGAAATTATGCTTCGACGAAGCAATAGAGATAACAAAGGAAAAAAACCGGTTCCCTTTATTGAGAATTCCCATTACTTCATCTCCGATTCGAAAGAATCGGATCTAATTTTATAGCAATCATTAGGTACCAATTTAGTCAGAGATCCTCAATCATACTCGGAGGCGAGAAATTCATGTGATTGGGAGTCTAAGAGGAAACCGGCTTGGGAGAGGGAATTTAATTCAATTGTGGAAAATCGAACCTTTGAGGAAGTAATTTTACCGAAAGATAAAAAGGCAATCGATGCCAAGTGGGTCTTTAAAACAAAAACATGTGCTTCGGGAGAGATAATTAAATACAAGGCACAGCTTGTATGCAAGGGATTTCAGCAACGAGATGGGGTCGACTATACGGAGACATATGCACCCGTTGTTAAAATCGACTCATTACGCATGATTATTGCAATTGCTGTCGCAGGACAGAAACATGTCCACCAAATGGACGTCGAAACGGCCTTATTGAACGGCGAGCTTGAAGAGGAGGTTTTTATGAAAGTTCTAGAGGGCGTGACGTCACAGGAAGGAAAAGTATGGCGCCTCTATAAATCTCTCTATGGGTTGAAGCAGGCACCTAAGACTTGGTACCTGCGCCTACATAAAGTCTTACTCGAATTTGGTTTCATCCGTACGGTCTCAGGTTCTGGCGTGTACGTAAAAGACGAAGGCGTAGATGAAACGATATTTTCGGTCTACGTGGACGACTTTTTAATGACGTCTGACAGCTTGGATTTAATATGCAAGTTAAAGGCGTACTTGCGCCTACATTTCAAAGTAATCGACCTTGGGGAGGTACGGTATATTTTGGGAATCGAAGTGATTCGATTCGCCAACGGCAATATAAAATTAAGTCAAGCTCAATATCGCCGCGAAGTGTTAACTAGGTTTTCTATGCTTGACGCGAAACGTACTCTAACACCGTTAGATTCTAAGGTACAGTAACAAAAGTGTGACCACGAACCTACGGTTGACGTCCCATTTCGTGAGGCGATTGGGAGTCTTATGTACCTAAGCGTAGGTACACGACCAGATATTTCGGCGGCAGTATCAGTAGTCAACCGATTTTGTCAAGCGCCAAAAAGGGCGCACTGGGAGGCGGTCAAGCGAATCTTTCATTATCTTGCAGGGACAATGGAAATCGGCTTGACGTACAAATATGGCGATTCGCTAGAGTGCATCGGCTATTACGATGCCGATTGGGGAGGAGATTTTGATACAGGAAAATCTACTTCGGGATACGCTTTTGTTTTCGGTGGGGCAACAATCTCATGGAGTTCTCGCCTCCAACCAACTGTCGCTTTAAGTTCCACGGAGGCGGAATACATGGCCGCGTGTCACGCGTCCAAGGCTTCAGTTTGGATAAAAGAAATGTTAAAAGAATTAAAATTTCCTATTGGTTGTTTGACTATGTTTACGGATAGCATGAGTTCTATGGCTTTGGTTAAAAATCCAGTTTTTCATAAACGTACAAAACACATACGCATACAATGGCATTTCGTACGAGATCTTGTGATGGCGAAAGAAGTGGAGTTTAAGTTTGTGACAACTTTGGATGAAGCTGCTGATATGCTGACGAAGGCGGGGGCAGCCCAAATTAGGGTTGGTGTAACGACGTTGACAATTCTCTAATTGAGAGGGGGATTGTTACGATTCAATTTGAGAATCGCCTAATATTGGACGCGCGCGATATTTCGGTTCGCGTCGACGTCACTTTATTTTAACCGTACACTTAATGTTTCGTGCGCGTACGGCGTACAAAAACATACATACGAAGGTTCGTGGTACAGTGCGCACACAACCTTCTCTTACCTTCTCTTCTCTTCACGAAGGAAAGAAAAGCACGCTGCACTCTTCTGCGCGCTTTCTTCTTCCTTCAAGTCTCACGACGAGTAACGCGACCTTTGCATTAGCTTGTCGTGCACTGCACGTTAGTTAGGTGACTATTTAAGTTGTTCGTGTTGCTGCAGTTTATTTAATACAGTTTACATTATCTTGGGATAGATAGAGTAAAGAGGGAAGAGTGAGAGGAAAGGGAAAAAGCCTTGTAAAAGGCTTCGGCCATCTTTTTATATAAAGTTTTTGTGGCCATCTTTGTGTGTATTTATTTTTCTTCCGCTACATATCATCTCGGTGGTATATTTTATACCCAAGACGACGCAGAACCAAATGAGCCTTCATGAATTTCTTCCGAATTTGGTAGTTAGATCCGTTGAAGAGAACGATCTTCCACTTCATATATCGAATCGGCTCCTCATCATCGGTCTCCTCATCTAGATCCGTATCAACTTCAAACACTTGTTTCCCCTTGCAAAGGATCTCCCTTCTCTCCTCCTCTTTCTCTACTCCTCCATCCGAACCTCTTTTGAAGGGATCAAAGATCGGATCTTCAACCACCTTGACTTTCCCCTTTCAGTTTGCGTTTTTCAAAGATCCTTTGATCCACGTGGTGTGGAAAGCCGTCAAATATCTCATGAAGCCGATCTTCCATCAATCATCCCTTCTTCCTTCTCTTTCCCACTTTTTGAAGTGGATCCGGAGGGGAAAACACATCAAAAGCGGTCCCTCCGGATCCGAAGTATTTCACACTCTGATCCGGTGATGAATCCGATTGATCGGGTGGATTCGGTAAAGGAGCCACGGTCAGAGAAATTGGAGGTGCCATCCTCGACGTGCTCTCGAGAATAGTGATACGAGATGTCGACATGCTTAGTGCGTTCATGGTGAACCAAAATCTTGATCAATACGATGACGCCATAAGGGTCGGAGAAGATAAGAGTAAGAGTGGAGGGTGAAAAACCGAGATTTGGCAAGAAGGAACCGGAGCAGACAGTCTCCTTGGAAGCATGGCAAGCAACCATGTATTCGGTCTCAATACTGGAGCAAGCGGTGTAGGTTGGAGCAAGCAATAATATGCTGGAGCAAGCGATAAGATTGTTTCCTAGAGGACTACGAAATAAGCCTATTGCCCAAGAAAAATCACAAGCCAAAAGAGGAACGGAGAGAGAGAGCTGATATTGGGCCCAATCTGAATCAAGAAAGTCAAGGAGGGCAGTAGAACCAAAGGATGAGTAAGTGGGGCAAATGGATTTAGTGCCTTGGAAACAGCGAAAGACCCATTTAGCGGTTGTAAGATGGTCGAGAGAATCTCACTGAAGAAATTGACTAGGCTTCATGACTTCATGACTTCAATGTCAAGGGAAGGCAAAGAGTCTTAGAGGAGCGATTTTGGAGAACTTAGATTTTAAGGTAATAGGTAAGTTCACGGAGGTTACTCATGTCAAAATGACGTTGAAAAAAGAGTTTGACTGTTTAAATTTTAGGAAGAGAGGGACCAACAAACATGAGGTCATCAACAAACATAGCAACGATGATTAAAAAAGCAGCAGAGTCATGTGAATAGGTGTTGAAATCAACATCAATACGAGTGAAGCATTTTAGCTTTATAATGTCATCGATATTGTGATCCCACACGCAAGGGGACTGTTTCACACCAAAGATGGTAGACGCAAGTGGACTGTTTCACACCAAAGATATCTTCAATCAGGTGACAGTGGAAGTGTTCAGAGCCAAGGGAGACATGTTTTATAATTTGTTGTATATTTATGTTTTTTGAAAGGACACCGTTCAAAAAGCATTTTTTACATCCACCTGGTGGACATGAAAGTCATGTTTAACACTCAATACAAAGAGGGTGCGAATTGAAGTGAGGCGAGCAACCGAAGAGTATGATTTGGTGAAGTCAATACCTTCAATTTGGAAAAAGCCATTAGACACCAAGCATGCCTTGTATTTGTCAACATATTTGTCTAGTTTCTATTTGACACGGAAGACCCACTTAGAAACAATGGTTTTTCGGCCTCGAGGAAAAGAAACCAGGCTCTAAGTGTTGTTGGATAATAGGGTAGAATACTCTGCGTCAACGACAATTTTCTAAATTGGGGAATCACGGCGTTTGAAAATGGATTTGAGAGGGAGAGAAACGGTGATTTCAAAGGCGTCAGTTGAGTAAGCGCAAGCGAGTGATACATGACTCATGGTTTCAATGAGGCGGAATGGAGGGCCATGATTTTGAGAGAGTTTTGACGAGAGGGATCGGAAGGGAAAAGATTGGGGGATAAAAAAAGGAGGGAATTCAAAAGGCGGAAGTGTTAGAGAGTAAAGTAGCAAGAAGAATGGAAAAGAGAGGATTGTCATCAGAAGCAGGGGTGAGGAATTGGTAGGTGGAGGATGGGATTGTTGGAGAGGATGGAGGCATCCGTGGAAGGGGGGGAAGGTAGAGACCGACTGGGAGGGGAAGAAATAGAGGGGGAGGAGGAGGGGAGGATTGGTAAAGCTGCAGAAACTAGAGGAAGTGGAAAGAGGGAGAAACAAAATCGGGAATAGTATGAAAGGAGGTTTGGTGTGGTGGAGGGGGAAAAGAAAGGTACGGGTAAGAAGAAAATGTAGTGGAGGCAAAAGGGACAAGAGGTCGAGAGATAGTTTTGAGGAAAGGTAATTCATTGAAGGAAACATCACGTGTAGTGATCAAACGACATAGGAAAGGGCACCAGATGCGGTGTGCCTTAGATTTTGGAGCATATCCGAAAAACGTGCTGCAAAACGCGAAAGTGCCCATCTTTCCGGTGGATTGGACGAGGTCCTTGTACCAAGCTTCGCAACCAAAGGTATCAAGGTGGCCGACATCACGTTTTGATAAGGACTACGCTTCCATATGAGTAACGTTAGGTGTAGCGCTGGTAGGACATAAGTTGCGAAGATACTTAGCGCATATAAGGACCTCAACCCAAAAGGTTAACCACAAGTTGCAAAAGGCAACATGAAGCGAGCCATTTCAACTACGGTACGATCATACATTTTAACAACTCCGTGTACGACAAACTCAACTTAATTAGGATTCCTTGGAGAGCGAGATAGGTAGAAGAATGGTGAGACGTGAATTCGCCATCGTTGTCGATTTGTAAAGTTTTGATGTGCTTTTGGTGGAAAATTTCTGTAAGCGCTTTCAAATTTTGAAAACGGGCAAAAACGTCAAACTTGTGACATATGGTGTTGACATGACAAAAATGTGTGGGATGATCAATGAAATTAGCAAGGTACAATGATCCGCTTTCAGTTACGCGTGCGTATGGGGCCGCATTCGTCACCATGAATGAGAGCAAGTGGTTTTATGACAATTTTTTTCTTACAATAGAGTATTGAGGTAGATATTTTCATTTAATACACATTTGTCAAAAATCCAAAATTTTGCTAGAAAATAATTCTAGTCGAATTACAAGATTTTAGCCCTATTTAAGTGGCCTTACCTTTAGAAGGGGCCAAAGTAGAAGAAAATACCTAAGATAGAAAAGACAAGGGATAAAATTTGAAAGAGATGAAACAACTAATCCATACTTCCTTGAAGGTATCAAAAAACACGTTTTGCCGCTTGAAGGTGAGTAACTAGAGCACAATAGGAGAACTGAGGAAAGAGGCAAAACAACAATACAAATATCCGGCCGAGTGTCGAGCATAGTATATATCAACTTCCCAACGATAGAACAATAGAGGGGGCCTATATCTCCTTAGGCATTCCCATCGGAGGACACTTTAGTGAGAGAGGTATTGGGATATAGAGGAGTACGCGCATAATTGCAATCGGCCATATCAAAACTTTCAAGGAGATTAATAATGTAATGCTCATGACTCGTATTATATGTATAATACGTGCAGGCTTGTTGGACAACATTGTGATGCCTTGACATTTTGGGAATTCATCCTTCACCCATCCTTTCCACTTTACGTTTTACCACTCAATTCGTTGTCGCCTTTAATTTAAGGCTTGACCTACATCCTGGCTCTCTCTTTTGCCCACGTGATCGTGTGCTTGGGCTTGATGGTGCCCATTTACTTCGTTGCTTTTATGCGGAAGAGTTCATTTAAGCACACACACTATTCTCACCACCCTTGCCATTAGTGCTTTTGAGGGGGGCATTCTATCCATCGAGAGGTTGCATGCACTATTCGTTCGCGACAAATTGCTTTTGTTTTGCTCGATGGTGACCATCGTATTTTCGGTGACATTGTTTCGACAATGTCTTGTTGGAGTAACATGATGTTTTTAAGGAGCGTGATTATGCACATCGCAATGTTATGGATGACTTCATTTCAATTGACAGGGGAGATATTTGGCTGTTTGGCAACTTCTTTGAATGAGTTTCTTTGTACTTGTGGTCGGCGTTCTTCGAAGAGGTTGGGCCATAGGAGCTTGGCGTCTTCGCTCCCCATTTTGTTTTACATACACTATGGATTTACTACAAGTGCCGACTTCTATCATTCTTCAATTTACTTTGATCTAATGGGTCGTCTACGTGTTTTATAAGTCCCTCACCCTGCACCCCCAAGTATAGTAGATTTTTAAGGTTACATCCAGTGGTGCTCTAGTTACAGTGAGTTTCAGTCAGGTAGTTTTGTTTTATGGTACGCTATCTTGTTGTTGCTTTGTTCTTCTTGATTTTGTTTCACATGATTTACTCGCAATATGTACCACATTTAGAGTGATAGTACCGTATGTGCTTTTCAGTGTAAAAAGTACGGATAACACACGTGTTCTCTGATTCCACACTGTATTCAATTATTGAGCTTCATTTTTGCCTTTGGGTTTTCCAGTTTTGTCTCTTCCTCTCATTTTTTTGTTCCCATGTACTCGAGTGGTTTTATATCGTGCTTTTTTAATAATGTCTTGTTATCGTTTTCTCTACATATACACATTTGCATGTATGTTTGTGCAACAACTTGTATTCTTTTCATTTAAATTTGTGAAACTTAATATACATATATACCTACCTCAAATTAAAAATGCAAATAAACAAACGATGAGGTGATAAAAAAAACAGTCTTTTGTTTTTTTTTTTTTTTTCCTTTCTTCGTTTTTAGGTTACGAAGAACAAAAATGTTAACATTTAGCATTTAGATGTTTACATCGATGTTTAACATTCAACATTTAGACCACAAACCTTCAAAAAAAAAAACCAAACATTCCCACCTCCTTTCTTCAAAAAAAATAAAAGACGAGTACTAAGAGTACTTTCGCAATTAACCGAAACTTAGTCTTGTTACTTTGTTTTTTAGCGAAGATTCTCCGTACAATTTTCAGAGCATTCGGATGAAAACGCAAATAACTTGTTACTTAAAAATGTGACTTACGTAGACGTGTACGAAACAATGTGACAGTTGAAGTGGTACACGAAATGAGGCGAACTCAACTTCAATTTGAGGCGTCTCTCCGCACGCTGTACAATTTTTGTGACTTCGCAATGTCCGTACACCACATTGTCGACGTGTCGAAACAAATAAAATACCTTTCGAAAAATGCGGTTTCGTTTTTCGTCTTCCCACTTGCCGACAGGTGTCCAATGTTTTTCCACGCCGCATGTGTGAAGACACGTGTGCTTGAGAGAGATGGCCCTTGTACGGAAATCAGCGCACGGAAAACAGTACACGCAGGCTGGAAACGTGCAGAAAATTGTATAAAACTTCCGACACGTGCGACAACATCTGCCTACTCGATCACTTTATGGAACTTCATTTAATTTTATGTAAAGTTTGAACATGAGCTGGAAGGACGCGAAAGTGGGTCGAAATGCGGTAGACGACAAATTGCATCACGCTAGACGACAAACTGCAGTATACATAAAGTTTAAGGGTAACGCAACTTGTACGGTGGTAATTTCAATTTTTTGGTACGGCTGCGGATTTTCTTGTTTTTTTCTAAGTTATGGAGGAAAACAACAGAAAATTATTGTAACTTTAGCACATGCGAAAGTACCCTAACCCGACCATGTATAATAAAGTTGCAATGATACAGCAAAAAAGATACACTCAATAATCTCAAAATGTACACATTATAAAACAAAATGGAAAAAAAAAAAAAAATTATCGGATATTAGTATTAAGGAAAAAATGCACTAAATTGAACAAACTAAATGGGAGTCATAACTTTACACACTTTCACATGGTAGGAACTTCTTATAGTTTAAATTCAAAGGAAATTTTAAGGAGATTTGACTTAAATTTGAAAAAAACGTTGGAAAATTTTTGAACAACTGAAGGAGAAATTTCTAGGAGATGTGACATTACACAATGTGAAAAACCCCATTTGTTGCCCAAAACCCCAATCAGTCCCAAAAACCCCATTTAGTGCCAGACACCACCTCCTCCAATCACAGCTCCCGCTGATTCCGCGTTTGACTTTAAAGGATTGGGCACATAAGCCGAAGGAGCCTTTAATTTGCCAATGATTGCCTGTGATTTAAAAATAAATCAACAAACAAATCAATAAATTAACAATAAAGAAAAATAAATAGACTATGTGTGGGTATTTTTATTTATATATATATATATATATATATATATATATATATACACACACACAAAATCCCAGGTTCAAAGATTTAGGAAAGGTCCACACAAACTTGTCCAAACAAAGTTACAGTGTTCATGGTATATAGTGTGGATAATCGTGAGCAAGTAGATTTTCCAGGGTTTTGCAGGGATTTCTAGAGTTTTAGGGTTTTGAAGAGGGTTTTTTTAGGGTTTTTAAGTCCAGTAGTTTTGACTGAGTTTATTTGTACAAGAGTCTTTTGTGGGTTTATCGGAACCAAACAAATTGTTGTGGAACATTTGCTAAACACATGAGTTTAGTGTGGTCCTCTTGTTTATTATCCACATTAAAATCAGAAAATTACCGAGGATACCATGCTCCCCTCCGTGTGAAAAAAAAAGTACATTTTTATTATTATTGTCATATAATACAAAGAATGTACCACAACAAACTGTGTGTTGTATATATATAATTATTATTATAATTACAATTATATATATACAATTATCGGTTCAGAAAAAATGAATCTAAGATTTCCAAAACATAGATTCAAGAAAACATAACATAGGAATCCCAGTTCCAAAACATTATTGTTTAAAAATCCGACACCTCACAAAAAATTCACATTTCCGTCCACAATTCCGTCCAACCAAAATGGACCAATGTTGCTCAAATTTACTCACAAATTGCAAATCTCAACAGTCCTCTCCTTTTTCGAAAATCATTTATTTTTTGAAGTAAATTTCTTTGTTTTGCAAATCAATTTCTCCTTTCAAAGACCCGAATTCATTCATTTTGAAAAAAACATTCATTTTCCCAAATTAACTTAAAATCAACATTCAAATTTTACTAAAATCCCGGAAAAGAAAAAAAGAAAGCTAAAAAAAGTTAAAAAAAGTAAAAAAAAATGAAAAAAAAAGTGAAAAAGTTGAAAAAAGTGGAAAAAAAAGTGAAAAAAGTGGAAAAAAAAAATGGAAATTTGTACCTGAGGAAGAAGTTTCTTAACCACGGTTACCATCCAACCCGCATTTGTACTAACGATCGCGGCCGTCGGTTTAATAAGACGAGATTTTAATTCGGCCAATCCCGGATGATCGTCGAGAAAAGCCGGTTCTACGACCAACCACACGTCACGACTTCTCTGTTCCCTGTAAACGAAACCGTTACAAAAAAGGAAAGTGTTAAACAACGGAAAAGTGTTAAAACAGTTACAAATACCGGAACCATTACAAGGCGTAAACGTAGATTCAATAATTGTACGTCTTAACATTGCACAGGTTTGGAGGACATTTTTGAGGGATGTAGGCAAGATCCATGATTTGGGAAACAACAAAAATGCATCACATATATGCCAAATCACGATCATTTAGACAATCAAAATCAGCTAATGTCAACCTCAAGGAAGTGAATCGAGTTCAAGATTTACAACCAAATGCCAACAATCTTGACCAATTTTTGGACGAGATAAAAGAGGGCAACAAATGAGCACAATAGCACTGAAGTTCACTTGAAGTCTCCAGGTTGATTTTTTGGCTTAATGCTTTTATCAAAGCCCGGTTCACCATAATATACTCGAAAAGTCCGATAACAGGTTCCAGTACAGCCGTACGCATTCAGATTTTCAAAAAACGTGCATTTGTCTTGGGGAATAAGACCAACATTATTTGCGACAATGGATCCCGGTTGACCGATAACACTCCCGTCGAGGTCTTTCATGACAATGTAGTTTGCAACTTCCCCCAGATATTTAGTCACGTTTGTCGCCTGCAAAACATCCCATAAAAAATCATTGGATGAGTGTTTGTAACTTTGTTAAGCTGTTGTTCAGAAGTTCTTGTTACATTTTAATTGTTGTTTGGGCATCGAATCTTGTGATTGGTGGCCTGAATTTATTTTGGTTCTTCGCTGGTTCACCGTTTATTGCTAAAGTTTGGTCGATGTTATTCATGAGCAAAGTCTATATTCTTGTTTTATTGAGCCATTAGCATTGATAACACAATTATGGAATAATATTTCACATGGAATAATGGTGAAGCTGTAGCAATGCTCGCAGTTCCTCTTATGCGGAGAATCTATAAATTTAGAAATTTCTGATGGGGTAGAGACTACAAATCGAGATTGGTAGGAAATTCTTAGGCGAAACTAGCAATATCTCATATGGGTTAAGATTGGAAAGCACTGCAAAAAACTGGAAGTGTTACCTCGTAAAAAGCTGTTTCAGGTGGAAAATACAACGAATTGCTGTCGTAAAACTGGAGGCCCTGCAGTTAAAACGGAACATGGACAAACATGGAAAGTCAGAAAACACTTTTTGATCTGTCATAAAATTAAACTGAGGGAATGTCAAAAGCCAATTATCATTTTTCTAGCTTAACATCAGGCCACTGTCCAGTTTCACAAAAAAACAAAAAGGAATGGCCCGCTGATACTGACAGAAATACACTGCCCAAGTCTTGGTTATGAACTTATGGGACCGTTTAATAGTATTGTATATTGTCTGCAGTCTCATGAGAATGCCATATGCTGGATCGTCATATTGAGGGGTTCATGGAAAAATGCAAAAGACTGGAATGAGCATCAAGAGAATTTGAGGGACACGTTTAGGGAGAAAAATTAGAGAGAGAACTTACTCTCAAACTGAATTGGGGATTGAAAGAAGATCCCAAAATTGCTGGTGGGACAGGAATTATAGCGACAGACTTTCCGGGTTTAGTACACGGCGAATTGTAGTTCGAAAACCTGATAAAATCACAGGTTCCACAATCAGTCCGGTATAAAAAAAAACACCTACTTTGTGCCTGTTTAAACTGGTTCAGACTTTCAATTTTTTGTTTTAATTTTGTCTTATTATTGTTTTGTAAAATAGGCGTGCTTTCCCTTGAAATCACACATGACGGAATCAAAAGCATACGTACTTTGAGTAAGAAACTTTGTTGGGTAATGTGTGTCCGGTGATTCTCCTCTCTTGACTGATTTGAACTCCATAGTAAGGGTCGGTCAAATATCCGGAATGTGTTCTTCCGAGGTCGTTGGAGGCCAGTGGCATGCTGCAAAGAATAAAAGCAGAGAATGTTAAAACAATGCATTTTCTAATTCCTAATTTGTCTCTGATTTGACTATTCCAGATTGCTGTGTTTTATGTTAGATTTCTGTGCTACTTTAACTCCGCAATTTTTTTCTTTTTCTATTCCGATGTTCAACCCTTTTTGGGACTCCATGTCGAGTAAGTTAAGCAGGGAAACTTCGGAAATGGTTGAATAAAGATAAGACAAAAAAAAAGAGATTCAGGAGTAAAATGTAGAGGATCAAGAGCAGAGTCAAAAGCAAAATAAGTAAATATTCGAGAATAAAAACTTAAATAAGATAATTGAAAAATTTCAAGTAAAATACTCACTCGCAGCCGATTCGCGGCATACATGTCGAATAGAAGCCTCTTGCATCTTTCTTGGTACATGAGGTTGGATTTCCATAGTTTGTGGTTAGACGAACAAATCTCGAATTTGTCACATGGATCGCTCGACTTTCAAGAATTAGAATTCCGACTCCGCAGTCCGCAAAAGTACCGCTAATAGTGAGGGATTGGGATAAATGTATAAGCATCCTGAAAAAGAAAGAATCATAAAAAATTAGTATTGGCCACGAATAATAAACTCTTTTGAAAGGACCGACATCTGCTAGACTGCGACGAAGAATTTGAAAAAGCAACCGTTTTGAAGTTTAAGATTTAAAGCTTTTATGAGAACCATACAACTGGCCGAAGGAAAATCGCATACCTTACCCACGAGATACTTGCTTATAAATAAGATTGTCCTCCAACTTGTTTACTACCGTCTGCAAAAACCACCCGGAACACATTCTTTCTTTCCCATCAAACGAGGACGAAGCAGCTGAATGTTTTGTTCATAAAATAGGATCTTTCCCATCAAACGAGGACGAAGCAGCTGAATGTTTTGTTCATAAAATAGGACCAAAAACAAAAAGGTCTCAATTTAGAAAAAAAGAACTCACCGACTTGACAGGTCGAAAGCCGTCAGGATAAGTTTTCATTCCTACATTATGGCAAGAATGTGCGACGTTTCCTTTAAACAAAAGAACTGGAGTTTCATCGGGATTGATTTTACGCAATGAAACTATGTTTTTAGAATTCCCTCTGACTGTTTTCCTGGTGTCCCGCCAAAATCTGAAAACAGGCACAAAAAAGGAAAGAGCAAGCCGTAAGGATACACAAACGGAGGGATTCTTGGATTACCTCTCGCAAACAGGAATTGTTTTTAGGAAATGGATGATTATGACATAAAATACATTTGTGATGTTCACCTACATGTTATGATATGAAAACGATGCGATCGAGAAGAATTGATTGTCTATTGAAATGTTATTGTCTTTGAAAACTGGAAAAAAAATGGTTAGCAATGCCGGATTATATGATTGGGAGAACTTACCCGGAATCCAGGGATCCAACAGCTCTAATGTTTATAAGTATGTTTCCCGGAGCCGAAATCCAATACAATGCCGGGTTTACGTCTGTTTCTCCGCTTATGTTTTTCGTAACTAACCGCAGAGGAAAAGAAGAAGAAAACCGAAAAAAAAACTGTATCAATCATCTTCCTTCACAAACCTGCCTATCATTTCAGCTCAACTTGTTTTCTGGACAAGTTTGACAAGTCAATCAAGCAAAATTTGAATTCGTTTGAATAAAACTGAAGTCGTACAAATTAACAAAGTCATAAGTGATCAAATTAATAAAGTCATAAGTGAAATTATACTAGCTTTACAATAATTATTATATTAGGAAGGGAAGTAGCAAATAGTTTTTGAGCATAAAGCAAATCTTGGTTTTTTATTCACCTCTGTTTCCGGTAATTGCAATATTGGAATCGAAAGTATTGTTTTGCTCTCCTCCCTCCTTCAGAGAGAAGCAATGGCCGCTGGTGTTGAAAGCCACATTCTCTTTTATAGTGATGTTGTGAGTGGCATGTACCACGAGGCATCTCTGAGAACGAGAGGGACAGAAAATGAGCGAGGAAATGTGAGAGAGAGGAGAGGAGAGAGAGAGGGAATCGGAAAGAGAGAAGAAGGAAGTGGCAGGGAGGGGACAAGAGAGACACTTTGATACCAATTTATGTATGTAAAAAGAGAATTTCAAGAGGGAGAGAAAAAGAGAGCGGGAAAGATAGAGAGAGAGAGGGAGGACGGGTGAAATGGATCATCCACCTGTTTGCTTTGATGGATGGAATTTTTAACGGCGATGGTTTGGGGACTACTACCAATCACATGGAAATGCATACTGTAACGTCCCAATTTTCCTTGTTGACCCATTTTGTAAAACTCCACTCCTTCAATAAATTGTGGCGGATCGGGTGTCCTAAAAATCCAGAAATGTCCACCTACATACATGAAACATAAACAAATGTAACATTATAAAAGTGAAAATTTGTAACGTTGTTAACTCCACCTGTTAAAACAGCCGACCATGAAACTTGTTACTTATTTTGGTAAGAAACCAACAGAATCGTTTACTAGACGCCAATGTACAAAATATTTTCTACCTTTCACTTCGGGGACTCCAGGCACATGCTTGATTTCTCATTCTTTCGGCCCACAGCTTACAAGAACAGCAAAAGAAACAGAAAGGCGTTTTTATTCGTTTTTTTTGAGGCGGGACAATATTTTTGTACTTCCCCGCTGTAGGTAAAATTTCACACGGTAGTAATTCTTTGTGTCGGTGGGATCACTTATGTGGCTTTCATTGTTAAAAGTTTCCGACAAACTTTAACAAAAATGTCGGCTTGTGTGAAAGAAAACATTAGAGGGTTGAAGAAAACGTCAAGAATTTCAAACATCAAAACTTCAAAATGTTGAACTTCACTAACCTTCGAGTTCATATGGTGCCTCCTCGTCTGTTCCCGTAATGACGATATTTCTCGAAATAAGCGCCACCTCGCCACGTTCATCAATCCATCCTCCCATTCCATCACTCACTTGAACTCCATTGTGTGAATACACCAAAGGACTATCGAGTCCAATAACCACATGTCCATCCAAAACGGTGACTGAAAACCATAAACCCACCAACCAAGCACCCATATTCCGACCGACCCAGAACGAGCACAAGTTAGAAATGTTTGAAATTTTCAAGGTATTTCTTTCTAAATTGATCAGAAAGTAAAAAGAGGTAAATGACTTCGATATACAATGATTCAAGTTTCCCAAACGATTATTGTTATTTAGTGTTCTTAATGTTATGTATGTTTGACGTTCTGCATTTTTTGGTGTTAATTACGGTATATACTTTATAAACATATTTTTTCTTACGCATAATGATTAGATGTTCCAAGTTGGCACGTTATACATGTAACTACCTATCCGTGTATTCTAACGTTATCTATGTTTTGAAATCAGGTATGCTTTGCTGCTATGACTGATTTGTTGATGCTATACTTCGAAGTAGTGTTTCGAGGTTATGCTTGATGTTGTGTTCCGATGTGTCATTTTGATGTTATGATCTGATGTTATGCTTTCACGGTTTGAAATGTTACCGGAAGTGATTTTGAAGGATTCGGTTTGGCTATAGTGGTAGTCGGTGGTTGCCACGACCACTTGGCCTCCCACCGGCCAATCCTTGGCGAGCTCATTGTCTACCACTATGGTCGAATTTCCTGCCAGAGCAGTGGCTGCCAGCTGCACCAAGACGGAGTGGCGATGTTTCCGGGCATTCCATAGAGGTCTACATGACCGCCCACCTGAATAAAACCAATACCACGATACCCGATTACTCAATCATCACAATTTCAAACGAGATTGGGAGAGGGCGCCATGCGGCGAAGAGAGAGGGTGAGAGAGAGAGAACGAGGGAGAGAGAGGGAGCGAGAGGGAAAGAGTAAGATGGAGAAATAGAGAGAGAGAGAGAGAGAGAGAGAGAGAGAGAGAGAGAGAGAAAGAGAAAAAGTGAGAGTAGAAATACACCATGCAGAGAAGAGAGAGGGACACAGAGAGAGTGGGACAAATAATGAGAGAGAGGAAGAAATAGAGTTACTCAATCATCACAATTACAAACAAGATTGGGGGAAGGCACCATGCGGCGGGAAGAGGGACAAAGACAGGGAGAGGGAGGGAGAGATGGGGAGAGAGAGGGAAAGAGTAAGAAAGTGAGAGAGATAGAAAAAAAGAGGGAGTACCACAACGAAAGCTCTATGGCCGAGGAATCGCAGATTGTCTCCATCTGCCGGGGAGAAACTAGTAAACTGGAGTTCATCTCGTTCGCGAGAAGGAGTAAGTTCAATAGTTGCCAGTTGACTAAATTGATTTTCAGAAGTTCCAATTGCAAGACTTCCTTCAACAAGGACGTGACGAGCCTTCACATAAATGTTTTTCAGAACGGGGTCGTCCAAAAATCTGTCATTTTAGCACAATTCAAAATCACATTGTAATTTGCAATCAGAATGGATTTCAGATTTACATTTGTGGGGCTCAAAAAAGGGGCTTTCGGTAGAAATCGTTAGAGAAAGTGGATGAGTGGATAAGCAAATTCGAGAAATTGGTGTCAATTTTTAAGTTCTTTGATGTTTATTCATCCACTTTTTGCTTTTACTTTAATTTTTCTTTCCTACACAATAATGCATGCAAAATTTTCCTAATGTCTTGAATGAACTCTCTTTATTTCTATCGCACTTCAAAGAGACTTTTCAAATAGCGAAATGTGGGGATTCACCCATTGAAATACATCCAGCCTTTACAAAAATGTGTATGATTGAATCCAGGAAAGTGATTCGGAAATTGGAGGCTTTAGACATTCTCGGATGGAGGAATTATAATTAAATACATTAAAACCTCGCAAAATCATTTTTTTAAGAAATGCACATTTGAGAAAATCCGCACATTTGAGAAATAAATCAAAAATTTTGAAATAACCCAAATTTTATAAATTTCCTAACTCACCTTAGAAGGCCTTTAACCTGGAGAATTCCGAGAGTTATATTCGGAAGATCCAATTGTACTGCCACGTCACACGGACGTGGCACACGTAATAACTGCATCTATGTTAGTTCCGTCGCCTACGCATGAGACAATTCCGCTTTCCCACTGTTATATTGGCACGTGAATGCCGGTTCAATACGGGGTAGAATGTGATATGTCACATTTGAACCCACCTAAAATAAATAGGTACGGACCCGCCAGGCTCTACATCGAGCTGGTGGCAAAGTGGTTAGTGCGCTAACAGCTCAAGTTAGATGTTCCACGTTCGAGCCCTGGCCGGCTCACTTTTCCCTAGTATGGGACATACTGAATCCTGGATTTCACGGAAATCAACATGGTATCGGAGCCAAAAGATTGCGGATGGTTTTACCGGGTTTCTCGTGAGGGGGGGTGTTTGATTGGCACGTGAATGCGAGTTCAATACGGGGTAGAATGTGATACGTCACACTTGAACCCGCCTAAAATAAATAGGTACGGACCCGCCAATCTCTACATCGAGCTGGTGGCACAGTGGTTAGTGCGCTGACAGCTCACGTCAGAGGTCCAAGGTT
This sequence comes from Zygnema cylindricum, assembly GCA_037447655.1. Classification (NCBI taxonomy): domain Eukaryota; kingdom Viridiplantae; phylum Streptophyta; class Zygnematophyceae; order Zygnematales; family Zygnemataceae; genus Zygnema; species Zygnema cylindricum. The sequence continues at coordinate 73,502 of JBBHKE010001986.1, forward strand.
CAAGCCTTGGCCGGCTCACTTTTCCCTAGTATGGACATACTGAATCTCGGATTTCACGGAAATCAACATGGTATCAGAGCCAGCGGGATTGCGTATGGTTTGACCGGCTTTCCCGTGAGGGGGGGTGTTGGATTTGAGTTTCGGATTCTATACTTTGTGACATCCCGTGTGCTCCTCTCACCCTCGGTCATCTTTGCATGCTCCCTCCTCATTATCTCCTGTGACCGTGTCACCTGTGTGACTTCGTCCCTCATAGGCTTTGTCGGTCAAGATATAATGTGTCCTGTCTCTATGCCTAGATCCTTAACAAACACTTTCTGATCCCTTGTTTGGTTTGGTTTGTTGTTGATGCAGCACTCGTGGGAGTCGACTTCGCCTCGTCAAGTGATGCGATCCTTGGACTCCTCCTTTCGCATGCCACTTTGGCCCTACATCTCCTCATCTTTTGATGTAGACGGTTAAACTCTCTAGTGCCACACTTTGTTGGGCCCATAACCAATTAGTTTAGGACAATCACCGTATCGAGTTCGGCTGAAATCGCGTCCCAATGCCCGACTGGTGGACCTTGTCATTATTGTTGAAGAGAGGAGAGGATAGATAGTAGATTAGAGGCAGGGTTAAACAACTTTGATTCAATGAATAAAATTGACAATATACAATTGACTTTAACCTCTAATAAATTATTATTTCTTAATTCTAATGCTATCATCTCTATGTACAGAAGACTCAAATAATCTCACACAGACATTTACAACTTATGTACAAAGACTCAGAAATAATCGCAGATTGTTACACCTTAGAATTCATAGATTTCGATATGACATTATTTAGTCTTTCTGTAAATAAGATAGATCGTTAGATGAATTCAGCTTTGTTAAGATAAATTCGAAATTTTATCATATTACATAATCGAATCAAAGCTGTCTAAACCTGCCTCTCTAATCTACCTACGTATGCCTTCTCCCTTCTATATTCTAACAACTGTGATTCTCTAAGGTCCACCCTAGTGGTGTATGTTTGGGACGCGACTACTTCAGCCTGAGGCCACGGGCTACGGTGATTGTCCTAAACTAATACCCACATGCCAGGATCACTCCATTTTTTGTAAACTGCAACGGAATCCGTAATTAGAGTGCATGGAGATTTGTAAATTTCATCATCCGTCGGACTTCACAATGATACCAAAATTCCAAAAATTAAGGTTGGGATTTTGGAAGACAATAACTCTTCACGTGACCCATTTTGGGGCCTCTCTCTCTCTTTCCTCTCTCCCTCTCAATTTCCCCGGTACTCCCCTGTGTCTCTTTTTTTCCATCTCTTTCTCCTGTATTTCCTCTCTCTCTCTCAAATTTTTCTTCTCTTTCCTGTCTTGCAAAACTCCTTATACACTTCTTTCTTTACCCCCTCCTCCTCTTTCCTTCTTCTTCTCTTTCTTCCCTCTCTCAATGTCCTTCTCCTTCTCTTTCTTCACTCTTTCAAGCTCCTCTCCTTCTCTCTACCTCTCATCTTCTCCTATTTTTTCTTTCTGCAAAGATGTCTGCACCTTGGTTTCGTTCTTCAAAGATGTCACCTTGGTTTCGTTCTTCGCTGCAGCTCCCTCTCTTTTATGCGCTGTAACCTTCGGCACCGACATTGGAGAGATCGCACGTGCCAATATTTTGGTTCTGAATTTCGCGCCAGATGGGCTCCGCCGACCACTTTTCAATTCGCGGCGGGTGCTTCCACCGACATTTTCGCTGCATTATTCGCATATGTCCGAATGGCCATTCGCCTCGTCGCCTCGAAAACTTAACGCACGCGTCAGCATTTTTCCCCCGAGCGCAAAACTGTCGGCCAATAGAATCACATTGTTCCGTATCGCTGTCATTATTGCACGCGACAGAGAAACCGAAGGGATATCCGTACAGTGGACATTCGCCGTAAAGGGCTTCGCCCATTGGGCCCAAAAGTGACTCATGTCACAGTCCATTTTCACAGCGGGATGGCCTGAGAAATGAAATATCATTTTTTTACATAATGTGCGATGGAAAAACCATCAAAGTATGGTACGGATTTTATGAGTGTCCTTTTCCGTGTCGACGCCGCTCACTTTTCCGTGACGACGCCGGTGTTGTACTCTTTTCTTGTTATTTTGTACGAAACAAAAGCAGTTTTCCTAAGGTCGGACACATTTCATGCCTTACAATAAGGCCGGACTTCCATCAGCGAAAAAATGGGGTTGTTTACTGAGGGACGTAACGTTTTTAACAAGTCCGTACTTTTTTTTTAGGAAAAACATCTTTACGGATGAATCTACAACGTTGTAGGCGTAAAACTTGACCGTCGGATGCATTAATCTTTATAACCGAGACGCCACGTCGCTAACCTTAGAGCATAGCTGTCCCGTGCGTAAAATAAGCACGAAACGAATGCGCGAATACTACGCACGATACGCATTTAACGAAGAAAATAATGTTATAAAATGCGTACCTGACTGTGTACCAGTACATTTTCGTACATTTCCTGACAATATTTGTACATTTTCGCACATTTTAGGGTTATTTAAGGGATTTTTAGGGAATTAGAGTACATTTCCATAGATTCCGTATGTTTGAGTATAATTGCCCCACACTTTTCATACATGTACTTACATCGTCCGTATTTTCCGTATCTTTTAGGGTTATATTTTTTAGGGTTGTAGGGTACATTTTAGTACATTCTCATATATTTCAGTACAGCTACGCTACACTTTTCGTACAGTGGTTGTACATTTTTGTACATATCAGGGTAATTAAAGGGGGGATTTTAGGGTTTCTACTTTCTAGGGTACATCGCCGTACTTTCCTTTATATTTAAGTACGGATGTCGACTATTTGCCGTACCATTAGGTTATGTAGGATACACTTTTCGTACACTGCCGTACATTTCTGCTAGTTTTCCGTACATTTTAAGATTTTTAAGGATTTTCTATTGATTATGCTTTCCGTACTTTTTGTACATGTTTGTACAGCTAAAACTAAACGAATTTTACGAAAAATATAGAAGTCGCGAATACTACGTAGTTTTCGGGAAAAAGTCAAAATCCGTAGGAATAGGACAACTAGGCCTTAGAGTGTGTGGCGAATGTCTTCAACGAGGACAACTTGCACACATTGTACGTGTGAAATTGGGCCGCGTGGATTAGTGAAAAATAGTCTACGATGAGCGCGCGATTATTTGCGTACACGTCGCATGTGCCATGTGCCTTCCAGGGTGGATGCGATTCAAGGAAATTATCCCATCACACTCCCACCATCAAAGCTTGCCGCCGCCTTTTTGTCGTTGCGTTTCTAAATTTTGGGTAGTACATTATGATGCATTCCGTACGCTTCATTAATTACCTCCGCTGGTACCACTTGTACGCGTCATTAATTATCTCCGCTGGTACAAATATTGCCTCCGCTGTTAGAGATAATACCTCCGGTTGTACACGTCGTTAATTACCTCCGGTGGTACAGATATTACCTCTGGTGGTAAAAATATTGCTTCAGACTTTGCTTTGGCCGACGTGGTACAACCAGAATGAGCCACGCAAATAAAATGTGGTTTACTGACGCGACATAATAGAAGACATGGCCAATTGGCCATGATGGAAGACACCGCCATCAGTAAATGTATCCGTACATTTACTGAAACCACTAACGGAATTTCGGCTTAACGGTGGCGTTCCGCTGGTAAATTCTACAATTGTACGGCCAGCTCTACCCTCTGTTATATTCTACACGATGTTCCATTAGCGTATAGCCTGTAAACCACGTGTTCTAAATTGACTGGTACCTATCGAATTTTACAAATCATTAAAAATGTCTTTCACTCCTACCACTCTTAACTTCAAATCTTCATTTGCTTACCGTGTACATGTGTACCAAGTCATAATACGACAAAACATTTTTGAAATTATTTATAGCCTAACGTAAGTCTTTTTCCAAAAATAGTGTGCGGAAGAGAAATAGCGTGACTAAAGAGCGTTTCTAGAAATAGCGGGACGAAAGAGCGTTACGAGATTACTCTTGTATTATTGTTTGCATTTTGAAAAGTGCATATCATGTGGAAATTTTGGGAATATCGTTGGTAGTCCATCGTGACACTTAGCTTAATCATCTAATGTGTCGCAACACAAAATTGACGAGGCGGTTTGTCAACAACAATAAAAGTTGGAGCGAATGCATCGCGAATGAATACCCGACAGTCATTGTTAACTCCCAGCCAAGGTCGCAAAAATCAAAATTACAGATACACGAAACCGACAAAAAAAAAATCTTAACACCCGAAACCCGGCCGGATTATGTCACGCTTCTAAATTGTTACCCGTTAACCAGCACGCGATTACGAAAAAAAAAAGTTAACCGAAACTAGATTTCCCCGTGACTACCCGTACCCGCCCGTACCCTAATAAGCACAAAATTACACCGCTCATTGTCATTACCGTTAAAAATTTATTGATGTTGATGCGACATTATAACTTGTTAGGATTATTGGGAAATTCAGCGGATCAACCGAAATCATGTTTTGGTTGGATGTGGAGAATTGGTCGTCCGCGGTTTTGTTAATGTTTTGGTTCGCCTAGCGCGATTCGATTTTGAGTATGGTTTCGCGATTTGAATCGGAGTACCTTTGGTTGATCAATGTACGGCAGCTCAGTACCAGCCGATACATATATTATTTATGTGTGTGGTGGTTCAGTTTGGTTTCATTTGTTTTGTATTATATAGAAAGGTGACTATGATATTTAGTGCGCTATACGTGTCTAGTGCGTTTTAGTGCCCGTCACTTTGTTTCGGCCCTTGAATGTCTTTTTAGACGCACGTCCGCATTTGGACTTCGGCGCCCTCGTCTGCTTTCAGTTAGTGGAGTAAGTGGTCATTAGTAGAGTAAGTGGTCACTAATTCCCGGTGTTAAGAAGGTATATTAGGGTGTGTTATTATCACTTTTGTATCACTTTTGTATGCAGTCTTGGGAGATGGATCATGCAGTCTGTGTAGAGATGCATCATGTGTTAAGGAGTGACACATTAAGATGTAGAGAGAGAAGAAGATTTAAGGAGGGAAGAACTGTAAAGAGAGAGGTTGAATGAGAAATCTTCAACTTAACATATTGATATTTGGCCGATATGTTTTATTGTGAGCTGCAAGTGTTATTTGTTTGTGAGAATGTTTATTTCAGCTTTCTCTGTGATATTGATATTTGTATTTGAGCATCTCTGTGAGCAATTTATTGATTTTTAACAAGTGGAATCGGAGCAGGTGGTATCGAAGTGTTGATTTCCAAGAAATCCGGGATTCGACATGTGCCCACACTTGGGAAAATTTAGCCGGCCAAGGTCCGAACCTGGGACCTTTCACTTCAGCTGCGAACGCACTACCACTGTGCCACCAGCTCCATGTAGAGACTTGCGGGTCCGTACCCATATATTACTGGCGGCTTGACTATGGATATTCCATATTCTACCCCGTATTGGACCGGCTTCACGTGCCAATCCAACACGGAGCAGCAGTTCTTAGTTTGAGAATAAGATGCTCCAGTTTGAGTGTTAAAATCAGTCAAGGAGTACTTGCAATGGAAAGGAAGACTGAGTACTGTTTCGGAGGTTTTGTGCTTCAATGTTCCCTTCCACCGTATCCTTCAATTTTGGGAAGAATCGCAAATCGGATGGTCGTCTCATAAAATTCCGTGGATGAATTGTCAAATTTAACGAGAAAGAGATAGAGAAAAAAGAAAACGAAGAGAAGAAATCAAATTATTGCTTCTGTTTTGAAAGGAAAAAAATGAAGAGATTGAGATTGAGATGATAATGTAGGGGATGATTGTGCGAAGGAGGAGAAAGAGTAGGAGAAATTGTCACTAAATTTGGAGGAGGACAGTGACGATAATATGAAGAAAAAAAATCCTCATTTTCGGTCAGCCAGGCCAACGATTTCGTAAATGTTATTTTTCCCGAAATGCCTTTGTGTGTGCCTTGGGAGAGTGGATTTGATTCGACACGGCAAGTAACTTCGAGGTTCAGCCGCGGAAAATTCGAGTTCTGAAGAAGAGGTGGAAGTGTGAAATGGAAATTTTTGAGTTCGGAGGATGGCGAGGTGAAGTGTTGCAGTGAAGAGGGAGTAAAGAGGCGTCCGTGAGTAAAGAGAAGAAGTGAAACCAAGAAACGGAAACAAAGAGAAATATTATGTACAGTTGAACTTTACGATTCACTTGTACGGAAAGTGAATTTGTTCACGTTTAGTACGGGTGTTTGATATGGTGTTTCGTTTGGGTTGATGAACTGGTACAGTATCGTGTGTATATGGAGTTCCAGTTCTTTTTTACGTGAATTTTGACAAAAAAGAAGAGATGTTCCGTGTTGGAACGCTGCCGGTTTTCTGCCGGCTGTTTCGGTCGTTTTTTGACATTGTCAAACGCCGAACTTATGTGTGGCAGTTATGTTACTTTTGGCACTCTGTTGGTACCTCTTTTGGTGAGGAATTTTGGCATGAATTTGGAAGTACGCCATAATTGTTCGAATGTTACAGTCAAGCCTGAATTGGTGCAGCGGTTACCAAAATCTCTATGTGGATTAGTCAAATCGTTGCGGAGTAACGTTAGTTGCCACTGGAGTTACAATTAATTCTGATTTGATGTGACGGTTGAAAGTCCGAGAGAAGATCATTTAAGGCCTCCTAAAATAGATTGTGATTACATGAATCGTTGTAGATTGATGAAGACGCCGTGAAAATTTGTATTAACAAAATCTATTCGGGCGTATCTGCGATGGAGGAGTATTCGTTTTGTACAGGGCATCAATCGAATGCCTCATGTACTTCGGAGAAAAAACAATGCCGGATATTACGACGACCGATTTTGGACGTCGAAATACATCGTCAGACAAAGAGGAGTTTTTGTGTGACGGCCAAGCAATATTTCCGTATCTTTTTGGTACGATGGAATTGTGACTCGTTTTCGGTATGGTACCGATTCATTGGAGATTATGACACGGATTGGGGCGGTACACCGCGAATCGTAATTAGAGTAAATTACTCTAATTCGGTCGCTCGAAATTTCGACTCTATCACATCAAATAGAGTAATCGATTCTAATTTTTTTATTATTCTAATTTAGGTGAGGCTTAATTAGCGTAAAAAATTCTATATAGGCTATTTTTAAATAGTGTGGAGTACGGACGACGTCTGACCGTGCAAAATTGTACTTTTATAAGTAAAAAGGTACAAATAATGATTTAATAGAATCACACTCGCACGTGAAATCGCACTAAACAAAAAAATCAATCACATCAGAAAAAAGCCGTTCGCATAACTCTCGTCCGTCGACAGCATCGTCGTCAGTGTGAACATTAACTGACATTCAATGCGACAAATATTATTAGCGTCATAATGACGTCAATATATACCGGACTGACACATTTTGTTTGTCTACGTAATTTAGTGTTCATAATTATCGCGCACATAATTATCACCGACATAACCCAATATAGAATAACTAAATAAATTAGAGTAAACTTCGTAGTTGAAAAAGCTCTATCACATAAATTAGCGTCAATTACTCTAATTGTTTTTTTTGGTTTTTATACTCTAATTTTTTCATTACTCTAATTACGATTCGCGGTGTAGTTTCACTTCTTGAAAATTGACGAGCGCTTACGTGTTCATTTATTTTTTGGAGGCACCACAAATTGGAGGTTACATTTGCATACTTTTGACCTCTGCTGGAACAAACTTGGTGCGTGCCCATGTGGCGTTGGCGTGAATATGTACACCATCGTGTTACAATTTGAAGTGCTTTATAAGCGACGACAGTTGGGGGAGAAAATCGGGAATTACGCTTGCCGTGATTCTCTCGGTAAAAAAAGGATAATAAAGAAACTGATTCTATTTGTGTACGGCTAACTTGGACGTTGGAGTGTTACATCTTTCTGTCCGCATTTATATTCGATCTTGTAATTTTGGACGGTGACATGTTTAAAAGGGGGCGGCTGAAATCGGTGTGGTACCATTCCACCGCTTCTCCCAATAAGAGGGGGATTGTTAGGATTATTGGGAAAATCGGTGGATAAACCGAAATCATGTTTTGGTTGGATGTGGAGAATTGGTTGTCCGCGGGTTTGTTAATGTTTTGGTTCGCGTGGCGCGATTCTATTTTGAGTATGGTTTCGCGATTTGAATCGGAGTACCTTTGGTTTGTTCAATGTACGGCGGTTCAGTACCAGCCAATACATAGATTGTTTATGTGTGTGATGGTTCAGTTTGATTCATAGTTCAAAATTAGGTGACCGTACGCCCATACAATATGCCTATTGTATGCAAAACATACAATATGGCCTTAAGACCCATATTGTATTGGCCGCAAAATGAAATAAAATAGTAACAGGGTTGAGGTGCACATGGATCGATAGAGAATTAAACGTCATGTCTAAATTTGAAAAAAAAATCGGACAAAAAAATCATTTTCTGTGAGTTTTGAGCAACTTTTCATTTAAACCGCCAGATTTGGACGATGTAACGGTCGTTGGTGAAAAAAACGATCTAAGATGATCACATGAAAAGCCCATAACACAACTTACGATAGGACTATCGTCAGATTTGGACGATCGGACGGTCGCTGATGAAAGTAGCGATCTAAGAAGATCATATGGAAAGCCCGTAACACAACTTACGTTAAAGGCGGCCTACAAAAGGCCTACCAAAAAACGCCTACATTTGAACTATGGTTTGGTTTCATTTGTTTTGTATTATTTGGAATGGTAACTATGATATTTAGTGCGCTGTACGTGTCTAGTGCGTTATAGCGCGCATCACTTTGTTTCGGTGCTTGAATGTCTTTTTAGGCGCACTTCCGCATGTGGACTTCGGCGCCCTCGTCTGTTTTCAGTTAGTGGAGTAAGTGGTCAGTAATTGTCGGTGTTAAGAAGGTATATTAGCCTGTGTTACTATCAATTTTGTATGCAGTCTAGGGAGATGCATCATGCAATCTGTGTAGAGATGCATCATGTGTTAAGGAGAAAGATGTAGAGAGAGAAGAAGATTTAAGGAGGGAAAAACTGTGAAGGAGACAGGTTGTATGAGAAATCTTCGGCTTAATATACTGATATTTGGCTGATATGTTCTATTTTGAGCCGTGAGTGTTTTATGTGGAATATGTTTGTTTAAGTTTCCGCTGTGAGATTTGATTTATCATGTGTGAGCATCTCTGTAGGCACTTGACGATTTTTAACATAATGAATAATGTTGTTAATATTATGTTATTTTATAATATATTTTATATATTATGTTTATTAATTAATAATGCAAGGAGACGTCGCAGGTTGTAATCCACGTCTTCAAATAATGTTGTTTATTCGATTTTGTGATTTTTACCTACTAATAGTTGCTACTTTTTAACACTAATTACTATGAGCGTTGTAGTGGTACATCTCCCTTTGCATAAAAACAGTTCATGTACCTCTTCTTTTTGCTATTTTGTCTTTTTGCAATCGCTCTTTAAGAATAGTTTCCTTCCTCAACAATCACCTCTCTCAAGAGTTTTTTGTCCTTATTTTACGTGTAACTCTTAGATTAATGTTTATTGTCTCACAAATCTAAATTTTTGGTTACATTTTTTGGAGAGTTTTTCTTTCAACTTTAGTACAATGTTAAGAATCATGATGTACACTTAAAGAAAAAATCTTAGTTTTTCACATGGAAAGTCAATTAGCAAAAAACACATTTAAATGGGGAAGAAAAAACAAAATTATTCTATAGTATGAAATATAGCAATAAACAAATTACAACAAAAAAAATCCTCGTCCCATTTTCGACTCTAACATACAATTTTTCAAACTCAAACTTAAAATCTAAAGAAAATCTATAAATCTACATTTGGTATAATTACTACGCTTTTAAAAATAAGCATTCCGGTTTAAGAAAAAAAAAACACTACACTTTTTGAAACACAACAAAAAATTCTAAGAAAAAAAACATGTTATAAAAAATAAAACAAACAAAACAAAACAAAACAAAAAACTGTGCGTTTTAAATATCTTGGCTATATCTAACACACAAAACATCACTAACAATTGATGCCGCTAGTGAGCTCCTCTTTCTTGTGATCGTGTTCTTGAGATCCGAAAAATTTCATTCGGACATAGAGATAGAAGCCAAAAAAACTCGCTAGAAAATGAATCCTTCATCTTTCGCACGTACACTTGATTTTTTTTCCACCATTCGAGTATGTTAAAGTTCAATCATATGTCGCTGGTTAATTTTAAAACAAAATAGCGTTATAATTCATCAATACCGAGCAGTTTGTTGTCGGTTGTAATAAGTACTTTGTTTTCGTCATTGCTCTCACCTAAAAAAATGTGGAAGCCGCCCATACTTTTCCATGTTTTTTATTTTTTTGTTTTACGTTAAGGACTAACAAAGTCAACGTCATCACCTAGGTCGTTTACGAATTCTCAAAGTTTGGCCCTCCCGTTTTCGATTTCGGTTTTTGATACCCTACTTATTTCAAACATATTTTTTTGTCAAAGATTTAAAAGAGCCCCGACAATATGATACTCGTGAAGACCCCACTTCGGTTGTGCAAATTTCATAAAAAGTTCTTTCAACTTTTGCAAGTTTGGCAAATGGGCGGGGCATTCTTTTTCACCATCATTATAATATTTTTTCCTTATCTTATGAATAGACAACCGTTCAAACAAAACCAAATATAAAGTTGATTCTTTCAATTTTCCAACTTTAGGCTCCCTTCTTGAAACCTTTCCAAAAATTGTGTATCTTCGGTAAGATAAGTCTTATCGATACAAGCAAAAAGTGTCAATTTAATTTATGCTTCAGCGATTGATCCTATTGCATCGAATACATCGTAAATACTATTAAACATTCGGAGAAAATAACTCCACCATGTTGTGATTTATTGTTTTAAAGAGTTTAAAAGATTTTGTAAATTACTCTATTTCAACAATGTGACCAATGTTTTACAAGAGTCAATTAAATCAATCAAGTCAATAACCTCCACATCGCATTTCTATTTTTTAGAAGCTCAACCCTTGATCAAAATCGAGATCACAATGGCAACAATTTTATAGTCCGTGCAAGGTATCCGAAAAAACATACTCGGTAGACTTTCAACCCCACACATGTTAGAGCCACTGTCGCTCACAAAAGGGCAACAATTGTCCAAAACATCAAAATTGGACATTTTAAATTTGGTCAAGCAATATTTAAAAGCAATTAAAACGTTTTCTGTGGTATGTTTTACCTCAGAAAAATGTTTGACTTCAAGTGTGCGTGCATGAAGTTTAAATAATTTGTCGATAAAAAGAGCAGTTACTGAAATGAATGAGGTTCTTTTTATTGTCTCAGAAGATCGGTCGTAGATGCGACAAATATGTTGCTATCAATATTCTCTCTAAGTTCCAGTTTCATCAAACTACGGATATCTTTGGCGGAAGATATATTGTAGTGTTTTACGCTATTCACATAGTAGTTGATCAATGTCAACACATTTGTTAGACGAAACACCAACATCAAATAATGTTTGACAAAATGTTTTAAAACGTGAAAAAAAAAACAATAACAAAATATCGTAAAATTACTAACCATGATCAAAAAAGAGGTTTTTACCAAGGCAAATGATTTATATGGATAGGCAAATCAAAAACAATAACATGACAAACAAATAATAAAAAAAATAAATAAAAAAAAATACGAATACAAATTACCGATAAGAAAATATCGATGAAGCTAAAATATGTAAATGTATTTACAAAGCAATATGTAATACTATACACATTAAAGCCATCCTAAAGAGAATAAAAAAAAAATCATAACTAAACGGTTGAATTTTGAAAATTGTCAAAGGTCCTCGCAACACATCAACGCCACCATTTTGGCATTTTTATTTTTTATCCTTCGCTTTCACTTCCGTTGTTCAAAAAAACTCACAAATAAGTCCTCTTAAATTGTTCGTGTCGGCCCAAAGTTGAATATGTGTGATTGTTAATTGTTGAAGTACCGTTTGTTGACTTGTATTGATAAGTTATGACGCATGTATTACAAGCCACAAAACCTTCCCCCTTTGCCATGTATTTATTTGATGTTTTAACTTCATAGGCATGTTCAATTTTTTTCGAACAATTTGAAGTGTCTTTGCTTTCTTTCACTAGCTAACACTGAGCAGTTTCACCGTTTTTTTATTTTTGAAGCTAATTTTGCGTTTTAGTTTTTAAAGGAAGCAAGGATATTTTTCTCCATTTTGGTGTATGACTGGTTTTGTTTGAATTGTGGTCAATTTTCTCTAACTTAAATATTAATTCAAAATATCGATTTATTGTTTCAAACATGTGAGTAAGCCAACAATTAGGATTTGTCGTGTGGAATTGACATAACAATTTGATTTCCACCAATTTATTAGCCAATGTTAGTGTATGTCGCGTAAAATTGACATAATAATTTGATATATTTGTGGAAACACGGTATAAAGTTTATAATTAGCTCTTTGCAACACTGTACGTCGGATAAGTAAGCCAAAAATTACGACCTGTCGAGTTAAAATGATATAAAAATTTGATATATTTGTGGAAACACCATATAAAGTGCATAATTAACACTTTGCAATAGAGTACCATTTGCAGCTCTTATCTTCGATTACGATTTGCATATGAATACTATAAGTACTGGGTCAAAGACTTGGTGGTGAGATTTGCGACTCTAATCTTGATGTCACTTATTGAATATCCTTAAAATTTTTAACAACGACAAATTTAACTTCAAGTCTTCACTCGCTTACAATGTACTTGCGTATGAAGTCAACATACGACAAAACATGTGTACTTTTTGCAGACGTCATTTTTCTACACGAACTCATTTTTTAGTGCTTATGTTTTTTAATATAACGAAAGTCTTTTGCCAGAATTAGTGTGACGACATAATTTTGCCAAAAATAGCGCGACGAAGGAGAGTGTCTAGATTACTTTTTTTTGTTTTAGGTTGGATTTTGAAAGGTACATATCATATGCAATTTTTTTGAATTTTCATTAACTGTCTATCGTGATATGCATCTTAATTGTCCAGCGTGTTGCGATTCACTTTATCTTTGTAGTGACCCACCACCTACCGGTAAGTTGTTAGCTACAGTGTTAAATGAAGTGAATGCCTCGCGAATGAATATCCGACGGTTAGTGTTACCTCTTTTACCTTCGTAGAGTATTGGCAAAATTCTCTGTAATGTTGTTTTGCGTAAAAAAAAAAAAAAAACGGTATGGTTTGGTACGGGTAGGTGCGGATTTCTGTAAACTACCCCACTTTTTAACTGATGGAACGCCACCCGTAGCGGTAAAATTGAAATCTAATCACTAATCGTAAACATTATTGCTTTATTTGGTCACGCGTGACGACGTACTTGTTTTTAAATTAGATTCTTCAATATGTTTATGCAGGTTCATTTTCTTATCGTGAACGAAGCTTATTTCGTTTCGTGCGAATTTATTTATCCGTATCACATCGTCCTTTAATTTTGCGTGTGAGTTCAACACAACCCTTCGCGATTAGATTTCAAATTTGCAGCTTAGTTGAAAGCCAACATGTGCTCTCACAGTGGAGCTCACGTAAAGTGAGAAAGTGCATCCGCGTAACACTTTTATTTACATGTGGTTGACAAAGTTTTGTTACCCGTAAACCTTGGTCGACCGTGTGAATTGTTGTGTTTTTATAACGGTTTACGTTCGGAAGCGAGACAGTTTTTAAACCGGTTGTTGCTATATTTTGCAAGTTAAAGCTGTTTGACGGATTGACTGTCTAATCTAAACCGAACGGTAAGTAAATTGTATTAATTTGTGCTTAAAATGTACAATTTTTGACAAGCTGACTTAAGTATTTGCACAAAAATTGCCACTGCAATTAGCAATTCCCTAAATTTATTCGTGATAAGAAGTGGGACATCAAATTGAGTTACGCGCAATACTACAAAGGTGATTTTGTACAAACTTTCTATGTAATAGCGTTAACGCAAAAGATTTATTAGGCGTATTAACATGGCGTTGCATTATGAAATTCTGTAATAGTATGACAAGCTTTACTCTGTGTTATATTTTAGAAGATGTTCCATTGCGTAGAGCTAGTAAAGCAAGTGTTTTAAATTGAGTTGCACCACGTAGTTTATGATTCTATTTTACAAATCTTTAAAACATATTCACACAGACCACTTTTAACTTCAAATCTTCATTTGCGTACCAGGTACATGCGTAACCAAGTCATCATACGACCAAAAAATTGTACTTTTTGAAGAAGCGGCTCATTTTTTAAGGTTCCTGTTTTTGAACATAACAAAAATTTTAAAGTCCTTTGGCACAGATAGTGTGACGAAGGAGCGATACGAGAATACTCTTTTTATTTTCAGTTGCATTTTGAAAAGTACATATCTTTATACAAATTAGGGTAAAGTTGAATCAGTCGTTTTTGTAATCATACGGCCAACTCTACAGACCGGGTTAATTGAGTCGATGTTCCATCACGAAGAGTCTGTAAACCACGTGTTATACATTGAGTGACACCACGTGGGTTTTGACCGGATATTTAAAATCTTTTAAAAATCTTCACAACAACAAATTTCACTTCAAATATTCACTTGCGTACCATGTACTTACGTACCAAATTATAATACGACATAAATTTTATACTTTTTGCAAACGCCAATCTTTTACGCTAGCTCATTTGTAAGGGTTCGTGTTTTCGAACATGACGAAAATCCTTTGCCGAAAATAGTGTGACGAAAGTGCATTGCCACACATAGCGCGACAAAAAACCGTTTCGAGATTACTTTTTTAATTTTCACTTGCATTTTGAAAAGTACATACCATGTGCAAATTTCGTCAATTTTTGTTGGTTTTCCATCGAGACACGTAGCTTAATCTTCCAGTGTGTCACGATTTTTTTTTTCTCTATCTGCCAACCCACATCTTACAGGTACGTTGGCAGATACAAAGAAAAATGAAGCCAACACCTCGCAGATGAACATCCGACGGTCATTGTTACCTCCTAGACCTTTCGAAGAGATTTATCAAGATTCTTTGTAATAATGTTGTTGTTCTACGACCACTGGAGCAGGTGGAGCATCAACAGTAGTAGTAGAAGTAGATATAATTCATGACAGAAGCTTACCAAGAATCCTATTAGACAGCTGCCTTTTACAGCTCAATAACGTTGACACAAAGGTCAAAACTTCTTCAAACTATACCACAGTATAGTGTATCAAAAATTCTGACAACTCCCAAAGTTTCAGCACAATGGATCCAACATACACCAAGATATGCAACTCAAAAGTTTCCCAAAAACAGTCTACGGATTACACATTCTGGAAATCAAGATACAAAAAACGTTCTAAGTCCTAACTCTTATACTCTTAGTGAGTATCTACTTTTAGTTTTCTTACAACATAATGTTGTAGCGCCAACACAGGTATTCCTAAGAGATATATCCAAAACACAAAACTACCACTGAGATATAATTTATCCTAATCAGGCTAAAACTAATTTACGAATATACAATCAATATTACTAAGAATATGTACTAAGTGGTTGTTCAAATACTCGTCGTTGGCTAGTTACGTTTGTCCGGATATGTCCACTCAGTTGTTTTAAAAACATCTGTCAGTAAGTCATTTGTGAATCTCGTCTGTTGACTCGATTTTGTTCAACCGTAGCAACGCAGTCCAATTCCAGATCACATTCAAATATTTGCAGCTTCGTAGCAGCTGGGTTGTCCCATACCAAAAATAGCCGCAGCTGTGTTTGTCGTTTTGCGTAGCAACTGCGTTGTTTTGTACCTAGATATCCCTAGTTGCATTGTCCCATTGCGTCGCAGGCTACGTCCGTCCGTACAGACTATATCAAAACTAACCGCAACTGCGTTTGTTCCACCTGCGCCGTAGCTGCGTTGTTCCAATGCTGGTGTCGGTACCATTAAAACTTTCACTATGCTTCAAGTGACGACGCGTGTCCCTATACATCTATTTTCACGCCGTCCTATAAATTTGTTGAGACTTAAGCTTTCAAAAACCAACACTCCCCTAAAGCTTTAGACTCATTATTCCAACGCAGCTAAGATGTTGAACAAGCGCAGTATCGCAGCATAGCAACGTAGCATTTTTAGCAAGTCACCTATCCCACTATATCCCCGTTGTCGGACTAGCGCAGCATGTCAGTTTAGCAGTGAAGCAACTCAGCTATTCACTTAATCCTATTGCATCCTTACAATACTTCAACTTAGAAGCATGAAAAGCTTTAGTGAGCATATCTGCAATCATTTTAGCATAACAAATAACATAATTTAATCACTCTAGAGAACGCTTTTCCTATAACAAAATGTAATCTTACATCCATGTGCTTGCTTTTGAAGTGGCGACTTGGGTTAGAAGCAATGGCAATGGCAGCCTGGTTATCACACTAGATCACCAGTGGACCAACCTGTATGTATCCTAGTTCTTGCAACATGGATTTCACCCATAAGAGTTCTTTGAGGGCCGAGCTTGCTGCCATATATTCTGACTCCATTGTTGATTGTACAGTGACCTTCCGAAGTTTGTTGCTCCAACAATAAGCCACGTTCCCAATTTGAAGAACGAATCCCGTGGTGGATTTTCAGCTTGGCATGTCGCCATAGCTCGCATCACTCCATGTTTGCAGCTTCACTTCTCCTCCGCCTAGTGTGAGTTTCAGGTCTTTAGTTCATGCCAAGTATCTTAAAACATTTTTTGCTGTATCACGGTCAGATTCCTTTGGATTCTCCAGACTTCTGCTTGGTACCCCAATTGCTACAGCGATGTTTGGACGGGTACAGTTCATGAAATATATTAGACTTCCCACTATCTGTCTGTAACGTATCAAAGCCATAAGGTCATCCTCCCTTGACTCAAAAGTTTCAGTGACAATAAAACCCGGTTCTGTTTCATCCCCTTCTTACTTATGGCGAAACTCCATTAGTGTTACACATCCTTTTGCCCCCCGCATTCCATATTCATCTAACATGTTCCCAATTGCCTCCTTTTGAGTCAATTTTATTAATCCGTTTTTCCTGTCCCTCTCTACCTAGATGCCCAAAATAAATTTTGCCTCACCGAGGTCTTTCACCTCAATCGTGAGTTTAAAGCAAATTTAATTTTGTTAATTTTTGCCATTGATTTGCTAACTAATAATAAATCATCTACATACACCGCTATGTACACTATTCCATTCTCTCATTTTAAAACATAGACAGAATGATCAAATTTTATCCTTTTAAAACTTAGGCTAGTTAAGAATTCATCAAGTTTTACATTCCATTGCATTGGGGCGTGTTTTAGGCTTTACAAAGATTTTAGCAGTTTGCATACGAAGTGCTCTTTTCCTGGTTCTGCATACATTACAGGCTGCTGCATGTAAATGGTCTCCTCTAGTTCTCCATACAAAAAGGCCCTCTTTACATCCATCTGATGCATTTCCATATTCTCTATAGCAGTGAGAGATAGCAAAATCCTAACTGTCACAAATTTATAACCGGAAAAAATGTTTTTTCAAAATCAATTCCTTCCTTTTGATTATATCCCTTTGCCACAGGTCTAGCCTTATATCGTTTAATGGTATTACTTGGATTTAACTTCACCTTGAATACCCATTTGTTGCCGAACGCTTTTCGATCCGGAGGAAGGTCCATAAGCTCCCATGTTTGAGCCTCCATGATCGACTTCATTTCATCGTTTGCCGCCTCGATCTTGTGATTGCGCTTCGGTGATGAGAAGGCTTCCTGGATGGTCAGAGGCTCTCATTGAGCTGCCGAGTAGGCGAAAGTGAGAATTTGCTTGCACGCGGCTACTGGATCTTCTTCCCCCTGGACGTTTTGAGGCTGAAATTGTCGGATCCCCTGCGCAGCACTATTTGTGATGGTTGTGATTTGTAGGCAGCGATTGCTGTTGGTCTGTTTCCCGTCCATTGCGCTGGTTGCGATTCGTAGGCAGCGACTGCTGCTGGTCCGTTTCCAAATGAAATTGTTAGGGAACGAGATAATGTTCCGACTGTTGTGTTACCACTTCTAGATTTTGCATCTGTGGGACAATCTTATGGATGCTATCTAAAATGACATATTCTTGTACTTTTTGCTGCTTCTGGTGCTCTTTCATTTTAAATAAGTATATCGAGTCTAGTTCATCTTTGACAACAATGTTCCTTACTACAATAATTTTCTGCCTCTCAAAAATAAAGACTCTATAACCTTTAGAGTGATCATCATATCCTAACAAAATGCCCGGCAATCCGTTAGGTTCAATTTTCCATTTATTATTAGACGTATCCAAAATAAAGCATTTACTTCCAAAGACTTTGAAGTGACTGACATCCGGTTTTCTACCCGTCCAGATCTCATAAGGAGTGGTTTCTATCGATCTTGAACCTATCCTATTTTTGATATAAACTGCACAATTTAATGCTTCAGCCAAATTTCGGATCCACATCTTTATCCGCCAACATGGACCTAGAGCTCTCCATAATAGTTCTATTTAGTCTTTCTGAGACCCCATTTTGTTTTGGAGAATATAGATTAGTTAATTTGTGACTTATAACTTCTTTGCGTAAGACGTTTTTAAACTCTTTTGACGTATATTCCCTGCCATTGTTTGATCTGAGCTCCAAAATCGACAAACCATGTAGTTTCTCCGCCCACGCTTTGTAGTTTTGAAAATGAGTGAAGACTTCACTCTTAGCCTTCATGAAGTAGACCTTAGTAAATCTCGAAAATCATCTGTAAATGTAACCATATATTTCATCCCCCAGGCAGATGTAACCATATATTTCATCCCCCAGGCAGATGGCACCTTTGCAGGTCAGAAAACATCAGAATGAATGAGTTGCAAAAGTTTAGTAAAGTTATGTTCAGACTCTTGAGGAAATGGTAATCTGTGTATTTTTCCTAATGGACAGCCATCACACGTTTTAGGTGACTGATTTGACAGAGTGACTCCTTCTATTTTGCCAGCGTTGACCATCTTTTTCATACTTTTATAACTCACATGGCCTAATCTTTTATGTCACAGGTCATCTGAAGATAATGCACCGGAATACAAAACATCATTTTCTTTATTATCGGGCATATCCATTCGATACATTTTGCTGGCATCTCTAGTTCCGTAACTGCAATTTTTCCATTTTTGCTAACAACTTGCCTGCCATGTTTCGGATTGACCTCAAATCCTTTACTCTCTACTAAAGAAGTGGAAAACAAAATTTTCCTAAAATCTGGTACATAAAGAACATTATGAAGAGTTCTCTCAATTGCCTTGCCTTCTACATCAACTAGCATGGAGACATCCCCTACAGCCCGAGTTTGCACACTCATTCCACATGCATAGTAGATGTTTTTCTCCTGTGTTGATTTCAGATTTTTAAAAACTGCCTTGTTCCAGCACATGTGGGCCAACGCTCCCGTGTCCATTATCCATCCATTGTCTTTCGCGCCCTCCATTGCTGCCGCCATAGCAAATAGATCATCATCCTCCTTGTCAGCGAGTGAAAGAGACTCGTCTTGATGAGAAGAAGACGCCGAGAATCGTGCATTTCCTCGTTGTGATAATCCCGTGAAGCCTTGATGATATTAGCTCTGTTGCCATCCAGGCCTATACAGATATGTTTCATTAGCTTTCTTAAGCTAAGGACAGAATTAATATCCATGACCTTTTTCATTAAAATAAAAACAAGCATTGAAAGGTTGTCTATTTCTTTTTTGATTAAGCTGTCTAAACTGATTTTGATTGTGATTAAACTGATTTCTTTGCTGATTAAACTTATTTTTTTGTTGGTTAAACTGAGCTTTTTCATCAAATTGTGTATCAAATGCCTCTACTTGTTTTTCACCATTGAGAATTTTAGAATCCGCTTCCTCTTCAAATATCAAATTAATAGCTAACAAAAGTGTCCAGCTAGCTTTATCTTTTTATTTCAGCCTTTCAGACGCTGCTATCATAGTAGTAGGAAGACCTCTCATCAGCAATGCAGCCTAGTGAAACTAAGGAAAAGATCCACCTGCATAAGCATGAGAATCTACTAGTATTCGAAATTTGTTACAATATTCTACCATTGTGCCACTCGTGTATTTGTAGTCCCAAATTTGTCCTGCCAGAAAAATTTCTTCTTGAACATTAGCCTTTTAAAAATCAGCCTTGAGAGATTCCAGATATCGATCCCCTTTTTCATTTTTATCCGTGACATAGCCAATTCTTGTGATATACAAAATTTCAAAAGTGATCGAGCTTGCGAATTTTTCTTTGACCAAGACGAATCCGTTTCCGCCAGTGAGCCATCCAAAATACCAGAAAGGTTAACATTTTCGAAGTGTGTCTCCACCATATCCGCCCAATAAGCGTACCTTTCCTCGAAGAAGATATGAATTCTTGATGATAGGCCCGTAACCTGTTGTTCTACGACCACTCGAGAAGGTGGAGCATGAGCAGTAGTAGTAGAAGTAAACATAATTCATCACAGAAGCTTACCAAGAATCCTATCAGACAGCTGCCTTTTACAGCTCAATAACGTTGACACAAAGGTCAAAACTTCTTCAAACTATACCACAGTATAGTGTATCACAAAGTCTGACAACTCTCAAAGTTTCAGCACAATTGATCCAACTTACACCAAGATATGCAACTCAGAAGTTTCCCAAAAATAGTCTACAGATTACACAATCTGGAAATCAAGATACAAAAAACATTCTAAGTCCTAACTTTTACACTCTTAGTGAGTATCTACTTTTAGTTTTCTTATTACATAATGCTGAAATGGCGACACAGGTGTTCCTAAGAGATATATCCAAAACACAAAACTACCACTAAGATCTAATTTATCCTAATCACGTTAAAACTTATTTACCACTATACAATCAATATTACTAATAATATGTACTAAGTGGTTGTACAAATACTCGCCGCCGGCTAGTTATGTTTGTCCGGATATGTCCACTCAGTTGTTTTAAAAACATCTGTCTGTAAGTCATCTGTGAATCTCGTCTGTTGACTCGATTTTGTTCAACCGTAGCAACGCAGTCCAATTCCAGATCACATTCAAATATCTGCAGCTTCGTAGCAGCTGCGTTGTCCAATACCAAAAATAGCCGCAGCAGCGTTTTTATTGTTGCGCACCAACTGTGTTGTCTTGTACCAAGATATCCCTAGTTGCGTTGTCTCGTTGCGTCGCAGGCTACGTTTGTGCGTACGGACCATATCAAAAATAACCGTAGTTGCGCTGTTCTAATGCTGGTGTCGGTACCATTAAAACTTTCAATGCTGGTGTTGGTACCATTAGAACTTTCAGTATGTTTCAAGTGACGACGCGTGTCCCTATACATCTATTTTTCCGCTGTCCTATAAATTTGCTGAGACTTAAGGTTTTAAAAATCAACAGTTGTTTCGCATATAAAAACAAAATAAGCGGTACGGTTTGGTATGGATAGTCGCAGATATCTATAAACTACACCACGAATCGTAATTAGAGTAATATACACTAATTACGTTACCCCGAATTTTGACTCTATCGCAATAAATATAGTATAGTATTCTAAACTATTCTTTACGTTATTTAATGTACTTTTTGAATAAGTGTTAACAACTCTATTCAGTGTTGTTTTCAATATTGTGGCGTACAGTTCGTGTCTGACCGTGCAAAATTGTACTTTATTAAGTAAAAAAGTACAAATAAATATTTCTTAGAGGTCGTTATCATGTAATTGCGTTTTACAATCCGCGTAGTGCAAACGTTATAGTGACAATTAATTGTACGTTTTGTCAAATTGTCTATGAATACCTAATTTACAATAGTAATATTTAGCACGTAAAATTAGAATACTAAAATAAATTAGAGTAAATTCCTTTTGAAAAATGTCTATCACATTAATTAGAATTCATAACTAATTATTTTTTTCTTTACTCTAATTACGATTCGCGATGTACCTCACATTTCGACTAATGGAACTTGATCCTTACTATATACAAATTATAGACCTTTGGTCGTCAGTTTGAAAACCATCAAAAAGGCTGACTTTCTGCTAGTTTGCACCCATAAAATTTGTGTCCCTCTGTCAACGTCAGCAAACGTGTAACGTTGTCCCGCAACCCATGTTAGTCACTAAACGGTTCAAAACGGCTAGCTGTCCGTTTAAATATGTACGATTTGGGTCGCGTCTACAAATGTCAGTATAGATGTCTAGAATAGTACAATAGTACTTAAACATTTCGATAAACAGGACACGGTCCATGCGCGTGTAATTAGGGTAAATCTATGGGTTCCATTGCCACACAGAATTCGCAGGTCCAAAGAAGCTAATCTAGATAGTACCAACTCCAAGTTTATATAAACCCAAATGATTGACCCCTTAAAAATCAAAACCCCATTACAGCTTCACCCCTGTGAAATATGACTTTTTGTGTGCTCAGTTCCACCACGGAATGCAAAGTTAGAATATGAGTTTTGGATAACATTCACCAATTTGACTTTCCCTTAGAAATGCATCCACCCTGGCAGACAAACAATCTGACCGACTACACCCCTATGTAGCCTGAACTCCAGTGAGTCCGCAGAAAAAATAATCACTGACAATGGTCAATTGAGTTAGCTGTTATGGCTGGGCAAAGTTAGCCTTTTATACATGATGCTCTCTAGGAGATGCGGCTACCTACCCAAAATATCTGAAGTACTTAACCCCTCCATAAACCCCCTAGTACTAAAATATTGACCAATCAGAAGACTATACCATACGAGAAAGTACAAGTGCCGAAGTACTTTCTGTACGGACTTTTTACGACACAACCATAATGCGACATTTGTCATATCCTAATTTGTTGTCTTCTGTTCCGTAGATTTTGTAAACCCGTATGATATTGCCACGTATCATTTGGAGTGGCGACGTCCGCAAACCGCTAAATTGTCCTTTTCGGGAAGCCGACGCTAACCATGGCCGTCCGATTTATATTGTTATTTAATACGCACCGTTGAAACAAACATCCGTACCATTTGTTTCGTACGGTACTTTAACTACAACAGTTTATATGCCCTATGAACCCGTAATTCAGTTAAATGAAAATCTCCACTTGTAACTCTTTAAATAATTATCAACCCCATTATACCTTAGCACTAGTCCTAGATCTAACGGACAAAGTTAACGGTTGCGGGTGCCTTAACGGACGGTAGGTACCAGGATCAATTCCTAGGTCCATCAAGCAACTTTTTGGTAAATCTACCCTATCTGCTACCTTTCACTCTAGAGAGCTTAGGCAACCATGACTATAGCTCCCTCTCTAGCCTTCAGTGACTACAACAAGTGTGGTGGCTTGGAGAAGGGAGTTAGAGGCAGACTGCCTCTGCCTTTTTCCTATCCTAATACAGACCAAGAAAATACACAAATCTCAACACTCCCCTTATTTTCTAGTCTTTTTTCTTTTCAACTCCCACACAAAAAAAATCCACCCGCTCCCCCTTTTTTTATTTTTCTTTTCCGTTAATAAAACTTGAAGTATTCCCCTCATATTTCAAAAGGTCTACTAGATGAGCTGAAATAAACATTCCATATTGCTGATCACACATTTTATTTAGCATCCAACTTTTCATAAATCCGAACAAAGGTTTTATCCACCTCATTTTTTTTCCATCCACACAAAAACCGATTTCCCTCTTGCAGTTCTAACAGCCTGCCCCATCTCCAATCTGTAACACACACCTAGATGCTCCAATCTGTAACACACATCTAGATGCCATCCCTTTTACAGGCACACCTTCATAAATGGCATCACTCCCATTAGTGATGTCAAAGCCATTACCCCCCAAACTTATTCTTAAATCAAGAGTCCCCTCTAAGTTCCTCATAAAATCTACATCTTCCGTACTCATATTTTTGTCCATGATACTCACCCCATTTTTTGAACTTTCATCACTCTCTCCCATGGAATTCTTTTCAATATCATTTTCTGACATTATTCCCAATAAATACTTCTCCTCCCCTAAATCTTTCATTAAATATTTCTCTTCTCACTTATCCTTTAAAACCCCCTCTAGTTTTTCTTCTCCCCTTTCTTTACAAACCGTTGAAGTCTCCATATCCATCTAGTTTTCTGTTTCCAACATATCTATAAAATTATCCTTATTATTGTTGAAATTGATTGATTTCTAAAGTATGTTCTATGTATAAATAGGTCAGTATAAAAAGAAAAAGAAAAGAGCAGACAGCGTGTCTTAACCTCCTCTCTCTCGCCCTGACACTTGTTGTAGTCACTGAAGAATAGACAGGGTGGTTAAGCCTTGGCTGCCTTAGTTCTGCACGTAGGACTAAAGATTGACAAATGTCACTCTCAAACAAAAGGTTCAGTCCGGCAGGACTTGAACCTCCTACCGGTAGAGTACGGCATAGGAGGTAGCTTTAACCAGTCTGTCATGAAGTCCGTTAAAATACATGGGGTGTGATACATATTTAAACTGATACATGATCTAGAAACTGATTAATTGAAATGTGAACAAAGGAATATTGAACTAGTTAAAGTATTTCAGTGCGTACGTCATTTCGCAATAAACAAATGAATCGGACATTTGTTTCGACTGTCGACATTTAATGTCGGATTTAATCCGACGCCGCATATCACTGCCAAGCTCACGGAATGGTCACTTTGACGTTAATGGACGTGACATGACCTAGCGCCACGTAGAGAGATGATAATTGGTCGCGGGAATTTCGGGGAACATACGGACGAGTGGAAAAGTGACACGCGTCTGCTCAATGGCCTAGACGTACACAGGCCGTACAGAAACGACACTGGCCATAGTACCTTTCTGAACTTTATAGTCATATGATTGGTCCTTACTTCAGTAGAAAAGAGTTGTGAGAGGGATTTAGGACTTAGGAAAATCTGGTAGATAGTCCTCTCTCTCTAGGAGAGCTTTGTATAAAATTGGCAATTTTGCCGGCTCATAACTAATCGGCTGGTTGGCCGTTTTCAGTGATTCTTTTTGCTACGGACTCAGAGGAGTCCACACTGCACAAGAGTATAGTCAAACTGTCAGTTTGCCATCTTAGGCAGCAATGATTGTGGCTTGAAGTGGGTTAGTTAAACACTATCTAGAGGCTTGATGTATTCTGTTGTCTAATGGAGGACACAGAATTGCAGGTTATGGGCCCACCCTTTAAAGTGCCCATCTTCAACGGTTGTGGGTTCATATACTAGGAAGCCATGATGACGGGGGCATTGTGTGAAAAACGATATTGGGGTATCGTCAGTGGACGAGTGAAACGTCCACCTTCAAAACTCCACCAGGATTTGGAGGAGTAAGGTTTCTAGCAGCATCGACTACTTTCGTGGAGGAGGCAGATGATGGGGACAACAGTGTGTTATAAAAAGGGAAAGGGAAAGAGACACCCCTCATTCCTATTGCCACAACACCGCGAGCGGCGGCCGTGAAGAGCGTGGAGAACGATACTCAAATGTGGGAAGACGTGAACATGGCTGCTAAGAACTACATTCTAAGGCACCTCACGCAAGCTTTAGCCACTCCTCACCTTCACATTTACAAGGCCGAGGAGTCGTGGGTGAGTTTGGTAGGGATCTATAGAGCTGGTACTATTTAGGAGCTCTAGTTGGCTGAGCAAAAGCTAGTGAGTTACACTTACAAAAGAGGAAAGATGTTAGATAATTGTAATGATATTTCTTGTTTGTATATGGAGATGGAAAGTGTCGGGTGGACAGGTACGATAAAGATGAAAGTTAACACTCTCATCATGAAATTACCAGATGAGTATGAGAACATAGTGTACCGAATACGGGAAATGACTAATAGTTCATGGAAGTGGAATACAGTGGTCCGGATGATACTTCTGCAGGAAAACACTATGAAGATTAGGAGAGGAGGAACAACATTCAAGCTCTAGATGTAGGAGGGGATCAATGGGGGAAAGACCTGAAGAAACAGTTCAAAAGGGGAAGAGATCAGCCGTCAGGACCTAGGCCTCCAAAGGGCCTTTGTCATTTTTGCAAGAAGCCGGGACACTTTATCGCGGATTGTGTCAAGCTATTGGAGCTGAGGCTCCAAGAGAACCGTGGAGGGAGTTCTTCTAGAGGGAAGAAAAAGGCACTTGTGGTTACAAAAGTGACAATAGAAATAGAGGACGAGTCTCTTGAGGAGGATGGGGAGCTTCTTCTTGACGTGAGTCTGGAGGAGAAGGAGATTCCTCAAAGACAGAAGTGTGCCCTTAGAGCAATTCAAGAAGCTCCACAGGAATGATGGATCATTGACTTAGGTGCATCTGTGCATATGTGTCGTGATAAGGAACTCTTCACTAAGCTAAGAAAGATCCCTACCGTAGAGATAGAGTATAAGGATGGGAGAGTGGCTACTATAGATCTAGTGGGGTAAGTAGATATGAAAGTCTTAGTGGAGGGGAAGACTTCTATACTCACATTCTCAGATGTACTCTGCATTCCGCAGCTGAGTAAAAATCTTGTCTCTACGTCTGTATTAGATGATAAAGAGTTTGATACCTTCACTCGAAAGGGGTGTCTTTACAGCTAAGTATGGGGATGAAGTTTACTTCACGGCAGATAGGGGTAGCCAGGGAATATTTAGGCTTAACCTGAGTAATGAAAAGTAGAATGCTTACTGTGTTGGTGTTCCTAAGTTGATGATTTGGCATAAGCAGCTGGGACATGTGCATTTTGATAGGTTGTAGGAAATGAAAAAGCTTGGGGTAGTAGAATGCATTCAGTTTGGGGATATTGAAATGATGGATGATTCTAGTGGTTGTTCTCAAGGTAAGGCTCACAGACTTCCTTTTCCCAAAGCCGCCACATATAGAGGAGAGAAAGTATCTAGACAAATATTTGGGGACCTGCAAAAGTACCTTCGGTTGGAGGAAAGAGGTTTATGATGAAAATAACTGATGACTAGTCTAGATACTTTATAGTCTACTTTCTAAAAACAAAGTCTGAAGTATCAACTTACTTCAAAGAATATAAAGCATTGAGTGAGAAGTTGCATGAAACCCCCATTAAGAGGATAATGAGTGATAATGGGGGGGAATATACTTCTAACCATTTTGAGGAATATCTGAAAGATGAGGGAGTGCAGCACCAAAAATTGTGCCATATAACCCGGAACAAAATGGGGTAGCTCAGAGGTTGAATTGAACACTAGGAGATAGTGTATGTAGTATGTTGGCTGACAAGAAAATAGGAAAGAGATTTTGGGCAAAAGCAATGAACTTTGCCAACTACATTAAGAATGGAGTCCTTACCTCAGCTGTAAAGGGAGTGACACCTTATGAGAGATGGGCTGGAAGGAAACCAGATACCTCACACCTTAGAGTATTCAGTAGCCAAGTTTACAGTCTCGACACGGATAGAAAAAACTGGAAACTAGATGCTAAAGGAAAACCTGGAATCTTTGTGGGATATGATGAGGATGTTAAGGGATATAGAGTCTATAAATTAGCAAAGAAAAATATCATTATGGTCAAACAATTAGTTGTCATGGATGAAGGGAAGTCATTTGACCCTTTCAAATATACAAAGAAGATAAGAATCAGATTTGAGTCTGAAAGTGAGGAAAACTCGGTCTTTCCCGAAAGGGACATAAGTGAAACTGTGATTGCAGGTTCATGGGAGATTCGAGATACAGGAGATTCACCGGAAACCTCACATACCCCTATGGACTTCGAGGAGATAGAAGACGTGGGACCAAAACTGGCTTTTATGGACAGGGGAGCGGATGAGATAGTATGGAGATATCCAAGACTTCCATCCATTCCAGCTTCGAAGTTTGAGGGAGGGAGAAGGAGTAGCTAAAGGATACAAGAAAAATAGGCCGCTCATAAAAAAACTAAGCTATCTCACCCAGATGAGCCTCAGTCTTACTCTGAGGTAGTGAATTGTCCAGAAAAGAAAGATGGATTTGAGCCATAAATGATGAGATGACCTCTATCATGGAAGCAATTACTTGAGAACTAGCGTATTGTCCTCCAGACAGAAAACCTATTGGGTGTAAATGGGTATTTAAACTAAAAGTGAACCCAGATAATACCATTGAGAGATATAAGGCTCGATTGGTATCGAAAGGGTTTCACCCAAAAGGAGGGGATTGACTAGAAGGAGACCTTTGCTCCAGTTGTTCGGTTCCCATCAGTAAAGGTTCTCCTCAGTCTCGCAGCAGCAAAAGACATGGAAATCCACCAGATGGATATTAAGACTGCCTTTCTTAATGGTGAGTTAGAGGAAGAGATATTCATGAGGTAACCAAAGGGATTTGTGGAGGAAGGAGAAGAGAGCAAAGTGTGCAGGCTCATCAAGTCCTTATATGGACTGAAGCACGCTCCCCGACAGTGGAATAAGAAACTAGATGAGTTTCTCACCGGTCTGGGGTATATCCGGATCAGTTTTGACCATTCTATCTATATGTTTGAGGATGAGAATGGTGTCATTTTTATTGCAATTTATGTGGATGATCTGCTTGTGCTCACTAAGTCTTTGGAAAAGATCAATAGGCTAAAGAAAGATCTTAGAGTCAGATTTGAAATGAAGGATTTAGGCGAGGCAAAATACATTTTGGTGATCCAAATTAAGAGAGGTAGGGGGAAAAGGATTATCAAACTTGTTGAAATCACTGATTAAGGGAAGGTCTTTTCTAGGTCTTAAATTCGGTAAAATAAACAAAATACAAAGCGTAGGCAGCTTGCCTACACCTTCTCTCTCTAGCTACCATACTTGTTGTAGTCACAGAAGGAGAGAGAGAGGGCAGTGGAGCCATGGTTGCCTCAGCTCCATAGGCAAGACTAAAGAGTGACCTAAGTCACTCTCAACAAAAAGGTTGAGTTCGGCAGGGCTTGAACCTCCGACCGGCAGAGCGAGGCGTAGCCGTAAGCTCTTACCGGTCTATCGTAGTAGTCCGTTAGGATACATAGGGTTTGATAGCTATTTAAACATTAACAAGATCATTAATTCTTTCAACTGAATAATAAATTAAAAACATATAAATTAGTTATGTTTTAGTGCGCACGAAACAAATGTAACAAACATTTGTTATTTTGGACGGCGAACATTAAAAGCCGGTTTTGATCCGACGGCCCACATCATTGCCGCGATCTTTGTCACGCTCGAGTGCTTTCAAGAACCCCTTTATATTACCGAGGATTTCCGTACCCTTCCGACCCGTACTGTTCTCAGATTATGGAGAAGCGAGCACAACCTGACGGAAGGATTATAGTATTTCCTCAACTAAACAAGACGCACTTTATTTCGCGCCTAACAGAGGCCGAAGGACAAAGTTCTGCCGTCTGAAAGATCGTAGTTCCGTTACATAGCACTAGCTTCCACCATCCCTAGTGGGTGGGTACATTGTGGATTGCCACGTAGACTTCCGGACTGTAATCTAGACTATGCTATTAACTGTCTGTAGCAATTCAGTTCAGGTTCAGCTGACCAGTGGTCCATTTATTACATTAAGTCAAAGCTTGGCACTTTCGTGTCCTTTTCGTACTTTGTCATAAAACCGTGGAACAAATAATAACTTCCGGCCGCGCGAACTTGCGTCCTTTGCAATAAATACGCCTCTCACAAATAAAGTACACTTCTCCAAATAAGACGCTTTGTAACGGCGGCGTATATACTCAACATTTCGTAAATTTCACATCGTATCGCTTCGCGATGCGCCGTCCATTTGTAAACGTATTCCGAGCCACTCAATTAATCCCTTTAATTTCAATCGTACAATTACTCCCCCAATCCACAAATCCATTCGAACCTCCATTTGTACCACCACAACATTTTCGGTAATAATCTACGCACGAACCGTCGCGTGCTCACCAAATGTGGCGTAAGTACGAAACTAACATTTCAAAAACAACACTTAAGTCACTCTCTACAAAAAGGTTGAGTCCAGCAGGACTTGAACCCCTGACCGGTAGAGTCGTGGCGTAGCTGTCCGCTCTAACCAGTCTGTCGTAGATGTTCGCTAGAGTATATAGGGTGTGACATGTATGTTACGTCCCGTAATCCGATTAACGGAGATGTAAATGTAACATCATAGAATAGGATAAATTTAGTGCGGACTAGATCTCGCACGAAACAAATAAATTTGACATTTGTTTCGACGGACGACATTTAATGTCAGTTCTTATCCAACGGCATTCGTCTTCGCCGAGATTCTGGAATGGTCACTTTGGCGTTTTGTGACGTGGCATGACCTGGAGCCACGTGGAGAGATGACATTTGGTCATGTGAATTCCGAGGAACGTACGGACGAAAGAAAAACGGACACGCGTCCACTAAATAGCCTTGTCGTACATATGCCGTACAATAGGCACACAGGCAGTAGTACTTTTTGGTACGGTACAGTAATCTGATTGGTCTGTACTTCAGTAGATAGAAGTTATTATTGGGAATCAGGACTTAGAAAATTTTGGTAGGTAGTCACCTCTCCCGTTGAGAGTTTGTACAAATTGGCATTTTTACTGCCTCATAACTTATCAGCTGGTTGGTCGTTTTCACTGATTTTTTTTGCTACGGAATCAAAGGAGTCCAAGCTCTACAAGGGTACAGTCAAACTGTCAGTTTGCCATCTTGGGCAGGAGTGATTGTGGCTTGAAGTTGGTTAGTTAAACACTATCTAGAGGCTTCCGGTATTCTGTCGTCCAATGGAGGACACAGAATTGCATATGCAGTATGTCTCCTCACGGTACTCCGCGAATTTCTGTTGCAAAATGTCAAGTTGATTTTGAAGTTTCTCACATCGGTTCCCCAACAGCGCAATATGATGGTTCGCCGCTGCCAAGCGTCTCCGAGTGATCTGTTCCCGAACTTGGTCATCCCCTTCCTCAAGTACTGCCGCGAGTACCTCAGGTTGCGGCGAAATGGCCGCCCGTGCAAGTTATTCGGGTACTGAGACTTTGGGAGCTTCGATTTCTTCAATTTGTTGTGCTCCTCATGCCACTTCGTTAGGCGGTTCCCACCAAGGCACCTTCCTTAATTTGAAGGAAACATGTTTCTTGGTAGCTCGAGCCCACTGCAGAGTATTCTTCCGAGCCAACTTGAGTGTCAGTACCTCAGGTGTGACCTCCGCCCGAGAGATGATGTCGTGAAGACGGACATCCCACGGGTGATAATAACGGAGCAACCTGGGAACATCCACCCTGTACCGATAGTGTCTTTGACTACTTCCACAAACAACAAGGTATGGGGGTTGAGCTGCACATAACCCTTATGGTTATTCCCTAGGTCCTTCGTCCTCATGAAATTCCAAGCCGGGTGTGACGGCACGTCGACGGGGATAATAAAACGGGGGCCCAAGTTTTCCCGTGCGCCACGCTCCGGGCCCTTGCGAAGGATCCCAATAGAAGCGTTTGGCAAAATTGAAGGTAAGGTCCAGATGCCGAGTGTTGATAGGGAGTGGAAAGAGTTAATCACGGATTTCTTCCCCCTTTTCACACTCCCCGTCCGTGTCCTTTTTTTCCCTCGAAGGAGAAATACATCGTCTCTGCTGAGGTACCGCGCTTCATCCTTCTTTTTCAAGCTTTTCGAGGACTGCTCGTCTGCGGTGCTCTCCTTATTGGGGTCCCACATTACCTCTTAATCAGAGGCATGCTCCTCATTTGGCGGGGGTGTTGGTTGCGTTCTGGCTCTTCAGCGTCCGAGATTTCATGGTCCTCCTCATCCTCCTGATCCTTCTCTTAGAGCGGGTTCTACTCGAGGTCTTATGAATATTCTGACCCCTCCCCTCTAGTGATCTCCGCCGGCCCTGCCTCGCTATTGGCTCTCTCTTTCCGTTTCGGTCTTGGTTCTACCTCCCTTTTTCGGTTTGCCTCTACCATGACCTCCGCTGCCACTAGCAATCTATCCGGACGAGGCACATCTCCTTACCCCACCCGTACAAGTCTCCTCCTTTTTGGGGGTGGAGAGGACGACAACGCCATAGATACTGTTGTGCAAGATAACTCCGGTAGTTTGAGAAGGGAAGATAAGTTGGTTGTGCAAAGCGAAACATTCTCCAAACTACTTCTACTTGGTGGTTCGTGAAGGATGATGGGGGTGTTATCCGCGAAGGTTGAGGGTTTTACTGTTGGACTTTTCCAACAGCCGCAGCGTGTGAGGGAATCCCAGCGTCCAACATTTAATTAGCTGCGTTGCTGCAACGAAATTAAGGGTTCGTTGTCACCAATGTGGTGAAACACAACTGCGCCGTTGCGATTTCCTGTCAGCGCAGCGATGACGCTGCGATCCTCTACCGGTACCGCGACTATGCTGCGGTTTGGTGGTTGCGCAACCATAGTGTTGTGGACCATTAACATCGCCGCTGGGTTTCTTTGCCGCGTCTCCAATAAGTGCGCGATCGTTGCGATACTCGATTTGTTCTTTTATCGCGTCCGCTGTGATTTCCCTTTCTGTTAAGCCGAGCGTCCCCACTCTGCGTAAACCGACGCAGTAATTCAGGTGAATACAGATCCTCCTCGTCCACCAAGAGTCGTCTTCAACTCTATAGCCTTTTCAATCCACCAAAAATTGGGTGGAAGTAGAATTTTGAAAGCGACGCGACAAAAGGATCTCTTCTACTTCGTACTCGTCCGATGTACCCTGAATGGGCGGTAAAGGGGTATTTGGCCGTCGATTAGGAAAAATCGAATAGGGGTCGCGAAACGGTTTGAGGAGGGAAACATCGAAAACAATGTGGATATGCCAATCCTTCGGTATATCCAACTTATAAGCCACTTCTCCCACCTTTGATAGAACAGTGAACGGGCGCTTAAATCTCAGTGCCATTTCTTGGAGAGCGCACATGGTAATGACAATTTTGCCATATTAAAGCGAATCTTATCACCCACGTTGAATACGATGTCCTTCCAGTGAGCGTCGACCTGCGACTTTTGAAGGTCCTTTGGAAGTTGGAGCGCCATCGCCACCTTATCCAGATTCCCATGCAGCGTTTTGTCAAAATCCAGAGCTGGCGGTGTTGGGCAATTCGCTGCCAATAAATTTTGGGGAAGGGTGGGCTGTCGTCCATTGAGGGAAAATGGCGTAGCATTCGTGGACGAGTCCACCGCACATTTGTACGCCACCTCAATTCCTGTCAAATTGTTCACCCAATCCGTTTGGTGCACTGATACATAAGCTCTCAAAGCCTCCTCCAAAGTCTGATTCACCCTTTCAGTCTGACCATCTCTTTGAGGGTGATAAGCCGTGGACATGGCCAACTGCGTTCCACAAAGCTCGAACAAAATTCTCCAAAAGTGGCTCACAAACTTTTGATCACGGTCGCTTGGGTTTTTTTTTGGGAGTCTGTTATGGCGGAATATCTCCCAAAAGTTTAAGTCCGCCACATCCCGCGTTGTGGCTGTGGTTGTCGTGGGTAGGAAATGGGCCATTTTCTTCAATTAATCCACAACAACGAAGATGGAGTCATAGCCTTCCCGAGTCAACGGAAGAGCAACGATGAAGTCCATCGAAATTGCCTCCCAATGAACATATGGTATCGCAAGGGGTTGTAACAGACCTTGGTGACCCGATTCCAATTTTTTTCTGTTACAAGAGTCACACGTCTGGACATACTCCGCAATTTCCCAAGTCATGTTCAACCAATAATACGTTTCAACAACACGTGCAGTTGTTTTTTCCCGCCCGAAATGTCCACTGAGCAGCTCGTCATGACTCATCTTAAGTATCGTATGACGTAACTTCTGGTTTGTCGGAACGTAAAGTCTGGTTGTCTACCTAGGTCTGTACCGCCACATACCATTGGCGGTTCGGACTAATACCTTCTGTTTAATTAGTTCCTTAATTGTCTCGTCTTCGTCGTATGCGGCCTTGATACTACTTAAAAATTGGTCATCCACTTGTACCGTACTGGTCACTGCGCTGAGTTTCGGAGCCTGCGCTTTGTTCGACGCTGCGGACTCCTTTTTCGCAGAGATTTCGAATCTATCCTACGATGCTTGCAAACGTTGCTCCGTCACATGCGCAGCTACTCCGGGTCTTCTCGACAGCGCATCCGTCGGGTTTGTCTTGCCCGGTTTATACTTAGTAGTTAACTCCGGTCCGAAGGTTTGAAGAAACGTCATCCATCAAAATTGTTTCTTGGACAACTTCGGTTGTGTCAAGAGATATTGTAGGGCATGGTGATCTGTGATGATCGTGATCCGCTTATCTTGAACCTATCATTTCCAGACTTCCAACGCATTAATAATTGCGATTGTCTTTTTCTCATGTGTGGCCCAGTTAAGTTCCGCTGCCTTTAGTTTCCGACTATCGTAGGCAACGGGTTGAAGGCCTTTTCCTTGATCCTGTATAATGATATTTCCAATAGCCGTATCGCTGGTGTCGGTGATTATTGTCTAAGGTAATTCCGGGTCCGGGACAGGTAACCAACCGCTCCTTTACGTGTCAAAGGCTGCCCCTTGCGCTGTTTTCCACTCGTAGGGCACGTCATTCTTAAGTATGTCCGTAAGTGGTGCATCAATTTTTGCGAAACCTTCGACAAAGTGACGATAGTAGGAGCATAATCCAAGAAAGATCCTTAACTCCCTAATGTTTGTCGGCTGCGGTCACTCCTTCATTGTCCTAGTTTTGTTCGGATCCACTTCGATCCCATCCCGGCTCACTACATGGCCCAAAAACTCAATTTTCTCCTTGAAAAAGTCACATTTTCTCCTTTTTGCGTATAACTTGTTCTCCCAAAGATCTTGTAGGACCGTCCGTAGATGCTCTATATGATCCTCTAGCATTCGGCTATACACGAAGATGTCGTCTAGAAAGACAAACGCGTCCAAATATTGCCGAAAGATGGAATTTATCAAATGCAGAAAGGTAGCCGGTGCGTTAGTCAATCCAAACGGCATAACCCGAAATTGGAAATGACTGTACCTAGTTCTAAATTTCGTCTTTTCCACATCTTCCTCGGCAATTCTGATTTGGTCATAACCGCTTCGCAGGTCTATTTTTGAAAAGCATTTAGCACCTCGTAGTCGATCTTACAATTCATCTATCTTTGGTAGAGGGTACGCATTTTTCACAGTCAACTTGTTTAGCGCTCGGCAATCCACACACATACGAAAACCTCCATCCTTGTTATTTACGAAGAGAATGGGGGCTCCATACGGTGACTTGCTTGGTTTAATTGCTCCAGCTTCGACCAACTCTGCAAGTTGATTTTTGAGTTTGTCCAATTCAGTGTAACTCATCTTGTACATTAGCCGGGGGTAGTGCTCCGAGAACAAGCTCTATCTTGTGGTCTACTTCGAGCTTCGGAGGTAAGCCTTCTGGGAGCTTCAAGGGAAAGACATCTGTATACTTCTCGAGAAGTTTTGTCACGACTTCTCGGGCCTCTACGGAAGTCTTTCCGGTGTCGTCCCCTTCTTTTGAGTCGAAGTCGGGATCTTTTTTCCTCCATTCCTCCGGGAATCCCCTCTTTCGCCTCCTCTATAGGTTGGACAACCCCCATACCAATTGTCTCCCCTTTCTTGAGTGCCCTCTTTAGCTGTAAGGTCGAAAGTAGGCGTCTCTCTTCCGCTCCCTTACCAGCCGCTCTCGCTTTCACCTCAAACTCTTTTTCCCCTTCTTCACTCTCATGTCGCCACTTCTCCAATCGATCGTCGGATTCTATTTTTGTAGCCACGGCTTCCCTAAAATTACCTCATGGTCTCCAAGAGGTAATACATGAAGGGTGTCATACCATTGGAACTTCTCAATTTCGACGCGTAACCTCCAAGTACGATGAGTAATAGATAGGGAACTTCCGTCGGCCAATCGCACCGACTGACAATCCTTTAGCACCACGAGAGGGAGTTTTTACTTTTTCACCGTCTCCTCGTTGATGAAGTTCCTCGATGCGCCTGAGTCCACCATGAAGCTAGCTGGGCTCACTCCGATTCGACCTTGAAATATTAGAGAGTTTCCTCCTTCACTAGCTAACCTCATAACGTTAAGTTAGCCCCTCTTAGGACCTCTCTTTTTTGGGCATTCTCGGGCCATATGGTTCGGGGAAATACACTGCAAGCATAAACCGTTTTGCCTCCTCCGTTGGAGCTCCTCGGGGGCTAAATCATTGGTCTTGGCCTTGGTGGTCTTCTTCTTCTTCTGAAGCACATTGACCACTTCCTTATCCTCATCAATTGCTCTGAGCTCCATGGGGGTTGGACCTTCGTCTCGTCGACCTCCTCCGCCGCTGCTCGACCCATAATGGTAGGGTCTATAGAAGGTGAGGTCTACCGAATCGGTCCGTTCTGCAAACTGAATGATTGTCGAGAGACTAGGGGTCGTACTTTCCCAAGCAAGCCATTGCTCCACATCCCTCCGAATGGAGACCTTGAGCCCCTTCACGGAAAGATCCACGACTTCATCCTCCATCATCATAGGTATTTGAACTTTGAACCCCAAGGGCCGCTGCGTGTACTCCAACACTTAGGTTCTTTGCTTCAAAACCGCGATCTTATCCCTTGCAGCATAAATCGTGGTAACGGGTTGCCAAGAGTCACAGAGGAGTTGAATGAATGAAGCCCAAACAGTCGGTATCTGATTGTTTTCCACCATTGTCCTCCACCATGCTCTCGGTGCCCCTTTAAGAAGACCACCCGCATAGTGAATCTTCTCGCGGTTTGATAGGTTAGGAAAATTTTCGAAGTAATTCGCAATGAAAAACAGCCACGCGCCCAGATTCTTGTGCCTAGCTAGGTCAAACTCGTCAGGAAGTCTTTACTTCGGTCTCCTTAAGTCTCTCTCCATGCCTCAATGAGGTCGTTAACTAAGAAGAGATTCCAAGGTTTCGACTGTGTTGCTCAGTTGCGCATGTGTTGCTCAGTTGCGCATTCTGTAATCTAACGTTTTCTAACTCGCGGAGAACATGCGCTAACATTTTCGTGGTGGATAAGTCGTGTTCGTCCATGCTGTCACGTCACAAAGGATAGCTCCAATACCAGTGTAAAAGGAGCAAATTAATTCACAACACTCCACAATGCACAGCGAAAAACCCAAGGATCTCCTCGTAGCAACTGCGGAACCACACAGCAATCACAGATAAAAGTTGAGCTCAATTAATTTGGAGGAGATTACAGAGTTCAATACTCGCTACGAAGGTCTACTCAAAGAGTCGTCTTCTGACTAAGTCTACTTTACTATTTAAAATATCCATCTGCTAGTCAACCTAGTACTTTAGAGATGTACACGTGGACCTTCAAGGTCAACCGAGATCTATCCAAACTATCCTTCTAGAACTATGCAGTTTAATCTAAATTTTGCGGTGTTGTTATGCTGTTGCGATGCGTTGCTATACTACGCTACTAAGTTGCTACGTTGCTCTGCTGCGCTACTCTGGCGTCGCAGCTGCGCTGCTCTGCCACCGTAACCATAGCAGCCTCGCCTCTAACAATATTATACACTTTTGTGTAACCCTGTTACAGGAAGCCATTTGGCTTCGCAACTTTTACTCCGAGATAGGGTTTGAACCCATAGAGGAAACTTTGATTCTCACAGATAATCAGAGTAGCATTGCTTTGATGAAAAATCGTGTTTACCATGCAAGAACAAAACATATAGATATTCAGACACATTTTGTGAGAGAACAAGTTGAAAAGAAAGTTTTAAAGTTTGAGTTTGTTAACTCAACTCAACAAGCAACAGATCACTTGACTAAGGCAGTTCCTTGAGATAAAATAGTTGTTTGTAATCAGCTCACGGGATTTGGTCCTATTTAGTGAGGACAGTTGATGGTGAGCAAAAAATGACTCAGAAAGGGGGTGGTAAGAATTCTGCGTCCATTTTGTGCTATGGACCAAAAAGTCAAAATTAGTCAACGTGATATGAGAAAGAATCAACCGGAGTCGTGCACGGTTGATTAGGCGTGAAGATACATTTACGTAGACGTCAGGTTTTGATGAAACGTAGTCGTCTACTTGTACTGTACGGCAAGCTAAGTCGTCGCAGATTTTGAGTGAATGTCACGTAGTAAATTGTGGTTGTTGATTTGATTACGTAGGTCACAAGTTAGGATTCTATTCCTTTACGTGGAACACAAGTAGCGTAGTACGCACGTCATTCACATATACAAAATGTACTTATGCTGGACATTGAATAATCATCAATCTACTGAATGATTCTCTCCAATTTTTCCCTACTGCTAATTCTGCACTGAGTGCTTATTTTGTCGCATAATCTATCTTCTTTCTTGTTCAGTAATTAAGCCTTGCTTTCTCATATAGAGATTTGTTTTCCTTAGCTTCCTGTCTTGTAATTGGTCAGTAATTAAGCCTTGCTTTCTCATATAGAGATTTGTTTTCCTTAGCTTCCTGTCTTGTAATTGGTCGATCCTATGGCCACTTTTTCTGAATCTCAACATGGTATCGAAGCTTTAGGTAAAATTACAGACATCCAGAAATTTAATGGTAGTAATTATTTACTATGGAAAACTAAGATGACCCGAATTCTAAAATTTAAGAATTACTGGGGTATTGTAGCAGGCACTGAACTGAAACTACTGAACCTACTGAAGCTACTGAAGCTCTAGAGGCAGCAGGATATGCTAGAAGGGAAGAAGAGGCAGCGACATTAATTTTTCTAGCAGTGGAAGACAGTCAACTTTTACACATAGTTGAGGTAGAAAAACCTAAGGCTATGTGGGATAAATTAAGGACTGTACATGAGCGGACTAATCCGTCAAATATTATGCAATTAAAAAACAAATTGTTGGACTTTAGTATGGAGAGTGGAGATACTATGGAAACCCATATTAATAGACTGAAAGAGCTTAAGTTACAGTTAGCTGCAGTCGGCACAACACTGAATCATAATGATTTGATCCTCACACTGTTTAGGTCATTGTCATCACAATATGCTATAATGATCACGACTTTGAAAAGTCAACCTACTTTAGACTTTGATGCAGTATGTCAGCATTTCATTCAGGAAGAAGTTGAAATTAAAAGAAAAGAGGAAAAAGAGTAAGATGCAGCTCTTTATGCCAAAGGCAAACAGTCAGTAAACGTAGTGAGTCAGTAACTGCTTGTGCTATATGTGGGAAAACCAATCATCAAACTGCTGACTGTAGATTTAAAAAGAAAGAACCTGAAAACTTCAGGAAAAAGATTGTTTGTTACAACTGTGGAAAACCAAGTCATAAGTCTTTAGTTTGTCGTAATAAAGACAAGAACAGACATAACAAACCATCATTTGCCATGACCATTCAGGATGAGACAAATTTTTTTCTCACACACTCAAATGCTCAGAAAAGTAAATGGATTATAGATTCAGGAGCATCTCATTATATGTGTAATGACAAGTCCATCTTTTCTTCTCTCACAGCATTAAAGAATCCTCGACGAATTGTACTGGCAAATGATAAGATTTTAGAGACTAGTTTAATAGGCGAGGTTAAGTTACAGTTATACTATGATAGTGGTAGTCATGAAAGGCA
Source organism: Zygnema cylindricum (assembly GCA_037447655.1). NCBI lineage: Eukaryota > Viridiplantae > Streptophyta > Zygnematophyceae > Zygnematales > Zygnemataceae > Zygnema > Zygnema cylindricum. The sequence continues at coordinate 112,926 of JBBHKE010001986.1, forward strand.
TTTAAAAGATGTTTTAAACTTACCAAGTTTAAAGCATAACCTTTTCAGTGTTATGCATGCTGTGAAGAGTGGACTAAAAGTCGAATTTGAGAAAAAGAAAAGTGAACAGTGTGAAATCAAAAGTGAGGGGAAGCTAATCGCTCTTGGATATCCGGAAGGGAATCTTTTTGTTCTACGCTTGGATGATGAAGATGCACAGATGAATTTCAGCAAAGAAGCACAAACTTTGGAGCTA